>JAVXUP010000326.1:0-538073 GCA_033070095.1 Escallonia herrerae
TAACACCCAAAAATCCAAGGGAGTGACGTTCTGGATTGATTCCCAATGATTTATTGAAATAGAAGAGGCACTGTTATCAAAGCTGAAAATACAGAGAGACCCGTAAAAACGTGTAAAGTACAACGCCAGTTTTGTTATTAACCATGTACTTTACACAAACAACTAAGCTGAAAACATATTAAAGTAATATTTTATTAAGAAAAAGTTCGTGAACTAGTTCTCTGGACAAACGGTTCCATGCCCAAATTGATTCCAATATCTACGGGTATAAGACGGATGTAAGTTAAAATTTTGTCAATCTTTTCGTAACAGAAAATGCGAACAAAGAAAAATCTCAAACGAGTTTGACATGAAAACAAATAAAATTACTACTATTCATCACGGCCGTGGGAAAACAGTACCTTTACGTGCCTGTCTTGACCAATTGACCGTCTTTCCACCTTTGACCGCTAAAAGAAAGGGTGATCCCCCCTAATTTTCGTTCTCAACGTCTTAACACACAGCCATTGAGAAAACTATTTAAACGACTCCCTGCTCCATAGACTTTCTTAAAACGGTTCCTCTCTGAAAATTCACTGCCTCCAATCGGACAAGGCAGGACCAAAAGAGAGAGGAACCAGAAGCACCCAAGGTGCCCAAAAGAACCTCTTGCATAACAATGGCAGGCTCCAATCTATTTCTCATCTCCTTCTTCACATTCGTTTCCATCATCCCCACCATGATGGCCAACATTGCAGTCTACGACACGTATTGGCTGACGCGGGAAGCAGAGGCTAAAGAGAATACTCGCAAAGCTTTCCTAGCAAACAACTGGAAAGAAGTCTTGGAAGACACCAACAAAAGAAGTCATGAGTAGGTTCCATGTCAACCATCCTCTCTATTGGCTCCTATGTGTGGAAATGTAAAATAATCATGCATCATTGTTCACGTATAAATGATTTTGTTTACGTTTTACCGTTCAGGGTTGTGTTTCAAGCAAAGGGAAACAGCACAAGAAGGCACCTTAAGGGAAAGAAGTATAAAGGTAAATGCATGGCTACAAACCCGATCGACAGGTGCTGGAGGTGCCAACGAAATTGGGCTGACAACCGAAAGAGGCTGGCAAGCTGTGCCCTAGGCTTTGGCCGCGGAGTTACCGGTGGGAAGAACGGCCCGTTCTACATCGTGACTGATTCCTCTGACGACGTTTTGAACCCAAAGCCCGGAACCCTGCGCCATGCTGTAATCCAAAAGGAACCATTGTGGATCATCTTCGCCCGCAGCATGACCATAAAGCTAGTACAGGAGCTGATAATGCAGGGCGATAAGACCATTGATGCACGCGGGGCTAACGTGCACATCGCTCATGGTGCTGGCATTACCATCCAGTTTGTTAGCAATGTGATCATTCACGGACTTTACATTCACGATATCGTGTCGGGTAATGGTGGACTCATTAGAGACTCCGTTGACCATTTTGGTGTTAGGACCGTCAGCGACGGAGATGGCATTTCTCTATTTGGCGCCTCGAACATCTGGATCGATCATGTCTCCATGAGGCGATGCAACGACGGCCTCATTGATGCGGTGCAGGAATCGACCGCCATCACCATTTCAAACTGCCATTTCACCGATCATAATGAGGTAGGAAAAGAGCTTCTACGGTCTGCATTACATGCCCGCATCTTGTTCAGATCACTTTTGTGAATCATTCTCAAAGGTTCAGGATGGCGGTTTATATCACGTGCTGATTATATGATGAAAAATACCTCAAATGAGAATTTGATATTAGGCTACGAAAAGAAACCAAAAAGGAAATGTTTATATGTGATTACTAGAAAGATACCATGGGCTAGATAAAGTAGAATTTGGAAGTTCTTCCAGGTAAATGCTAGTTCTTTGATATGGTGGGCTCTGTTCAGGTTGATGGTTGGTTGTAGGGGTGTGGTGATTTGGTGATGCTGCTCATTTTTCCCTTGCTTATAATCTACGACTAGGTTGAGTGCTGTCTTGATGTTGCATGCTCGTCATGGTACTCGTCTTAATCCTAGGGTATCTATGTCTTGTATAGCTTGCAAGTTTGCTGGTAGAAACGTTCGTTTTGTCTGCCGCGTTGCCTTGATGAAATTCTTCCCTGTAGTTCTCTGTTGCTTTGGTTTGTTATTTCTTAGATGGTCCCTCTGGAAGGGGGTAGGACATGCCCTTCCCATCATACCCTACTTTTTTCATTCCAGTTTATAATAATCCGGTTAATCGGATAAAAAAACATGCGCTCGATGCTGATAAACGAAGATGGATGGAATTGATGGTGCAGGTAATGCTGTTCGGTGCAAGTGATAGCTATTCCAATGATCAAATAATCCAAATCACGGTGGCATTCAACCACTTCGGCAAGAGACTAACACAGAGAATGCCCAGATGCCGATGGGGATTCATTCACGTCGTCAACAATGACTACACCCACTGGCAGATGTATGCCATTGGTGGCAGCCACAACCCCACCATTATAAGCCAGGGTAACCGGTTCATCGCTCCGTCTGACGAAAAGGCAAAGGAGGTACAATATACTTACTAGCCGGGGATGTAGAATTTTTTCTAAAGGTATTCTTACTTGATGTTTACTGGTACGTGCTGGTACAGGTCACGCATAGGAACAATGCGCCGGAGTCGGAATGGAAAAATTGGACATGGAGATCAGAGGGAGACGTGATGATGAACGGGGCATTCTTTGTTGAGTCAGGAGATCCAGATGCCATCAAGAACTTGGCCGCTAAGAATAATGACCTGATACAGGCAGCACCAGGAACACAGGTCACCTGGATGACAAGGTTCGCTGGTGCCCTTAATTGCAAGGTGGGAAAGCAGTGCTAGAAATGTTTGTGAAAGTACAGATCTGGTTACTATATGGAAGAATGAGATGAAGGAACATCTTTGGCCTCAAATTGTCATGAAAAAGGAGACACAGCGAGAAGGGATGAGATGAAAAGTAAAAACGTGTAGGAAAGAATCAAAAATGACATGCCCAATTACTATAGATCAATTCTTATTGTTGGCATGTAATATATTGTTGGTTATTGAATCATCTCAGTCCAACGGACACCTCCTTAAATGGCAAATAACGCTCACTGCACCTCCTTCAATGGCAAATGAACCTCCTTACATGGCAAATGACAGCTCGCTGCACTGCTTTGCATGAGCATGTTTTATCCTGACAAATCATGTGCATAAAGTAGTTGTATAAGAAGTGTCATTAATCATTAAAAGAGTACCAGCAGGACTAACGCTAAGCTTATCGGGAGTTACCTCCATCCTTGTTATTTCTTTGTCTAGGTATCAGTTCTTAGTTTTTAGTTAATGGCCTCCTATAGCAAAATTTCTAGCTCAAATTAAGCAAATATTAAATTAGTATGGAAACACGTACACACAATAAAGACGAGATTTAGGCGCTTCAGCAAGATGTACATTAACAAACGAGAAAGTAGGAAGCCATTTTCTTTGTGATAGTCATAAAGTTGTAACGGTAACTGATCGAGAAAGTAAAAGACAGGAAGATCTACTTGTCACAAAGATGTAGAAGACGATTCATTTTCCCGCTAATAGCAGCTACACTAGGGTCGTATGGCAACCCCTGAGGGTCGGAGTAATCTTTACAACATTTTGTGTAACATATCCAACTATGGTCAAGAGATGCATTCCATGCACATCACCCATGGCACTGCTAGTGTTCTATTACTCTCCTCGACTATGGCATCTTTTGCTTCCTACTCAGCTCGTGGACTGAAACAGGAACGGTTGCTCGTGTTCGGTGTGTTCTACCTCCCTGAAGTTCGCTAGAGCTGATGCAGTGCTTCTGTGATGTTTTGTTCTTTTGGCTCTCCATGCTTGGCTCATGTGCCTCCTGCTTATGTATATTTTCCTTGTGGGATTAGTAATATTTGGTTGATCACTGTAGTTTATAAATATTTTTGAGATGGTGTACACTTCTTATTTCACTCAAAAAAAGCAGCCGCAGTCCAATCTTCATTGACGCTATCCCATCAAATCAAACACAAAATCCAGTACTTTGCGAAGTCCATATTGATAGTCACTCAAGTAACCGTCACGCCAGGGATCCGGATCCCTGCTGTCGCCAGGGTTACGGTAGGGATGCTGTAGCCACCTTTATAACCGTCGGATCGAGATAAGTGGAGGGTAACGGTGGAGATGACGCCACATCACCAATTTTTGAAGCAAACAACATTTATGTCGGGAGACCATTCTTCTCTCTCCATTAATGACTCCCCCCTCTCTCTCTCCCCAAACCGACGATAGCAACGCCGGCCACTTCCCGGCGACACGGCCTCATCTCACCGTCCGGCAAAGCGGCCTGAAATCGTCGGGGATTCTCTTGTATAAATCCCAGCTGTCTCTCCGTCTCTCCATCTCTCTTTCCCCGATTAGAACTGATGGCGGCAACGACGGGACCACCTTCCGATCTCCTTCATCCACCGGCAACGTCACCAGATTTATTTATTTTCAGACATTTATTAACCAACGACACTACTCTCTTTCCAATTTCATCTGCCGGCAGCAGAGCCTCCTCTACCTTCCGACGACAGCGCTTCCCCCTTCAGGCGACTCCTCTTCCTCCGCCTCCTAGTGACGCCGTGACGGCACATCCCTCTTTCTCCTCCGATCTACACTCCCTCTCTCTCATCATTAATGAAATATGCAATTTGAATTCCATATTTACAGGATTCAATGAAGGAATCAACCATGGAAACAAACCAAAAATTAAAGAACTCAGATCCCTAACATAAACAAGGAGACAATCTCAAATGACATAACAAAGTTTCCTCTCTATAACCATTGAGGACTTCCGAAAGTTTTTAATTTACAACCTTCAGATTCATCACCTACGGAACCATCAGATTGTTGGTTGATGGTCAAATCAACAAATTACAGGTAAAACATAACAATTAGTTACAACCCTCCTATACCCACAAAGAATCAATATCTGCTCCGAATCATGAAACACCCAAGTTTGGCTTCGATCCAGACACGTCCATCCCACAACTAAGTTAAAACCGACTCCGGCACACCTCCCATGAGTTGAGCAGCTCCTCCGAATCAATCTCATTCCCCTCTTCTTCATCATTGTCGTCGCCGGAAGGTGGAGGGGATGGAGGTGTCATCACCGCCGTTAGATGGACTCAGAGAGGGAGAGAGAAGTTTGGTTTCGAGAAAGAAGATTGGATCTGGATCCCAGTCACCATAAGGTGGATGTGGCATCGCCGTGTCGTCGCAGAAAAGGGGAGGCGCAGAGGAGTCGTCGACTGATAGAATTGGAGAGAAAGAGAGATTCTGGCGAGGAGAGAGTAGAATGGTAGGCAGAGTGTTTATAGGGAGAATATATAGTGGATGACGTGGTTTGATCTGGACGGTTCACTCTCACCTAACTCGATTGTAACCCTGGCTACAGCAGACGATCCGGGTCCCACGCTAGGGGGGAAGATGCATTCAGAGTGTGCTTGTAAATTTCAAATCATTAAAATCTCTTTGATAACATTGTAGTTTTTAATTTTGATTTTCTGAAAAATAAAAGCAAAAGTTAATCGTGATTTTTCTTTTCAAAAAAAAAAAGGGAGATTGTTTAGTACACCACTTTGTCAAATTCAATTTTTTTTTTGCTTTTTGAAAAACATTTTACTATCAGTTATTCTTATTCTTCCGCATATACTCCAAACACCTCTGACCAGCACCACATCACCAGCACTACCAGCACATCACCACTATCAAACTAACACCACCACCACTATCAACTAACAACACCACCACCAGACTAGATGGACTCCTTTTCAAATGGGGACTGCAAACCTAACAAAGATATCTCCTTTTCTGCCTTTCGTTTTTAAACTAAGTTTCTTTTATTTCCCCAAAGATAGGCCTTCTGGAACCCAGATTCCAATTCCATATGAAGATCTAGATCTTCTAAGCTTACTTCCCTTCGCAAGTGAAGCTATGCCGGTCAACAAGTTCTTTTTTAGTCTGCCTGAAGTCAATTCTCCCTCCCCTTGGTACCACGATGGTGAGGCAGATTCGTGGGTGCCGATGGCGGCGGTGATCAGAGCTGTGGGCGGCAAAGACAAGATTCTGACAATTGTGTGACAAGTTTGAGTAGCGATAGCGGTAATGTGGTTGAAGCTTGAAGGTAGGGTATCAAAACAAAAACCGAAACTTAATAACCAAATCTTCAAAATAAAATTTTCAAAAAGAGGCCCAAATTGCCACCTCGTTTGAAACTAAAACTGTCTACCAAACGTCAATGTGTAAATTGAAGAAAAAATTGAAAACAAAACTTGGTCAACCTTCGGTTCCTGCAATCCATACAACACCAATTGCCAGACTTTGCCGCTAGTCCAAGCACACATGTAACAGACATGACTTTGTCTCTGAATTTACAAAAAGCAGAGAACTAGACACCGTGTACAATGGAAATTGAAGACAAAAACTTCTAATAGCTTTCCAAGGACATGCCATAGAGAGCAAGGAGTGTAACTGTGTCAGCTATAATTCCCTTAACTGAATCAAAGAAATGGAGCCTAAGCATCGTGGGAAAGTTTGCCTTAAATCATCAACTAGTTTTTATCTAATTAATAGGGGCACTCACCAAGTATCCTCATAACGCTTCAAGTCATCTCAACTCTAAAACAACACCATTCGAAGAGAAGTACTCATGACAAGGCTGTTGTCATTTCACGATGATGCCGGATAGTGCAACCAACTCTCTCGAAAGCTTAATCATTTCAAGGACAAAATTTGCATCTCGTTTAAGCTCCCTGGGCCTTCCTTGTAGGTCCACTTCAGGCCACCCCAAGGTCCAAATTGTGGGATCCCCAGCCTGGGGGCCTACTTCCCACTTCGTGGCCCTTCCATTCCACCTTGCAGAGCTGATCCCTGCCCTCAGTATTAATTCCCGTGCATCTATTCTCCCCACCGAGAAGAGACTTGATTGTGAGACCTTGAGCTCTGATACCACTAGATGCAGACCAATGAAACCAACTCTCCCAAGGGCTTAGCTTTAGAGAGAGTTGGGTGCACTGTTCCGCATCAAAGGATTTAACAATCACAGCACAGGCACTAAGAAGCAATACATCCAACACAGACCATAAAGAACTCACTAGTTTTGACTTCAATTGCCCTAGCACTTCTACTCTTCACGTCACTAAGAATAAACATACAAACTCAATCCAAAAAATGTACTAGTGAAAACACCATGCTGAAAGTTGGTAATCCACATTTAATATACATCCCCTATCCTAGATGCTCCAAGTAAGCATGCAAAGAGCTCTGGTATATAAAATGAGCACAGTAAGTTTCCCAAGCAGTAAGGATACATGCTAACATACAGATCTAAGAAAAGAACTATTTGCCAGATCTAGGAAAGTTTCCGGAAAAAAGGTTTGATTAGCATGGCACTACAAATACTAAAAAAGGAAATTAAACATCTGTAAATAAAGATAACATCTCTACTACCAAAGGATCAAATTTGCCTAACCAGCAATGCCCTGAGCTGCTCTACCTTTGAGTAACTGTTTCTCCGAAGTCACTCCCATCAACTAGTAGCATAACCTACTACACTGACATCATCAGGTCCTTCTTTCTCAAAGATAAAATGCTTTCGGCATAACCCCTAGCACAACCATATTCAACATCAATCTGGGACAACCATTCAGGAGCTAACATAATCTCCACCAACCTAAAACTCTTCTTCTTCATATCATAAAGAGGTACACGCATACGATTCCCTGATATTGTGTGTGGCCTTAGCAAGACCTCACCTGTATAAATGATATCCATAGGATAAGGGGTGCCCATTTTAATCCAATGATCCTGAAATGTAATAGTATCCTTCACCCACACTTGTTTCCCATAGTCCTCCAACATCCAAACCTCAATTATCTTCCGCTTTGCAAATCGCTCGCAACACACCAACACCAACACCCCATCAATTTGTATCAAGTAAGGATGATTCACTGACACAAAGATACCGTGAGTAGCCATATAGTTAGCTGGAAGTGCTTCAGGCGGTAGAGGAATCACTGAAAACTTCTCCTCTTTCAAGTCAAACGCCATGATGCCGTCCACAAACTTAAGCATCCAATGCAATACACCATTGACACACACTCCAACCTGCGGACGAATATCGCCCACTTCATCTGACTGCCAAAAACTCAAATTGGCACCAATAGCATCGAACGGCAACACCGCCTCTACCTTCCTCCATTTAAAAGTCTTAAACGAGAAAATTTTGCACGTCGCCTTTCCATCGAGTCCATAGGCTCTAGGAATCACAACGTTCAACACTTTGTGCTCATTCGCAATCGGATCAAACCCAAACAAGTTATAACAGTAATACGCAATATACGGAACTGATGTATCAATCGAAGCAACTTTCGGAAGCTTCAGTATCTGACGAGTGCTAGGGTTACAGATATAAGCAAAAGAATTCGGGTCGGACAATCCATTTCTGCGGCGAAAGAGTACTAACCCATTTATATGCTCCGACTCTGCCGGGTAGGAGCCCGATTTGGGGAGCGTTAAGAGGTGCGTTGTGGCGGCGCTGTCGTGGAGACTGGCGGATAGGAAGTGGCGCTCGGAGGTAGAGTGGTTGTAGGCGGAGATAAACAGGGCGAAATTATCGGGGCCGCCGCTGATCGCGCGGGAAAATCGCAGATCGACGAGAACGGGGTCGCGAATGAAGGAGCACCAGGGTTTGCACACGCACCTGAGACTGAGGAGTGTCTTTGCCGGCAGCCGTGAGAGAATGTCGAGGATGATTTCGACCGGGATCTGGGAGATGTCGGTGGGCTTTCGCCGCTGCTTAGTGGATTCATTCATCGCCGGTGATTCTAGGATATTTCTTCGGCCAAGGCTGAGAAAGGTTTTAATGAGGGAGAGTAGTAGGTCAAGGAAGAGGGTGATTTGAAGAGCACAGGTCAGATGGGAAGGTGGGGAGTTAAAACTTTATGCGCGGTGGCTGTGTCGTATTAGGAGGTGGCTCATGGCAGTGGTTTCGTTAAGTCTTAAGAATTATGGCCTTAAAACATTTTTTTTTGGTCGCTAATACATGTTTTGCCGCTGAAACCCATTTGCGACGTTTTTAAAACAACAGCTTTTTGTGTTTGACACGCGTATATAGATTCTAAGAATGCAGGCCTCTGATGCAGTGAATAATAACAAACAATTATTAGTGACGACTTTATTCCACACGACCAAAGTTTCTTTAAAGGGGTCATGACTTCACTCAAGTTTAAGTTAAGTTTCTTAATACCGGACATTGAAGACATCAAGGACACTATGGCATCAGTTATGTACGACTTTTGTTATATTATTGAAGATTTCCATTATTATAGAATGAACAGGGTCAAGAAGAGTTACAGGATGCTAGCTCACTAGTAACTTTTGCGTGTCAAGTTCGGATTGATGTATACCAGCACTGAGTCCACATCATTTTGTTGCACCATGATCTATGCACCCTGACCTAACCCCTCCTTTTGTGTTAACATTTTGCTATAGCTAGGGATTGGTACTTATTGCATCTCGTCGATCTTTTGAAGATTTCCATTATTATCATGTACGTTGCTACAATTACACCTTATTTATGCAATTCTCACCTTTATCCAAAACAAAAAAAACAATGTTTAAGGTTCGGGATTAAAGGGAGCAACATATAGCTCCTTTGCTACAATTCGAATTCTTTAGCAGAAAACAAGGAAGGATCGCATGAAAAACAAGCTATCCATAGACTTTTTTTTCTCACTTTTGTTAAACTACTCAATATCAACTAATCTCTAACCAAGGAAGCAATGGCCTCAACTTGGAGGAGTTTGGTACATGTGACAGTCTCGCAGATTTGCATTTAAGATCTAATGACTATCCATTGCCATCACTTACAACTAAGTACTACATAAAAGTTTAATGTTCTGAGGACTATGTGCAAGAGTAGTTGGTATCTAATGAGTGTGAACTGATGAGCATGCGGTCAGTATTTTTTCAAACTCACATACATGGGAGATGATTACGAGTTTAGCAAATTTTCGATTTCATGATGTGAGGAAGGATTATGTTTTTTATTTGAATTTTTTGAAATAAATAGAAGGATGTATAATTAATGTCTTTTCCTTGCGTAATCTAATGTAGTGAATATAATGGCCACCAAGAATGTCATAGCTGATCTCGTTAAAGGTGAGAAACTTAACGGAGATAATTATGACGTTTGGCACAAAAAGATGAAATTCATGTTGAACGAACAAGAGCTCGAGGAGCACTTGACCAAGGAGATGGTCGCGCCAACTGAGACGCAACCCCTAAGAGACCACACTGCCTACCAGAAATGGAATCAGAAAGATCGTAGTGCGCGCTACACCTTGTTAAGCAGCTTGCAAAATGATCTAATCGGGCAGTATGATGAACTTCCAACTTACAAAGCTTTATGGGAGCAGCTCAAGTTCTCTTTTGGTGGAACCTCAACTACGCGGCTTCGTAGCCTTGTGATTAAGTTTGAGGAGTACACAAAAGACCCTAAACATACCATGAGTGAACATCTAACGGTGATGTCCAATATGATTGGTAAGCTGAGGGATGCTGGACATGCGCTCACAGATGAGCAGCAAGTCAGAGCGGTCATAAGGTCCCTTCCTGTCTCATGGGCCAATATGAAACAGATATTGACCCATAGTGAAAACATCAAGAATTTTTCTGATGTTTCACAGTATGTCATCCTTGAGGCTGAGACTCGAGACGCTGACAAGACCCTCACTTATGTCGCCCAAGAGGGATCGCGCAATGCAAATGGCAAGCGCAGAAGACAAAGTAAGAAAGGTAAGAAAGGCGAGGCTAGCACTTCTGCGCCAAAGGAAGGAAAAATAAAGAAACGCAAGAGAGAAAAACGTGGTGGGAAAAAGGATCTGTCTAAAGTTAAATGCTTCAATTGTCAACAGAAAGGACACTTCGCTCGTGATTGCACTGAGCCGAAGAAGGTACTTTCAGAATCTTTCTCTCAGTTATATGTTTCCTCACATGTGATGGTTGCTCATTCCCAACCTGTGTGATTTGTGGATACAGGTGCAACAAAACATGTAGCACGTGATCGAGAGGGGTTCGTAGATTATCACCAGATTACAGCGGGTAGCAAACATATTTTCATGAGAAACAATAGCTCCGAAGAGGTGCTAGGGGTTGGTTCTTACCAGCTCAAGTTACGCACTGGGCGCACATTGATTCTTGAGGATGTGCGATATGCACCCACTGTTCGGCTTAATCTACTTTCAGTTACTGCTTTATTAGACAGTGATTTTTCCTTTATTTTTAAAAGTAATAAGTTGGACATCTTTTTGGATGATGTTTTGTTCGGACATGGTTTTCGCATGGATAGTCATTTTCAATTGGATTTAAATGATTCTCAATCCTCTTATTCTTATGTTGTGAATGATAATATTGTGAATGATTCTACCACCTGGCATGCAAGACTGGGCCACATCGGCCAAGATAGAATGACTCGTTTGGCTAGAGAAGGCCTTTTAGGCCCACTCGCAAAAGTCAATCTACAAACTTGTGAGGCTTGTTTGGCCGGTAAAGCATGCATGAAGCCTTTTGGAAAGGCTGTGAGAGCAACTCAACCACTTGAGCTAGTTCACTCTGACATATGCGGACCTATGAGTATAAAGGCACGACATAGTGCTTCTTATTTCCTTACACTGATAGACGATTATACGCGATATGGTTATGTGTATCTGATATCTCACCGCTATGAAGCTTTGGACTGTTTCAAACGCTTTGTAGCTGAGGTTGAGAATCAGAAAGAGAAGAATAAAAACTCTTCGCACTGACAGGGGACGCGAATATTTGTCCGATCACTTCAAGAAATTTTATGAGGAAAAAGGGAAACGCAGGCAACTTACTATTCCTAATACTCCCCAACAAAATGGTGTTGCAGAAAGAAGGAATTTAACATTATTAGATATGGTAAGGTCAATGATGGCGCAAGCAAACCTCCCAATATCTTTTTGGGGGGATGCTCTTTTGACTGCAGCCTATATACTTAACCGTGTGCCTTCACAATCAGTCAAATCCACCCCATATGAGCTTTGGAATGGTCAAAAGCCAAATTTGGATAACTTGCGCCCATGGGGCTCAGCAGGTTATGTTCACAGTACTTCTCATAAGTATGGAAAACTAGGGCCTAGAGCTAAAAAGAGTATCTTATTGA
The DNA here is from genome assembly GCA_033070095.1 of Escallonia herrerae. Classification (NCBI taxonomy): domain Eukaryota; kingdom Viridiplantae; phylum Streptophyta; class Magnoliopsida; order Escalloniales; family Escalloniaceae; genus Escallonia; species Escallonia herrerae. Next base: position 12,230 of record JAVXUP010000326.1, read on the forward strand.
GGTATTCTGAAAATTCTAAAGGCTATGTGATGTATGGTGAACATCCAAACGGTGGAAGGACTAATAGAGTCTCGTGATGTCAATTTCATAGAGAGTGATTTTCCTAGCATTGGAGACGCAGGTAAGAATCTTGATCTCTATGAGTTAGAGGCGGTTGAAGCCACTTTACCATCTCCAAACGAAGGTGGGGAATTAGTTCCTCATCTGGTTGTCCCTGAAGATAGTACAAGTGACCTTCAACCTAGTGGGAGTATCCCAGACAGTGGGAACATACCATAAGGACCATTAGGTCAACAAGATTCTCAACTGCGTAGAGGTGCACGAGGAAGAGTTCCACGTCGTCGTTTTGAGATTGACGGAAAAATTCTTATGTGCACTCCAAATGATGAAGACGAGCCTACTTCTGTGGAAGAAGCCTTATCTTCGTCTGCTAGTAATGAGTGGATGGCTGCAATGAAGGATGAGTTGAGCTCAATGGAAAAGAATTAAGTCTGGGAGTTGATTGACTTTCCGCCAGGGCGCAAGACTGTTAGAAACAAATGATTTTTAAAAGTCAAGCGCATGGTAGATGGGTCGATTGATAAGCATAAGGCACGTCTTGTGGCGAAAGGCTATACCCAATAGCGGGGTGTGGACTATGAAGACACATTCTCCCCAGTGGTGAGATTTGCTTCAATTCGTCTGATACTAGCTATTGTCGCCCAGCAGGATTTAGAACTTTTTCATATGGATGTTAAGACTGCGTTTCTCAATGGAGAACTAGACGAAGAGATTCATATGGCTCAACCTGAGGGTTTTGAAGTCAAGGGACATGAGGGCAAAGTTTGTCGGCTCAAACGTTCTATATATGGTCTCAAACACTCGTCTAGGCAGTGGTACTTTAGGTTTCATCATGCCATTACCTCTATAGGTTTTGAAATGATTGAACAAGACCATTGCGTTTACGTAAAACAATTCAAGAAAAATATTCTGATCCTTTCTTTGTATGTGGATGACATTCTTTTAGCTGAGAATGACATGAGTTCCATTGTCGCCACTAAGCAGTGGATGTCCTCAACTTTTGAGATGAAGGACATGGGAGAAGCTAATTATGTTCTCGGGGTTAAAATCATACGTGATCGTCCAAAGAGACTTCTCGGTTTGTCTCAAGAGACATATATCAAGATCATTGACCGATTTCGTATGCATAACTCAAAACTCATAGACACTCCAATGGACAAGGCGTGTACTTTAAGCACAGACCAATGCCCAAATAATGATGAGGAAAAGAATCGGATGTCCAAAGTGCCTTACGCGGCTGCAGTAGGAAGTCTGATGTACGTTATGCTGTGTATTCGTCCAGACATCTGCCATGCCATTGGAATAGTGAGTCGTTATCAGAGTAATCCTGGACCCGCTCATTGGAATGCGGTGAAAAGGATCCTTCGATACTTACGTGGAACCGCTGATCTCGTCCTGTGTCATCACGGTGGAGACTTGAGATTGAGAGGATACAGCGATGCTGATTGGGGCGCTGATAGAGATGAGCGCATATCCACTTCAGGTGGAGCTATCTCTTGGTACAGCAAGAAAAAGTCTTGCATCGCCCTATCCACGATGGAGTCGGAGTATGTTGCTTGTTCAGCAGCAGTCCAGGAAACTGTTTGATTGAGGTCATTCATACAAGCTCTAGGGGTTACAGCTCATATAGATGAGGCTGTCGCTGTTCACTGTGACAATACAGCTACCCTAGATTTTGTAACGGACCCCAAATATCAAACACATAGGCTTTCGTTATCACTTCATTAGAACTTTAGTTGCGCAAGGAGAGGTGACCATAAAGCATATACCTACTGGCAGAATGGTGGCTGATCCTTTGACCAAGCCTATTGCTATAGATGTTTTCCTTTCTCACATTAGGAGTATAGGACTACGTAGGTTTTGATATGTTCATGGCATCTTATGTACTTGACATTATTTATTATATTAAATTTTTGTTCCTTGATTTGAGTTTATTTTGGAATGAATGGATAATTTTTGTGATTACATATACATCCTTATTGAGAGTGTCACCAGGCTCGAATTGACCCACTCACACGGGTAATTCACCTTGGCGCTAAGATAGCAAGCAAGATGAGACATAATTGTCTTAAGCGCCAAGTGGGCGAATAAGATGATACAGCTTATAAAGCAAACATGTCGCCTTAGTTGGAGCTAATATGAGACCTAAAAAATGTAGGTCGATCATAGAGTATCTCCACAACTCTATGTAGCCTGCTTACAGCCGCATGTGATATTTCAGGCAGGCACTATGAGAGTGACTGGGCTGAAAACTCAGGTTAGGTACTTGTACAGCGACTAGACTTAGATTCGTATGGCGTATTTTATTATACATTTATGTGACACGCCCTTGCGGGTTACGCCATAGCATGCAAATCATACTGCATGTGCTAAATGCAGACCGACAGTGGGAGTGACGAATGAATCCCTGCTTCGTCACTGTGTGAGCCACTTGGATCAAAATTTTTGATCCTATATGGTACCCTTCTCACCTTAGACTATGTCATGAAGAGGATACTCAATGTCGCTACTTTAGCATGTACCCTTGGATCATGGATGATGCGATCTCGCGGGGCATGTCTAGGAAAGCGGTTGGGTCTAATTGGAATGATATAAGGGCTTTGGGAAGAAAGTTCAATATTATACCATGTTGTGTGATTCATAACCCGGGCGACTTTGTCGATTTTCATTTCGATATGAGTCATGAATACATAACATATGAGAGGTTTAACACTGCTCATTATGAGGAATTTGAGAGTGTTTAATCTGGTGTAGTTAAACTATCTAGGGTACATACGAGATTTTTTGGAGTGATGTATTGTGTTAGTTTGGTGATAACTTAATACAATACTCCTCAACTGGACATCCTTTCTCGTAGGTCGCACGTTCCATTTCCTGTATGAGGAGATGAGTGGACGAGAGATAACGAGGGACTGTACGATTTATTTGCCCTGTGTGTGGGCGAGTGGGAGCTGTTAATAAATTGGGTCAGTGGACCCATTATCTGTCCACTAACAGATAATGTGTATTTGTTAGTCTGGATAATTACAGTTAAGTAGAGGATATTTATCTCCTAAGTGTTTGAGGTAAATACATCTTTATCTTCTAAGAGTTTGAGGTAAAGCCAGTCTCTAATTGTATTTCTATATAAAGGCTAGAGATATCCCAATAAAGATATAAGTCATAGACTATAAGTCATAGCAATAACCCTCTCTCTGTAGCACTCTCTCTAGAGCAATCACTAAGCTCTAGGATTTGGTTCGTGGACGAAGAACTCGACTCTAGTAGCCGTTTTTGTACCTGCGAAAAAGAACAAGCGTATTGGAGGCTCGTAACAACAAGGATCCTACGTCGAAATTTTTGAAGACTTCGTACGGTATGTTTTCGAACCCATTACGTTATGTGGTAAGCGCATTAAATATTTTCAACACATCAGAAGTCACATGGAAATATACTTAAGAAAAAAAGGTTTGAGCCTCTTATTGCTTTCATGATGGTACCCCAAAGACCCAGTTTGGATACCATTTTTGCTTTTTTTTTTAATATATTTACATTTTGTGTTTTAGGTTGAAGCTATCTTTGTTTTTCATTTATAACTAGTACTGACCCCGTGCATTGCACACAAGAGTAATAATAATTAAAAATTTACATTTATATGTCGAATAATGACCGATGTGTTTAGGTTTTTAATAACCCCACTAATAAGAATATAAAAATTTATGCGATACAAGAGTTATATATATATATATATATATATATATATATATATATATATATATATATATATATATATATATATATATATATATATATATATATATATGACTGACAATAAAATAAAAGAAGAGATATTAATTTTGTTAGATTGTGAAACATATTGTACTTGAATAAAATATAGGAATGTTTCTTGATATGAATAAGAGATGTAAATTTAAAAGAGAGAGGGGGGAGAGAGAGAGTTATTTTTAAATGGGACACGTTGACATGAAAGAGAGGACATGGAAGAGAGAGTAAAATATATAACACTAAATAATACAAACACTATGTTATATAAGGAGATAAATAGGACGAAGTGACTAAAACTTTTAACAACACCGGTAGGTATGTTTGACAACTTTTTTGTTTTTAGTTTTGTTTTTTTTTTAAATTAAAACAAAAACTAGTTGTAGTTTTCTTTTCTTTTCTTTTTTTGTTCAAAAAGAGATGAATCTTTGGCACACAATTTTTTGTTTCAAGAGAACATTTATTTTTTCTTTATATTCTCAATCGCATTCTTCCCCAACAGACAAAGAAGTCTTTATTACCAGTAACCAAAGACTAGCACGCCGTAGTAACACCACCACCTATAGCCACGAACCACCACCAATCACGACCGACCATTAAAAGCACTTCCACGACGGAATTAAATGGAACCACAAACTAGATCAGATGAAACTAAAAGCAACAGACCTGAAGATCGACGGCAGTGAAAATCGACGGTGTCGAAGTTGATTGATGTTTTTGGGTGGTGGTGTATGGTGGTTGAGGCGGCGACAGTTGCGGGGTTGGTGCTTAGTGGTTAAAACGGTGGTGGTGCATGGTGGTCAAGGCTGTGGCGGCGACAATTGTGGTGGGGACGGTATCTTTGTGCTGATGATTGGTGTTACTTAATTTCTGGTATGTTAATTTGTTCTAATCAAGAAATTATTATGTGAAAATAGTTAGGGATGGCGTTGTGAAAATCATAACGAAGGTTTTGGTGTTGGGTGGCGACGGCAGGGCAACGACGGTAGATAGAGGCTACCTGTTGTGTTGCAGTTTAGTGGAGGCTGTTGAATGATTGAAACGGAGTTGAGAAAATATTGTCTAAATTTGCTTCTAATAAACGCTAAAAAGGTGAATCTCAAAACAAAAATCAAAATTAATTTTTAAAACAACTTCACTTTAATAATAGATTTACAAAACTGAAGTAAAAAAGGAAAAAAGAAGCATGTATGTCAAACATGTTTTTCTTTCCAATTTTAGTTAAAACTGAATAAAAAATAAAAACTCCAATCAAACGCTACCTGAGTGTAGTTTAGCAAAATATCATATTCTAGAGTGCCATCAGCCGTACTTAAATTACTATGGGAGCACTCCATTGTCTTTTAGCTTGTGATCTTTGACTAATGTCAAGATAATAAAAGAACAAAGAAAGTATTATTTATTTTTATCAAACGTTTGTGCCCAAGTTAATTCTTGGGCTGGTGCCTGGCAGTAGGGGTGAGCAGTGAACCGATAAAACCGATCCGAATCGCTCAAACCGATGGAACCGAACCGATCGAATCTGGACCGTTGATAAGATTGAACGGTTTTGATTGAGATTTTCCGAACCGAGGCCGGCTCGATTCACGGTTCAAGATTTCCAAACCGTTACTGAACCGAACCGAACCGAGGGTATATATATATATATATATATAGGGGGCCGATCCACACCCACCGGTGGAGAAATAACAAATTTCTCCACCGAACCGCTGGTCTTACCAGCGGTTGGCCACGTGGGCCAAAAAAGGACGAAAAGGGACAAAAAAGGACGAAAATACTATGATAAATTCATGAAAATATCACGAGAAAATGAAAAACTCGTGAGAAAATGGTGGCAATAATGCCCAACCGCAACTCCTACATGCGGTTGGCATTATTGCCTTCCGTGACCCCACCCCCCACCCGTCACCCCCCTTGCCCCCCACCCCCTTGCCCCCCACCCTGTGGCCCCCACCCTATGTCCTTTTCCCCCACCCGTGAACCCCCCTTCCCCCACCCGTGAACCCCCTCTTCCCCCACGTGTCATTACCACCCTACCCCCCCACCCCCACGTGTCATTCCCCCCTCCCCCTCCCTGCTGTTCACTCACGGTTCTTCTCTTCCTCTCTCACTTTTCTCTCTATAAAATCCCTCCTCCCCGAATCATTTCTTCCACCCTCCTCATTCTCCCTATCTCACCTACATACAAACAAAAAAAATTTACGCTAGAAGATCGGTGGATAACCGCTAGAAGACCGGTGGATTTTTCTTGAAATATATCAAGTTAAAACAAGTAAGTATTTTTCAATTTGTTCTTACCAATTGATTGTTTAAATTGTGTTACGCTTAAGTTGTTCTTACAATAGTCTAAAATTCGTGTTTAGGGCGTCAAAGGGCGTCAAAATTACGTTTTGACAAATCGGGGTATTACATTCGAAAAATTCCAAAATAGCGATTTTTTAGGGCGTCAGAAATAGAATTTTTCACGAATTTATAAAAAATAGCTAGAGCTAGATTTTGCCAAAGTACGAAACAGAGACCCTAGTTATTTTCAAAAGATCTATATCAGGTAAAAATTTCAGATTTTTCCAAAGACCGGAAAGGGGTTAACTGATACACGCAACCTTGTAACTTTGCAGTGTAATTTAAAATATCAAGCCAGCGCGATTTCGCGCAAAACTTTTATGAGAACCCTAGGGTGTTGGGAAGTTCCATTCCCCAGGAATTCGGGCCATTCCGAAGCCGTTAGCTAATTTTTTGGCCGAACGGGCTTTTAAGCGCTCGATCCGGACACCGGTTCGGGATTTTTAGGCGAAAAATCCGTAAAATACTTTTTAGATCAAGAATGAACTCAGGAAGCTTAAAATAGCATTTTAAAGCACTTTTGATATTTTCTGAAGCCAGGGGTATTTTGGTAATTTGCCACCCCGAGAGGGGTATTTTGGTAATTTTCCCGAAAAAATTTTCCAACGGACTTTTAAGTCCAGAAATGTAAGTAAAACGCCTGAAATGTTATTTTGCAGCTGATTGCGGGGCGTAATTGTCGCTAAAGGTGAAAACTTAATTAGACAGTTTTTTTACGAATTTATAAAAAATAGCTAGAGCTAGATTTTGCCAAAATACAAAACAGAGACCCTAGTTATTTTCAAAAGATCTGTATCAGGTTAAAATTTCAGATTTTTCAAAGACTAGAAAGGGGTTAACTGATACGCGCAACCTTGTAACTTTGCAGTGTAATTTAAAATATCAAGACAGCACAATTTCGTGCGAAACTTTTATGAGAACCCTAGGGTGTTGGGAAGTTCCATTCCCCAGGAATTCGGACCATTCCGAAGTCGTTAGCTAATTTTTTGGCCGAACGGGCTTTTAAGCGCTCGATCCGGACACCGGTTCGGGATTTTTAGGCGAAAAATCCGTAAAATACTTTTTAAATCAAGAATGAACTCAGGAAGCTTAAAATAGCATTTTAAAGCAATTTTGATATTTTCTGAAGCCAGGGGGCATTTTGGTAATTTGCCCCCCCGCGAGGGGTGTTTTTGTAATTTTCCCGAAAAAAAGTTTTTCAGTCCAGAAATGTAAGTAAAACACCTGAAAGGTTGTTTTGAAGCTGGTTTGATGGGCGTTAGGGTGACAATGAACCCCCGGGGGCTATTTTGCTAATTTTACGTTACACAAATCTGTGCTTAAAATAACTTTTAGTTCAGGAAAGGGTGTGAGACACCTGAAAAGTTATTTTAAAGAGTGAATTCAGGAAGCTTGTTGTCAGGGGGCATTTTGGTAATTCGCATCCCCGATAGGGGTATTTTCGTAAATTTGCAGCGTTAAGTTTTTCAAAGGATTTCTTAGTCCAGAAATGTAAGCAAAGCACCTGAAAGGTTGTTTTGAAGCTGATTTGGGGCGTTAGGGTGATAATGAACCCCCGGAGGCATTTCGGTAATTTGTCGCTCATCGGGGGCTATTTTGCTAATTTTACATTATACCAAATTTCTCGAAAGACGGTGGTTTAAATAAATTTTATTCTTCTTTTATTTAAATCTATGACTTGTTGAGAATGATATAATTTTTATTTTTTAGATTCCAGTATAAATATGGATGCAACTGGAGGAAATAATTTTTGTGAAGGTTCTGATCCACCTTACGTTGGTCAAGTTTTTCAAGCACTGGACGAAGTTGAAGCATACTATAGAGCATATTCGAAAACGATAGGTTTCGGTATTAGAACTAAGACGACTAGAAAACGGGCGAATACAGATCAAATTTGTGCAAGACTATTTGAGTGTCATAGAGGAGCACCGCATGTAACTCCGGTCGTTCGGATCAGTGACGAAGGGACAACAAGACAAAGAAAACGGGACACATTTCCGGGTACCGGCTGCAAGGCCCATGTGTATGCAGTACACCGAAAAAATGAAAACCATTGGGTTGTCACAGGAGTGGAGTTGAGCCATAATCATCAGTTGATGACCCCCAGTAAGATTGGTCAAATTCATCAACACCGAGAAATAAGCGCGGCACACAGACAACTAATTTTTACAATGGCCGAGGCTAAAATTCCACCTTCTAAGATGATGGGGGTTTTCTCAAGCCAGGCTGGGGGGATTGACAAGTTGAGTTTCAACGAAGTAGACCTTCGAAATGAACTTCGTGCTCAGAGGAGAGAGTCTTTCGGTAAGAGTGATTCTCAAACTACACTTGATCTCTTCAGGTCCCTTCAGAGTGAGAATTCTGGATTTTTTTACAGTCTCCAACTGGATGATGAGAACCGCATTAGTACTATATTTTGGGCGGACCCCCGTTCTAGAGCTGCTTACCAAAATTTTGGGGATGTTGTGACGTTTGACACCACATACCGCACCAATAAGTACTCTATGCCTTTTGCTCCGTTCACCGGGGTGAACCACCACTATCAGTCAATCTCGTTTGGCTTTGCCCTGCTTAGGGATGAGACGGAGGAGTCATTTACGTGGTTATTTGAAACGTGGCTTCAAGCAATGTATCATATTCCTCCAAAGACCATCATCACCGACCAAGATCTGGCAATGAAAAATGCAATCGCTAAGGTCCTTCCAGATACTCACCATGGCCTGTGCACATGGCACATAAGCAACAAATATCCCGAACGGCTTCACCATGTATATGCAAACCATCCGTCATTCAAGACTGACTTTAATACATGTGTGAAGAAATCGTTGACGGTAGACGTGTTCGAGGAGAGGTGGGCCACGTTAATGGATACTTACTATTTGCACAATCACGAATGGTTACAATCGTTGTATGAGATCAAGACACAGTGGGTCGGTGCCTACACCAAGAATTTTTTTGCAGCCGGAATGACTACGACCTCGAGAAGCGAAGCTATGAATTCATTCTTTGATGGGTACGTAGGCCAGTCTTCAAGTATAGCGGAGTTCGTACTAGAGATGCAGAAAGCCGTTGACAGGCAATTGTACCGTGAGAGAGAAGCCGACGCGGCTACAGTTTGCAAAGAAAGAGCTATACTACTTTATTCACCTTTAGAGGCTCATGCGGCTCAAGTCTATACCAAGGAAATGTTTCGACAGTTTCAAGAGGAACTACTAAAGTCGAATCAATATGGCATGACAAAGTTGCACGAGTATTCCACCAGAGACATCAAGGTTTATGCTTTGACAAATGTGACGAACTTCGCCAATCCGTGCTCTTCGTCGGCTCCGAGGACCAGACGACATTTTACCGTAGCAGTTTGTAAGGACACTGGGTTGGTTAATTGCAACTGTCAACTGTTTGAGCATAAAGGTATACTTTGTCGACACGCGTTGAGGGTTTTGAGCGCCAAGAATGCTAGTGAAATCCCTCCACCGTATATCTTGGAACGGTGGACGAAGGAAGCCAACAGAGTCCACGGTCACATTCCTTACGTGCCCAATGTTTCAGTTGATTTCGAGCAATCTGAGTCGCTGCGATATAATCACCTTTGTAACATCATGCACGGTTTATCAATGGATGCAGCGTCGACATTTGATGGGTACAGGTATCAAGTTGAAGCAGCCGCACGGGATAAGGCTATGCATGCACAGTTTAGGATGGCATTACCAGAAACTGTGGACACTCCGACTACTCGACCAACTCCAGGCGGTAGATTCAATCGAGCCAAACAGCCAGTCATTGACGGCACTGACCTACAAGGTGAGGAGGACGACATTTTTGATCCAATTATTTCTCAAACAAAAGGGCGAAAACGAGCAATACGCATGAAGAATCCGATTGAAGAAGCAACGGGTCAAAAAAAATTACGAAAGTGTGCGTTGTGTAATAAGATGACTGATCATGACAAGAGAAACCATTATAAAGTGTTAGGTATCGAACCTGGCAGTATGGTCGAGGAGGACGATGATGAGGAAGAGTGTTAGGGTTAATGTTTCAGTTGTATAAATTGAACTTTTATAATGTTTAAATTTGTGATTTGGTTTGTGCAATCTTTAATTTGTGATTTGATTTGTGGATTATTGATATTTTTGGTAACTCCGTTTTCGGGCACACTTTAGGCCCCAATTGATAGCTTCCGAAAAAAGTTGTAATTTTTTTTGTCACTTTTTTTCCGCTCATTGCACTTCAGGCACGCTAGTTAGCCCATTTGTAAGACTTTCGGCGAAAAACGAGACACATTAATTTTTGAGTTTTCCTAGGAAGGGCCTATTCGGGCACACTTTAGGCCCCAATTGATAGCTTCCGAAAAAAGTTGTAATTTTTTTTGTCACTTTTTTTCCGCTCATTGCACTTCAGGCACGCTAGTTAGCCCATTTGTAAGACTTTCGGCGAAAAACGAGACACATTAATTTTTGAGTTTTCCTAGGAAGGGCCTATTCGGGCACACTTTAGGCCCCAATTGATAGCTTCCGAAAAAAGTTGTAATTTTTTTTGTCACTTTTTTTCCGCTCATTGCACTTCAGGCACGCTAGTTAGCCCATTTGTAAGACTTTCGGCGAAAAACGAGACACATTAATTTTTGAGTTTTCCTAGGAAGGGCCTATTCGGGCACACTTTAGGCCGCATTTGATAGCTTCCGAAAAAAGTTGAAATTTTTTTTGTCACTTTTTTTTCGCTCATTGCACCTCATGCACGCTAGTTAGCCCATTTCTATGAATTTCGGCGAAAAGCGAGACGCGTAATTTTTTCGAATGCCGTCATATGAAAGGTATATTCGCGCACATTTTAGCGCCAAATTCATAGCATGCGAAAAATTATGTACATTTCTTTTTGGTACAATTTTTTGTAACATCACAGCAGCTAGCCACGCACGTCAGGATAATGGTAATGAAGGCGTCTAGCTTCATTCTTTTTCAGCTCCCAGGCTATCCTATACCTAAACGTCAAGGCATCCTTCCTAGTCCACGAGGAGTGTTTGAGCACTTCCGAGCGAGCAATGTAGTCCATGTACTTGAGGACGTAAATCCCGCAATCGTGACCGTTATATTGCTTTGGTCGGTCCTTTATCATCACGACCGTCCAAGGGTCACCCTGTGGCCGTCCGCATGCTAGCGAGAGGACAGTAGTCTGCATCCAACAATAAAAACGAGAATCAAGCCTATGAGACAAGAACAATATACTATGAGCCAAGGTCAAAAAATAAATACTAACCACTAAAGTGATGTACTCGTTGTACATCTGTGCCAGCAGCTGTCCAGGCTCGTCCTCCCTTAGGCTATCGTATATGTGAACCGTTCTGAACGCTGGATGGAGAACTAATAGGAACCAGTGGTTTGCATGATGACAGGGTATCATGATAAGGTTCGCATCAGCAGCGGGACATTGATAGTCTGCGTTCATCATGCCTAACACGTTTCGACCTGGTTTCCACTTACTCCTGCCGCCCCCTCGCCTCCATTCTGTGAATTCTCTCACCGTTAATTCCACAAAATGAGTGGGATACATGTTAAGCTTCAAATATTCAGAACGGTTAAAACGTTGCTCTCTAATCCGGAGCAGTTCTATGTAAGCGTTCATGACAAAATTTGAAAGATCTGTCTCCGGCGCCAACGTTCTGATATCCTCATGACCTAGGAATGTCGCAAGGGGAAAGTCTGCTGAATTGACAGGCTCATGCCCGAAGTAGTGCCGGTCGATCCAAGCCATCTTGTCCGACCTCAATGGCTTCGTCGCTTGTCCTTTGTCCGACCGAAAGCTTGGGCGCGAGGCCTGGATTCCTACTTGGGGAACCTGACTCTGGCACTGAGAGTCGTATGCGTCAGGAGGCAAGCGACTATACGGCTCCCACACCTGACTCTGGGGCTGATAGTCGTACGCGTCAGGAGGAGGGCGACCAGACGGCTCCCACACCTGACTCTGGGGCTGATAGTCGTACGCGTCAGGAGGAGGGCGACCAGACGGCTCCCACACCTGACTCTGGGGCTGATAGTTGTACGCGTCAGGAAGAGGGCGACCAGACGACTCCCACACCTGACTCTGGGGCTGATAGTCGTACGCTTCAGGACGAGGGCGACTAGACGGCTCCCCTTCGTAACCCCGGTACGCAAGACTAAAGTTTTGAACTTCAGTCTTGTACTTCTCAATGGACCTCTTGAGATTGTCAGGAGCCTGCGCGACAAACCAGTCAAACGACTCCAGCTGCTTGAACACCTCAATGCCCTGGTCAACCTAAAAAACATGCATAGAAAATATGGCTAATCATATTTGACAAATGGTCGATAAGGTGCGCAAATAAATTATCAAACAACACTAGCATGACTTACAATGGCCAATGCCCAGAACTGGTCATAGACCTCACGTGGCGCGTACGATGTCTTCTTCACCTGGGAAGGGCGATTCACCCTCGTGCGCGTCACCCTGAGAAACCACTGTAAGTATTCCTCAGTACTAATGCCGTCGTGCTTCAGCGATACAAGGCTATCATACGTTTCCTGCCAGGTATTCCACTGGTGCACCTCGTCACCCAACAAAATCAAGGCATCAGCCACCTCGAAGTTCGGCCCTCGACCACCCCTGTATGGCCGCATGTCTACAGCGGGTTTTGGTATCCCTTGTGGACAGCCAGCTTGCTTCATAGCTCGATCGGGCATCTGAAACTCACATTCTTCGAAGTGAATGAGCGGCACCCGAACCAAACCTGCCAGCACGTACGACACCGGAAGTTGCCAACACCACTCATCCAACAGATGCATCACCTTGCCATATGGCTGCCACGTCACCTGGGATGCATCTAGTATCTCTAGTTCCCCCCGATAGAACTTTAGATGGTGGTGAGGGTCTACCCGTCTCCACCTCCGGTTGGTCGTAGGCCCCCAGGCCCACACCCTAGGCCACGTCTCATCGGAATCTACCAACGGTTGTGGACGACCCATGGGTAGCCTCTCGTAAGACCAAACCTGTGAATGCAAACATTATATGGAATTAGTAATTAATCCCGAATATATTGACTAAGGATCCTACCAAGAAAATAAATGCTCATACCTGTAATAGAGTCAGGCAGGCGGCAATGGACTTGGCACCGTTTCTCGTAGCCTTATGCAGTGCTCGATATAGGTGCGCAAGGACAGCTGAACCCCACGAATAGGAGTATACCTCCTCAAGATCCTCCAAGAACACCATATACTTCGGATGCACCGTGTTTTTCGAATGCGTCGGAAGTAATATAGCTCCAATAATATACAGAAGGAATGCCTTCGTATACGTCACGAAATCTTGAGGAGTGTATTCATCCGGTAGCACGCCGTACTGCTCTCTCAGCCATTTAAGCTTGACGCCGTTTGTTGTAAGCGCTGCCCTTGGAATTCCCGGAAAATACTGCATAGCCATATTCGCTATGGATGCAGACGGCACGTTCAAAGTAACGGGTCTGCCGTGACATGGGATTCCAAGTATAAATCCGACGTCCTCTAACGTAACAGTCATTTCACCAAACCGGAAGTGAAATGAGTTCGTCTCGCTCCTCCATCGTTCAACTAGAGCGGATATAAGGCAATCGTCGTGTCGAGACCATTTCCCGGGATCGGTGAACAGGGTTAAATTTTGACGGTGTAATAGCTGTATTTGTTCCTCGTTTAGTACCCACTCTTCAAGGTGCCTTGTGCTTTGAATTGTTTCCAAAACACCCCTATCGACACCGTCAAATACGTGCCTCGCGACGTGGTCATCGTCATCGTATAGGATTGATGTATCATGAGGTCCAGAGCTGAAATTCATACCTTTAAGAACAAAATATAATTATAAACCAACTTAGCGTCCATAATATCCATAATATTTACATTCCAAAACTATAACTGGATCTTTAACCTAGCTTACCAACACATTAGCAATAGTCATTATTTCAATGTATTAAAACAAATCCTCAATTCCCACCACTCCGAACGCTTAATTACGCTAGTTCCCACTGAATTTAGCGCCAACGTGGTTATATAGCAATATATAGCCCGATGGCCCCTACACCTCCAACACCTCAAAACCGCTTTAAAGTCAAGTTTTTAAATGTATTACGTCAATTATATACCAAATATATCAGGAAAAATTTTAAAGGGGGCAAGTTACCAAAACACCCGCTACTTATGCAAAATATCCCCTGGCAGTCATCGCCGGTGCGTCACAAGGTTCAGAACATCTGGAACAAAATAAGTTTTCGGGTGTCTCACACCCTTTCCTGAACTAAAAGTTATTTTAAGGTATGAATTTTAAGCTGGATCCTTCCTAGCAAAATAGCCCCCGAACATCGGCAAATTACCGAAATGCCCCTGAGCGTTCACTATCACCCCAACGCCCCCGAACCAGCTTCAAAACAACATTTCAGGTGGTTTACTTACATTTCTGGACTAAAAAGTCGTTTGAAAAACTTGGCACGGGAAAATTACCAAAACACCCCTACGCGCGCCACGTCAGCTTCAAAACAACATTTCAGGTTTTGTAATTATATTTCTGGACTAAAAAGTCCGTCAAAAAACTTAGCACTGTAAAATTACCGAAATACCCCTCTCGGGGCGGCGAATTACCGAAATGCCCCCTGGCATAAAAAAATATCAAAAGTGCTTCGAAATGCTACTTGAGGCTTCCTGAATTCATTCTTGACATAAAAAGTATTTTACGGAGGTTTCGCCCAAAAATCGCGAACCGGTGTCCGGATCAAGCGCTTAAAGGGCCGTTCGGCCAAAAAAATAGGTAACGGCTTCGGAATGGCCCGAATTCCTGGGGAATGGAACTTCCCAACATCCTAGGATTCTCATAAAAGTTTCGCGCGAAATCGCGCTAGCTTGATATTTTAAAATACACTGCAGAGTTACAAGGTTCCCCGTATCAGTTAACCCCTTTCCAGTCTTTGGAAAAATCTGAAATTTTTACCTGAGACAGATCCTTTAAGAATAACTAGGGTCTCTTTTTTGTATTTTGGCAAAATCTAGCTCTAGCTATTTTTTATAAATTCGTGAAAAACTGTCTATATTTGGCACCCTAAAAAATCGCTGTTTTGGAATCTATAAATGTAATACGCTGATTTGTATAAACCTAACATTGAATTATAAGGAAATTCAAAATACTTACTTGTTGTGACTTGATGTATTTAAAGAAAAAACTACCGATCTTCTAGCGGTTATCCACGATCTTCTAGCGTAAAATTTTTTGATTTGTATTGTTGTGGAGATTATGTAGGTGAGATATGAAGTACGAAGGAAGTTGGTAAAAGATGACAGAGTGCAGAAGAAGGGTTCGGGGGAGGGGATTATAAAGAGAGAAGCGAGGAAGAGAGAAGAAAAAAGACAGAAAAAAGTGAGGAAGGGTGGGTGTTTATGCGGTCAAAGGCTGCTGCAAAAAAAAAAATTCGGCAGAAGGACACCACGTTGGGGCATCACGGGGGAGGGAAGGACGACACGTGGCATCGTGGGGAAGGACACCAGGTGGGGCATCACGCGGGGGGGGCGCCACGTGGCAGGGGAGGGGGGCAGGGACCAACCGCGGGTTGTAGGAGCGGTTGGGCCCTGCGGATGAGGGGAGGGGACGCCACGTGGCAGAGGGAGGGGACCAACCGCGGGTCGTAGGAGCGGTTGGGCCACGTGGCAGGGGGAGGGGACGCCACGTGGCAGAGGGAGGGGACCAACCGCGGGTTGTAGGAGCGGTTGGGCCACGTGGCAGGGGGAGGGGACGCCACGTGGCAGAGGAGGGGACCAACCGCGGGTGGTACTGGCGGTTGGGCCACGTGGCATCCCCTCCCTCTGCCACGTGGCAGGGGGAGGGGATGCCACGTGGCAGGGCCATCGCTAATACCGCCGGTTGGCCATGCTGGTGGGCCACGTGGCAGGGGTGGGGGACGGCACGTGGCAGGCATATTAATGCCAACCGCTGGTTGTGCATGCGGTTGGTGTCCTTTTTCTCTCTCTCGCCATTTTCTCACCATTTCTCGTGCCATTTCTCGTGCCTTTTTTGCCATTAATGCAGTGACCGTACACCTTTTTCGCCTTTTTTGGCCCACGTGGCCAACCGCTGGTAAGACCAGCGGTTCGGTGGAGAAATTTGTTATTTCTCCACCGGTGGGTGTGGATCGGTATATATATATATATATATATATATATATATATATATATATATATATATATATATATATATATATATATATATATATACCTTACCCTAAAATTCTTACCCTAAAATTCTATTTTCATTCTTCAGACTTCAGAGACTTCAGCCGCAATTCTTTCATTTCCAAAAGTTCCAAATCCTTGCTACTCTTCCACTCTTCGACAACGCACCATCCGATCAGAGACACTACTGCTGCAGCTGCCATTGTTGATGAGATAGAGAATAAGAGTCTGATTAGATAGGGGAAGAAGATATCAGCGGCCTCAGCAGACGCAGTCGGTGCTCTGTTGTGGGGGCCTTCTCCTTTGAGCTCATCCTGCGTCGCAGCTGGGTTCATGACACAAGCCCACGGATGAAGATCACTGCCCAGTGCCCACGGGTTTCTTCTTAGATCGCGATCGCGATCTCAGCCTTGGCCAATATTTGGGAAGATCAAGCCTTAAAGTCGCTGCCCAGATTCCAATTTCATTCCCAAAATTCCAGATCAAGGTCACTGCCCAGATTAAGTTTCCTGCCCATATCGTGTTTCTTCAATTTCTTGGATCCAATTGCACTCTCTTCGGCTTTTGAAATTTGAGCAGGTGAGTTCTAATTTTCATTCTAGTTTTTTAGGTTTTCGGTGTATCAAATAAATTACTTTCTTTAAGTAAACGGTAATTTATTAACCTTGTCAACTGCAATCACGAGCAAAGGCTTCACCAATTTACATCAATGTCTATAGTTATAGCCGTTACATACTTACATCAATGTCTTCTAATTTTCATTCTAGTTTTTTAGGTTTTCGGTGTATCAAATATCAATGGACTCTAATTGTTTAGCCATGCTCGCAAAAATGCAACAATAACAGTAAGTTGCTGCACACAGCTTTTGCTGCTTTACCACCTTGTCTTACCAGGTTTATTTCTTCCAAGACAATTCCCTGACAGGGGAAGCTCTTACTGCAATCAAACTTTATAGCCAGTTAGCCACATCAGAAGCACTTGTTCCTTTTATGTTCTGGTACACCACATTCTTAACTTTAACAGCTGAGCCCTGTTAAAAAGTCAGTTAATTAAGAGAATACCATTTTGCATGCTGTTAAAATAATGAGGGAGATTAGATGTTTAAGAGTAGCCGTTGTGTAGCCTTTTCCGGGTAAAAGGAGTTGTTTGATTACCTGTTGGTCGTCAGTAACCTACCAAATCTGAGTCCATATATGAAAATTATGACATGGGAAAGTTGTTTTGTTGAATTGCTTGAAAAGATATATGTAAAAGGATGCATATTACTGACATCAATTTTGTTATTTAATTTCAGATGGCTGATGATATGCCATCAAGTGTGGCTGAAACTACAGGTGGTGGCACATCTTCTTCACTCCCTCCTAAGCCCGATAAAAAGAGGTCAATCCCGGCGTCGTCAAGTATTAAAGAGTCACCTGTTTGGGAGCATTTTGATGTTGTAAACAAGAAAGGTGATCCCAATTCCAATCCGAATGAACTGCGCATGCGATATGTAAGTATTGCTACATAATGTTTAAACTACTTCAAACCGATCCGATTGAACCGTTCAAACCGAACCGTTCAAACTGAGGTGTCTTGGTTTGGTTTGGTTTGGTTTGAGAATTTGTGAACCGAGGTCCATTGGTTCGGTTTACGGTTTGACCCCTAAACCGAACCGAACCGTGCTCACCCCTACCTGGCAGCCGCCTTTAAGGATAACCTCAATGTCGCTGGTCCCAATTCACGTGCCAACAAGTCATACAAAATGCAGTTCTATCTATATAGCAACTTAGAACATAAAAGGTTAATTCCCGGATGTATTTGGACTAATGACAGAGTCTAATTCGTATTTGGACTCATGACAGAGTCTAATTCGGGTTCATTCTTACCAAATTCGACCTGTTCAACATTCCAGTTATATGCAAACATAAAGGGAGTAAAACTATAATTAGCCTTCTACGAATCCTGAGCTGCTAAAAATACTGATAGTTGTCTGACCAATACGGCAATTTTCGGTCATATTGTCAACGCCTTTAACGAACTATATAAACGGCTTTTGGCGTCTAACAACATTCTTTATATCCCTCAATATTTCACTTTTGTCGGCTGACCACTTCGCATCCCCGAACCATATCGATTGCCTAAGCATATGGACGTTTGGGTTCGGTCCGGTTGGTCTAGAGGAAGGTCTGACCCTGTACCACGAGGGGTTCGACCCCAGACCACGGACATCTCTAACCACATTCGTGGCTACCAACGCTCAAAGATGGACCGAGCTTGGGTCAATAAGTTTCTCACTTTCACATTTGTGGCGATTCTTCCCACCCTGATGGCCCACATTGTCGATCTTGACGAGGTGTGGCAGAAGCGAGCCGAGGAAGCCTGGAATAACAGCCTCGCGGCCTGTGAACCGAATTCCGAGACTGTCGTGAACACGTTCAACGAACACGGGCACACGTGAGTTAATTCATCATATTTGATCTTCGTTCATCTATTATTGATCTACGTGTTGAGGATGGATGTTTTGCACAAGCGAACACTTCATAACTTGATAATGTTTTTGACAAAACGTAACATCTTAAGATGTTACGTAGATCAACACCTGGTTTTAAACTATTCTTGTCCCTCATTACATGCGCATTCCGTAGAAATCATCAAAGAAATTGAAGTTGTTAACATGTTTGCCTACGTTTTCATGTTCTGCAGGGCTAATATCAACAGCACAAGAAGGCACTTGAGGAAAAAATACCGAGGCCCATGCATGGCATACAACCCTATTGAGTATTGACAGGTGCTGGAGATGCCGAAAGAACTGGGCCAACAACCGGAAAAGGCTTGCAAATTGTGTTCAAGGTTTCGGCCACAAAGCCATTGGTGGCAAAAAGGGGCGAATCTACGTTGTCACCGATCCCTCCGACAACTACGTCGTCAACCCGAGGCCAGGAACGCTGCGCCACGCCGTGATCCAAAAGGGACCATTGTGGATCATATTCGCCCGCAGCATGACGATCAGGCTGAGCCAGGAGCTGATCATGCAGAGTGACACCACCATCGACGCACGCGGCGCCAACGTGAACATTGCTCGAGGCGCAGGCATCACGATTCAGTTCGTCAGGAACATTATAATTCACAACCTCCATTTCAATGACATTGTTTCGACAAATGGGGCATTATCAGACTCGGTAGACCATGTTGGGATAAGGCAAAAGAGTGATGGCGATTCCATCTCTACCTTTCAGTCTTCGGACATCTGGATCGATCATATCTCCATGTCTAGAAGTGCTGATGGGCTCATTGACATTGTTGAGGGTTCCACTGGCATCACCATTTCAAATTGCCACTTCGCCGACCATGACAAGGTATTACTTATTTCTTCCCCCCCTTTTCCCTGGTACACACAGTATGATTTATATTCACGTTCCAACTTGCAAGAAAGATACATTAGACTTTCCAAATTATTTGCAAGATCTTACCCTGAATTACTATTTGCTCATCCCTGAAACATTTAATGTTTCTTCTCGAAATAAACTTCCTGCTTGCAATTGGTATTCAAATATCACCAGGGGCCTAATATTGGTCACTATAGAGAATGTCAAACTTTTGTCGCTGAAAATACTTTAGCGACTCTTCCTGGGAGCATAGGGACAAGATGGCCAAGTTATAATTTGCGTGGGATTACAAATGTGAGAAGATAAAAGTGGTTCCCTTTCCAATTACTAGGGTGGTTTAATGCAATTAGAATATGCAGTGAGTTATTGAATAATGTCCATCAGAATTTTTAAGTGTGGGATTTTCTAAATTGTGATTTCTGTGAGGTTTGTACATCTGATTGATGTTGTGCATATGCAGGTGCTGCTATTTGGTGCAGAAGACAAAAACCCTAAGGACAGGATTATGCAGGTGACGGTTGCATACAAACCACTTTGGTAAGAAGCTGGTGCAAAGAATTGCCCAGATGCCGATGGGGATTCTTCCACCTCGTCAACAACGACTGCACTCACCGGCTAATGTATGCCATAGGCGGTTGCAACGGTGTCACCATCATCAGCCAGGGTAACTCTTCATTGCCCCACTCGACCCAAAAGCAAAGGAGGTGCCTAGGTGCAGCATGCAATCACTTCCCACAACCGATGCATAAGCTCTACTGAATTTAATTCACTCTTCAATTAAATAAGGGGAAAGGATTAAGGATAGCACTCTCGCGGCCAGCCCTTGAAGGGGAGGGTTTGAACGCACCACATAGAGTACCTTTCAACTGACTTGTACTTGTTACACATTGTCTTGCTAGACTCGTTCCAAAAACAGGCACTAACTGCTACATTGATCGGGGGATGGTACGTGCAACAGGTGACTCACAGGAACAATGCGGTGGAATCAGAGTGGAAGTCATGGCTGTGGAGATCAGAGGGAGATCTGATGATGAATGGAGCATTCTTCGTCCAATCAGGGAATCCAAACGGGGCGAGGGCATTCCCCAACTTGAAGTTGATTAGGCCGCAGCCTGGAACCGAGGTCACTAGGCTCACCAAGTTTACTGGTTCGCTTGGCTGCAGGGTGACGAAAGCATGTTAAATCACAAGTCGAGTTGAAAGGGAAGAGAGGCAATAGAGAGGATGTTAATCTCTGGTTTAATTCGCCGTGAAGAAAGAAATAAAAGGGGGGATATCAGTTTGGAGGGAGGAATGAAGTACATTTGGAAGGGCCACATCACGTGGAATTAATTATCCTTCTCGATGATCCAAGATATGCTTCACTACTTTCTTCACTACAGTTTCTTAGGTTTCTTGCTTTTTATCTTTTTTCCCCCTCCTAACGTGGGGAACATAGATATTGTATGATTGACGATGCTTGATTTATCGACTTTTGATCATCCCATTTAACGAAAAAGAATGACGTAATAATAAAAGCGTCAAGGGTGAGGATAGTTTTGATTGCATTACGCCTTCTCGTCTTAATTAACCTTTTTTTGAATCGTATGAAATTTTCTTAATATTTTATCTTTATCTATACTATTCATAGAGAGAATTGGTCATCTTAGAATCTATGACATATAAATTATGTCAAAATTTGACAAGTGAACGCGAATGTGCTCTTAAAATAAATAGAAACAGCATGAGACAAAAAGAGGAAGAACATAATTAAAGACAGTGGAAAGGAGGAAATAAATTTTAGCCGATGAAAAGAGTAGTAGCTAATGTAAATTTATATTTCACCTTTTATTATCTTTCTATTGTCAGGCTCTTTTTGAAGAAAAAAATAGAAAGAAGGATCAGCTTAAATGTCCACGTATAGACACTAGACAGCTCCACAAGTTCCACAAAAGTTGGTTACTTAAGAAAGAGAATTAGTGTTAGTACCTTCAAAATCTTCCGATTGAAGATTTCTGTAATCTAATGCTTTTTAGCGACGCTTTACACTATCTTCTGCCAACTAATTTAACAAAACTAGAAACAAACATGGACTGGAAACGAAATACGGTTTACTAAAAGCTTACAAAATGTTGCGCACGGGTGATAGCTAGTATTTATGAAATGAAGTTCTCTGGGTCAATTGGGTTTACCAAAAAGATAGAACCCCTCCGGTGCTTAGTGAAAAAGCAGAATCTCATTTCAAATAGGACATATACTTCCCAGCTAAAAATTTCTAACAGAACAGCAAATCCCATGTCCTAACACAAATGTATACAAAAGGGTGGATCGGCAAAAATATTTATAATATATATCCTACAAAATCTGCAAAGTTGCCTAAACCTATTCGCTGTCGGAATCATTTCCTGAATCTATGTTAGTGGGTTGTGGGTTCTTGTAGCCGCTGATTTGATCCTGGTAGCGTTTCTTGTCAGCCCGAGCCTTTGCTTCAAAAGGTTCTTTCTCTTCAGCTGCAAAAAAACATCCCCACACTCTTAACGAAAGTATAATCACCACAAACTCACGGATCTTCGAGTGGTGCAGAAATAGACAAACCTGACATCTTGTTCCATCTCTCTCCAAGAACTTTCCCCACCTCCGTGAATTTGATATCAGGATTACTCCTCTTCACATTCTGCAGTTGACACAACATTAGAAGACAACTTGGCAAAATAGATGAAGGAAATTCGAAGAACCACATAAATCACGTTCCTGTTTTACAGGCATGTTATGAGCTGAAAAAAGCAGCAGCTGAAAGAGCCACACATTATATCATAATTCACCAACTCAAAGAACCGACAACGCCCTGACACAAGAATCAAGCCTGGTAACTATTAGCAACAACTATCGAGTTGAATACACCATATCTCGGTGAATCTTGGCAAAAGAGGAAAACAAGCAAAAATGGCTACCTCCACCATGTGCTCCAACACCACCTACTATAGTCATATTGAGACTAACTCATAAATAACCAGCGTATACTGTTGCATGTCCCTCAAAGAATGACAAAACAAACACAACAAGATGCAATTCCAGATCATTAGCTCCTTGTGACTCCTTTCAGAAAATGTATGTGGTGCAACTATTGAATGTAACTCTTGTTATGTCAAAGAACTTGAAACTAGAAACACACTGAAGAGTAAACACACGGCCCAAAATATACAGACCTCCCTTTCTGACTGCGAGAAAAAGAAGAAACCAGTCATTGCTCTCTTAGGTGCATTTGGATCTTTTTTCTTCTTCGGTTTCTTCTTCTTTGAACCATCTGCATCAGCTTCTTTGGGTCTCTTCCTGCTCGATGATGCCTTGGAAACTAGAATTTCCTTCTTGGATTCCTTCTGACCGAGTGTCTGAACTCACCGTCATGCAATGTCAGAAGAACTTCACACAAAGTAAACCCTGTTCTGTAAAAATGCAGGTGAAGGAAAACAAAGATGATTAATTACCTCTTTCACATCTCCACTAATACTACCATCAGAATCTCCTTCCCCAGAACCATCTGTAGGGGAGCCGCTATCGTCCTTCTCAGCAACATATTCCTCATCCTGCAAGATTCAACATATAGAACAGTCATATGCACTTGAACCCAAAGGCAAAGCTAATAGATAAACAAGATATCAATCATTCAGCCCAATCACATTTCCTACTCTCAGACATCCCAACTGTTCCAATAACGTTCCAGTCGGGCTAACATATGCTAAACAAACCAATCACCATCAAACAAATTTTAGGTTTACCTCCTCATCACTTTCACCAGCTTCATTCCTAATCCGTGCAAGATGTGGGTCCATATCGTCCTCTTCCTCATTTTGTAAAACAGCAGCAACACCATCTGCAGCCTGGACACCTCCCAGGTTCATGATTTTCAGGCCCTTCGAACTGCACGAATTGTTTATTTGAGAAATACATTTCCCCCAGACTCGACCTCTGTAAACATTATAATCTCTTACTAACCTGATGAAATCAAAGAGACTATGGTATTCATTTCTCTGGATGTTTCTGAAGAGATGCTCTTGGTCAGTTTTCAGCTTGACAAGAAGATCAAAGTAGTGCATATTCGACCCTCCAGCAGCATGCCTCTCAAATTCCAAATACTCGATCTAGGTAAAGTGCAAAAAAATAAAAAAGGAAACCAGTCAACAAACAACGCATGGAAAAAAATAAATTTATTCAATACTAGTGCACCACAGCGTAAAACCATTTCTCACCTCCTCGTGAAGAATGAGGGTAGGGGGTTTTGGTAAAAAGAAAAAGCTCTTTTCAAGTGGGAACAGAACTCCATCTTCAGCTTTCAGTGACGACTTGACAAAATAACCATCCTGACTGCTACGGAACTTTCCTGGTCTGGTGATTTTAGCACCAGACAACCCACGCAATATCATGGTGAATACTTCATGAATGAGTCCCTGGCAATTTAAAGCAAATACGATCACTAAGTGCTCGACTAACATAATGCTTAATCTAAGCTTCAAACAAAACCCTATTAACTACTACTCCATCCAAAACTCGGCAGTGAAGACATAGCAAAGTAGTTCAAATATGGGCGGACATGGATAACAGCATCTAAGCAAAATCAATCCTAACTTCTTCAGTTAATAAGTATTTCAGGCATTACCTTATAGGATGGTTCCAACTTGCCCTTGTACTTTGTATTGAGAAGATCTTCACCTAGTGATAATTCACTTTCTACTACACGCTCTGTTTCAAACTGTGTAAAAAGGTGAATCCTGTCATGGACAATTAACTGTAGGAAAGCTGAAATAAAGACTACCAGTGCAATGATGGTAACAATACCTGCAACACGATATGCGGGTATAACGTTTGGCCTTTACGGATTGGCGGATCAAGAGTTATGACTACAAAAGTATGTGGAGAGGTAGACTGCAAAAAACATAAGAATCTCACTCATTTTACGCCTAAAGCCATCTCTAAGAAACCAGTGGTCAATTGACTGAGATAAATGTTTGCTTTATCCGTTGAGGTCATAATAATCACAGGATGGCAAGTATGCTACTGTCGTAAAAGTGCAGAAGAAAGAGCACCTTTGGAAGTAAGAAAAGACGAACAACGCTGCTGTACTGAATCTTAAAATCATTGGCTTGCCCTTGGAGTCGCAAAAATGAAAGGTGAAGTTCAACACTGTATCGGCCTCTGCAACAGGAAATCAATCACGTGAAAAATCAAGAAACGACTTAATACAACAATGATGCTGGCAACAACTGTAACACCTACCTTGGAGTAAGAATGTGAATCCCCTCATATGTAACAACAGCTTCTTCAACTCCCGATCCAACATCCGCCATTGACATAATTTTGTCACGGAAGACCTAATGATAAACAAGCACAACACTATAAACCTATGTGCCAGATAATCATCTGTATTAATAAAAGGCTTACCTGAGCAGAAGGACGGTTTTCATCGCCAACAAACTGTGTGTTTGAATTAGGTATGTGAAAGCTTATCTCCATCAAAGAATCTTTCTGTATTCATGATATGCCAAAAAAAACAAAGCAGCAATAACATCAAGAGAGATGACATAAGAGAGCGCTTCTAAAAAGCGGCACAGAGTAGAACTTGTGCTAAGGATGGCCGGATCCATATAGAAAATACAAGAGAGAAAAACCTCGTTAGCCCCGGCTGTATCATCCACATGGAACTCTAAGAGGACGTCGTTCTTCCCTTGAAGCTGTGTTTGGGCAACATCAGCTAACGAAACCTCAAATGCTTGCTTTGAACCAACCAGGAAAGCAAGTGTATTGCCTGATAAAAGTCAAATTAGAGCGGAAGAATGTTCAGATGCACACTTAGATTACAAGGAATGTCTTTAGCACAATCAAAACCACAGCTATATTTCAACCCCAACAAAA
This sequence comes from Escallonia herrerae, assembly GCA_033070095.1. Classification (NCBI taxonomy): domain Eukaryota; kingdom Viridiplantae; phylum Streptophyta; class Magnoliopsida; order Escalloniales; family Escalloniaceae; genus Escallonia; species Escallonia herrerae. The sequence continues at coordinate 37,839 of JAVXUP010000326.1, forward strand.
TAACCATATATATGCAAAAGTAAGCATAAATATAAGAACAAAAGACACAAAGTACTGGCAGTGGATGGGCCTAGTATACAACGTTAACTGGAGATATAATGACTAGACATTTAATGATCACTGACCATTTAAATCAACTTCGCCCCAGTTCTTTCCACTAATGGAGAGCTGCTTCTCTTCAGGCGTTATGGCAAAAGAACTCTGGAAAAGATTAGTCAGGCTACTGACATCCTGCAAACAACGAGTATACGTATGAGCGATGGATGTCTCTGAAAGTGCAAAATATTTTAGCAGAATAGTGGTAGAAGAAAATTTGTGGTAGCAAAATCAACCAAAGTGTCCGAACGGAAAGGGCAGTCGCACTTTGATCTCTTTAATAAAACAGATTGATTATAATCAGTGCAATCTTTTGTAGAACTGATTCAATGTTCTATGGGAACAAGCACTCTGTAACAGAAGGCTGAACTAATATAGTGCAGGACTATCTCTGGATCAAAATTCTCAGAATCACCACAACATATTTCGTCTCGGCACTGCTAACAAAGGGTATAAAGACCCAAAAAAAAAAAACCATAGCATTATTCCAAAATAAATTAAAGATTTTCGGCATAGCTGGCACAAGATCTTCTTCATTTAGGCTGGCTAATTTTGTAGCCTTAATTAAGAAGATTAAGATTCAAACATTCAAAAGGAAAAACAAAGTTCCCAAGAAAAATTGAGGTAGCAAAGGGTGAGACACGAAAATCACTCTCTTAACCCAGTCAACATGCGATATTAAGGTATTGACCACCAAACATAGTATTTCTCCCTCCTTTAACATGCAGAAAATCCACAACATCGTGTTAGTAATAACTATGGGCTTCACTTCATACACTTACTGATATGGAAGACTTTTCATTTTTTTTTTTTGGATACTATATATGGAAGAAATACGGCATACAGTTACAAGAGCTTATCCTCTATGTATTCAAAACATAACAAGTCAGCACCTCAGTAAGATCACTTGTATCATTAAGCATGTCAATCTTGCATCAATTAGTTTACTAGCTCAATCATTCATAAGCATGTTGGTTAAAAGAGAATGAAAGTCAAAATTGCTGAACATGTGAACATATTCTGAACAATAACCAACCGAATAAATTTTCTTTGCATATGTTGGACATATGAAAAGGTAAGTGACGCACGGCAGTGGCTATACTTAGATATTTGTAGTTCCGTTATTGTAGTTCTTGGGGTAAAGAAATTTCTACTTCCTTCACTATGCACCCTGCATTCAGTCTGTCATAATTCACAAAACCAAAACCCCCATATAATTGTCGATCAACAGATTCAAACAAAGTACACCTCATTAAGAGTACCTCGAACTACTCAACATCAATTCATACACACACTGATGACACACACACACACACAAAAGAATCTATATTATACATATACAAAGATAGAGAAAGAGTTCATGGACAGAGGATGTAAGTGTGTATTAAGATATGAAGAAAGATACCTGGTCACGAAAACCAATAAACTTGTACTTCAGCCCATCCTTTGTCTGAACTCCAAGCTGATTAGTCCGTGGAACCTTCATCCATGTAAGGCTTGCTATATTAGCCTTAGCCACTTCCACAGCCTTACCTCCCCCTAATTTCTTCCACAATATACCCCCTGAATGGACCCTAAGTTGCCCAGGGTTCTGCATCTCAAGAGAAAATATGCTTCGGGTCAAAAGTTCTTGATTAGACAAGTTTATGTAACAGGTTAATTATTGTGCCAACTGCATACGCTTATGTGCATCACTTGTGTTAGAGAAAGCCTCAAAGAGGTTCCCTAGGTTTTTTTAGAAACAGGTAAAAGCCCAAACCTGAAACACGAACTTTACCAACAGAAGTAATTGATAAAAAGAATTCAATCGACTTGGGAGGAGAACGGTGGGGGGATGGGGTCAAAGCTCGATATTCTGTAGAACTAAAAAACCACCTATGCAACTAACATGCTCATGTCTCTCATTCAACATTCCTGAGCAGAATCTTTAAGAAAAAATCTCAAAATTATATGTTATTCAGGGGAAAAAAGGTAAAGATAGAAGCAATCTTGCCAAGCTAGAGAAGGTATCCAGGTCTTCTGGACTCAGCAGGATGCTTTGGCTGTTCAGCTCGTTTAATCCTGCCAAGCTAGAGAATGCATCCAGGTTTTCTGGATTCAGCAGGATGCTGTGGTTGTTCAACTCGGTTGCAGGTTATTAACTGCTGTTTCTTGTTCCTTCATGTAGCTCCCCCCATCCCCACCCAAAAAAAAAAAATCAAAAGCAATATCTCGCCCCAGCTCAAACAAACCCAACAAATCTTAGTTAATAAACCCCAACGAAAAATCCTAGAAGTGCATGAAATGGGGCACTTGAAGAGAGAAATTGAAACTCTAGGGATTAACAACTCTAATGAGAACCCATAGACGATAGCCAGGATCAAAGTTCCAATCATTTCAAATATACCAGCAAATGTAGTGCGAACTGCAAAAAAATCTCTTCGAACGCAACACCCTAGAATCGCAAGAGATAACCCTCGACTTGAAGAGAGAGCAAGAGAGACAGAGAGGGACAGGGAGAAATTAGGGTTTCCAGTCGTGATGAGCACCTAGCAACTGCCACAAAATCGATTGCAAACGTAACACTATTCCTTGTCAAACACAAGAAATGCAAGAGGTAGCCCACCAATTTGCCGATAAAGAACAAGAATTAAGGGTTCACCACCACATGCCGACAGCTAGGGTTAGGGTTCCAAAACACGTTAAAATGAATGCGATACTGAGACTGAACTTCGTAGGAAGCGGGGAAATTGAACAGAAAAGATCAGTAATGAGAGGAATTTGGAGGACTTACGGTGCCGCCGCGGCCGCCGAGAGAGATGCTGTTGAAAGAGTGACCGTCTGCCATTGCTTCGACAGGAGAGAGCAAAATAGTGGAAAAATGTTAGGCCAGAGGGGGCTTTATGTAGAGGCAATGTCGGATGTGGCGCGAAAGAGGGTGGTGATTTGGTGCATCGCCTGATGAGAGTCGCCGACTCGAGCTATGGATGTGATTGGTCGGGGGCTGATTTGGCAGAGTATAATGAATACATATGAGTTCTCTTGATGGATCGGAAAGACTGGAAAGCAGGCTTGGGCCTTTTGATGTAACGAGACGAATTTTTTCCTCCAAATACTCTTACAGGTGTAGTGGCATATTTACATATATATATATATATATATATATATATATATATATATACTTTATCCAGTTATCTCAACCGGTCAGGAGGTATCAAGTGACGCGCTCTCCGTTCTAAAGAAATTGATTATATTTTTTTATAAAAAATAATTACTTTTCAATTTAAGAAAATTTATATAGACTTTTTTTTTTGTTTACCATCTTTGCACTTAATTTAATCGATGTTCATTCTTCACATTTAGGTAACGTTTGGTAATACTTACATTTTCAATTTTGTAAATTGGAGAGAAAAAATGCATTTGGTACACAGTTTTTATTTTTTCTTTCAGCTTTGAAAATCAACTTTTAATATATGACTGTTTTTTGAAACACCCATTTTTGAGTTAAGTTTTTCCAGTTTGGTTTTTATTTTAAGACCACCCCACCCCACCCCACACCCCCCGCGCCAGCGGCCACTGCCGCCGCCGCCACCAAGAAAAAATTCAAAATAAAAATTGGGTAATCAAACTCCAAAAGAAAAAACTAAAAATAAAAATTTGGTATCAAACACCTATTTATTTTTGTAAAAAATAAAAACTAAACTAGATTTGATTTTTTATTTTTCTAGAAACAAAAAACCAAAAATCGAAGTGAATCATCCACCAACTCATTTTCTCTCCCCTGACCAGGGGCGGAATCAGGAATTTTCTTCAGGGGGTGCAAAAATTATATTGAATTCACCAAAAAAAATTATTTAAATAATATTAAAAATAAAGTGCACTTAAAAAGTATACAAAAAGTATTATTAAGTTTCACGAGAGCCATTAACAGACACGCATTCTGAAAAAAAAATCTTTCCATTCTGAAAAAAAATGCATATTGGAATAAAAAATCTCAATTTCTCAAGTTCTAAACACAAATTCACATAGTTATATAACTGTACATATTAATATATTATTATATTAACATATTACACTAAAATTAGCATATTAAACTAAAATTAATATATTCACATATAACATATTACCATATTAAACTAAAATTTACTTATTAAACTAAAATTAAAGTATTACCTCAGAGACAAAGAGTCACAACAGTTTAATGATAAAGCAGTTGGAGTCACCAATGCAGGTATTGGTCTAAACCTCCATGTGCCTGCATTAATTTGATAAAAAGAGAAAAAAAATAAGAAAATGAGGAAACAATGAGAAATTAAAATATGTCAATTACCTTAATATTTCACTTTTGTTGCCAATATTATTACTATTTTTTTTTTCTAAATTAGTACTTCTAAACGTGCTTAGTTAGAGTTATTTTTTCATGTGAACTCCACTTTTGTCATCAATTATATTAATGATTAAATAGTGATAATACTGAAGCCGAGGTGGCTAAAAATGAAGCTCAAATAACTCCACATTTACTCATAATATTTAATTTTTGTTTCTCATACCATTAGGAATTTCTTTCTTGTATAGGGTTTTAATAAGGTTTGCTGCCTAATAAGTCAAATTTATTGATGTGGTAAAGTGCTAAAAAGTTGTGAATTTATAATGTCTTACTTACTGAAGGGGTATCGGTTGAGGGTTGTCTTACAGTTTGCATCTTACTCGGTTAATTTTAATTTTAGTTTTGATAGTTGTTTTTTCAATTTGCGCCATTAATATTATTGGAACAGTAATAATCAATTAGCAATATTCCTTGTCGGCAATAGTAGATAATTTTAGTCGGCAACAGACATATAGTTACAAATTAATAATAAATTTATTTAATTAAGATGGTGTGATAAAATTAATCAGTCAACAATAATTTACAATAAAATTAATCAAGGCAATAGATAACAGTAATAAAGTTAACATTAAGTTATTAACCATAAATTAACATTGCCAAAGCAGTGGCACACTGGCACTCCGTCATCAAGCACTCAAGCAGACAACAGACAATGACAAACAAGCACTCTGCATTCAAGCAGTCAAGCGGCCAACAGCCCAGCGTGGCAGCGCCCAACAGCGAATCAGCAATCGTCCGTCACCGCCCACCGGTCACTCCGTCGTCGGCGTCAACAGGTGGCACTGCAGCAGCTCGTGGTTGCCGGCAGGGAAGGATGAGGCACTCCGTCAAGCAGATCTGGTCGCGTGGTCGGACGGCGTCAAGCAGATCTGGTCGCCGGTGTTTCTTCAAGATCTGCTCGCCAGTCGGAGTTTCTTCAAGGTCTGGTCGTCGGTCGAAGATCAACAAGGTGGGTTTAGTCGGTCGTGTCGCCGGCGATGGCTAGATCTAGTCGCCGGTCATTTGTACAGAGGTGGGTTCAGTCGGTGGCGTCACCAGCGATGGCTAGATCTAATCGCCGATCGTTTGTACAAAGGTGGGTTCAGTCGGTAGCGTCACCGGTAATGGCTAGATTTAGTCGCTGGTCGTTTGTACTAATTGTCCACCGGTGAGAGAGAGAGAGAGAACGCCGAGTGTGGTCTCGAGGAATAAGTTGTCGAGGATTGGGGAACGACGTCTCGGAAAAATAGGGGAATGGGATCTCGGGAACGGGGTGTGCGATTCCCGAAAACCCAAAAAAAAATTTGTTTTTTCAGAATTCATGGGGTGCTTCAGCCCCCTTGCCACAAGGTAGGTCTGCCCCTGCCCTAACTCACTTTTTTCCTCCCCCTCTCTCTTTTTTGAGGTAGAATAGAAAACTTATAAAATATAACTCATATCCTAAATAAGCATACAAGTCAAATACGACCAAATATTATGAGACATAAGGAATATTTACATGTTGACTCTTTAAGGTCAAATTCTGCATTTGCCTTTAGGAGGTACCGTTGACGACGAGTGGAGGAGTGAATTTTGCCATGTCAATCCATTCTTTAGCACTTTTACCTTTTATTTTCTTTCGATCGATAGGTTATCACGTTCAACGGTCCGTGCAAATAAAAGGTGGGAAAGAAAGAAAGTGGTATTTTGGTCGTTTCAAGTAGTGGCTTGTTTATTTTGATTTTTGAAAAAAAAAAACTAAACATCTTGGGTCATTTACGTGGAAGCCAAGGTGAGCATTTTGGTTTACCAAAACGTGTTAGGCATCATGGCACCAAAATGAGATTTTTTGGCTTCAAAGTTTTATGTCTGAATTACAAAATTTAATTATCAGAATGGATCCAAACAAAACCGGAATCTTATTAGGTTATTTGACGTTAGACCAAAAATTTTGTACATGTATATTTGAAATTAGTGGTATAATTTATTTCTTGTCTTAGCCTAACTAGAACTCTTTTTCCATTTATACAACATGTCGTTTGTCTTTGCGGAATCAGTTAAAGGTAAGACAGAAATAAAATTGTCAGAAAAGATAACATATAATAATCGAGGCTCTTAAAAGAAAATAAAAATGTGTATTTCACACTTCAAGTACATGCACATCTTATTACTCGTTGCAACATCTAGTATTTAATCACCAATTGTACCTGCACATCTTATTACTTGTTACAATGTCTAGTATTTAATCACCAACGCGCTTAGTTTCACCCCCCCCCCCCCCCCCCCAAAAGAAAAGAAGCCCCAAACCCATAAAGAAAAAAAAAAAAGTTGACATCTTATTGGTGTTGTAGTGGGCTTCATCAGCATTAGTCTACTATTATTATTCATAGTAACAACATTCACGACAAATTGGCGATATCCACGAGTTTATTGCTAAAAGGTTTTAGAGGGTGTTGGGATTGATTAAATCTTGATCAAACCTGATTTAATCTAGATTAAATCAGGTTTGTGAGTGTTTGGCAAAAGAGATTAAGAGATTTAATTCATCTTTAAAAAGTTAAAAATTGATTTAATCCATAATCCTCAAAAGTGAGTATTATGAAATAATTACTTTTCCATAAATCAGGTTTGATCTTTTAATTTACCATCCTATTCCCATATTTTTCACAAAAAGACATCTCATACCCCTTAATTAATTAGATAGTTTATGGAGATTATCTCTCATATTGCTAATCTTCTCTTACGGCTAACAAAGAGAGATATATCTGTAAGTTCTTCTATCTTCTCATATTGTAATCTTTTATTCGACAAAAAAAAAGTTCGACCAAAAAATATTTGTAATCTTTTCTTCTAGATATATTTTTTTTTTGCTTAAGATAGACTTTATTTGTAATTCGGGGATGTTATCGTACTATAAGCAATAACGTGAGATTGTTTATATTTTTAATTTTAAATAAAAAGTAACAACTTTTGTCGGTGCTTAAAAATAGCTATTTTCATAATTTATTTAGGCATTATAGTTATTTACGAAAAAAAGTTATGTTAACGTTGCTTGGATATTAGAAAATTGTTTATTGAGTGTCTTATATGATCATTTTGTCATAATGAAACTGATTTAAGTACTTTTTATTTAAACGCTTTTTATAGATTTAATCTAATTTATAACTACTTGTGTCAAACAGCAAACTAATTCTGATTAAATCAGATTAAAATTTAAGCCGAATATGCTGTTCTTATTCAATCCTAAACAAGCTCTTAATCGTAGATTTATCGTGATTATTTGAAAGATTAGCGAATAACTCTCAAATATGGGGGGATTGACGAATTTATCGCGAGTTAAAGTTCCTCATCTTCTTTCTTGGAAGATGATAGTAACAAGGCATTATAGTGAAATTTAAACTTGGGTAACTTCAACTATTACCACCGTTTTGTGCCATCACACTATCACATGATTCTTGTTTAATTTGAGCAAAAGTAAATACATATGCTACTAAGCCACACATGATTACATAGCAGTGTCCATGCAGTCTCTCTCATTTTTTTCACCCATCACTTGAAGAATGAAAGGATTCTTATATTTTTGTCATTGCAATTACATAATATACAAATTTCATACACTTAAAATCATTATAACCCGAACGATTAATTATCAAATTATTATCGATTCAATGACGAAGTTTTTTAAATTATTCCCAAATTCTGAATTATTGCCTATACCAAATAATTCAGGGGTACCGAATTTGTCACTACGCTATTATTATTTGGTGTTACTAAGCCGTGGTCAGCTCATGGCCCATGGGAGCCCAAACCAAGCCCGCCTCAGCTAACATTGTTCATGGGCTGGCGTGAGCCCAATGGGCCTAGACCTGACACAACCCGGTTTCCATTTAGCCCGCCCAAACCGAACCGCCTACCCCATTAACAGAAAATCAACCAGCGTAAAAAAAGACTTCAATTTCTACCGCGGGACGTCTCCTTCTTCACCAAGAAGAAAAGTGGCCCAAGATTTCCTTTAGGTAACGCCAACTTAAAAACAACAAAGTTTCTCTCAATAATAGTTGCAGTAGGTTGCGTTTGTTAAAAGCTGTCTCGTTTTCGCGCTCTAGAAAAAACAAATGAACCACATCATTCTAAACAGCTTCTAAAAAAACGGTCAATATTCCTAATATTGCATAGACAAAATAAGTTAAATATCTTTCAACTATGGCTGTCTCCAATTCTTACTTCCGAGGAGTACATGTCCTTGAACCTTTCGATTACTTCCAAGGTTAATTCAGTGAAGTTGGCTTATTGCTCTTTCCTTCAGCACAAAAACCAGGTAAATAGCACTTCAACTTTTCTCAGGTTCGTGCAGTATTCATAGATGAAGGTCAAACAAAAGCACGGTAAGAGTTGTGGCCAAGACTAAAACCAGCTAATTGTTTTGCATTTGACTTCACTTCTCCAGTAGTCAGTTCACATCTAGCTTGACAGCAAAAGATTTTTGGAAATGCACTTCATTGCCTTTAGGAAATTTGTTAGATTTCCTTTTAAGACACCCTGATATAAGCCATTACCGTGATAAAAACCCGCGTGTCGTGGCGGCTAAGGGACCTCATAATGGTTTCCCATATGCTCGAAAGCCCTTGCTAAGAAATGCAAAATTTTGCACGTAGAAGAGTCATTTCTTAGGTTGTCGTGTTGTGGCAACTTGTGCTATGTCTTCAGCTTGGCAGTGCTATAACTAGTGCTGAGAGCAACTTGAAGAACCACAGAGACTGATGATAATGGGATTTTGGGAGACACGCCAAGCACAAATCCTTGTAATTGCCCTTGTAACAAAATCATACTTAAGAGAATCAAGAGACCCAAGAAGAAAGAAACACCGGGTTTATTGTCTTGGCTTCAAATGTAACAAAATCCTTCTTTACGTAATTCTACATACCAAACCAAAAGTGATGTATATATGTACGTCCTTGGTGAAAAGGCACATGCAGTTACGATTCTGTCGTGCTTTCTTATCGCACTTGTAACAGCTTAGGACTTCGGATAGTCACTGGCAAGTTTTCACAGAATTGGTTTGTCTACCTCTAAGTGAGAGCATATACGTTCAGGAAAAGCATACACACGCAACAATAACACCACCATCATAATTCTTCGACTATGCTTATTTTCATTCGCTTATATTTGTCGTTATATATACATAGTCGTCATGCAACGGCATTTACTGTTTGCGTACTATGACTAACTGCATCTGGGAATATACAATTCCACTTGCACAGCCCCCTTTTGAACAGAATTTAAAACAAAAGATGCACCCATCTTGTAAATTTACCCACCAAATAGTGTTTCTCTGCTTTAGAACATTAAAAAGAATATCATAACAGTTGATTCCATGGGGAACATCACCATTCATAGCTCCGTGGAGGAAACAAACACCCTTCCCACCACAAACCAAGATCAAACTTTTTGACTTAAGCAACCTTAACAACCAACAAAAATCATAGGCGAAGAATCCGAGGAAATATGCTTAAAGTCAAGTATATGATGGTAACTGCCATGCTGTTGAATAATTCCACACAGACCTATGGTTCGTGAACTAATTTTATAATCACATAAACCCAAGGACGGGAGGTGTTCTGTAGGATTCTGTGTAACAATCTGCCAAAAATTGTTTTGACTTACACGAAGATTTTTTAAACTTCTAAATTTTCGCGTTTAGTTCTTATGCTACAAAAATGAACTGAATTACAAACCTGTCTCATTTTATTTGACTGAACTGCCCCTTGCTCAGGGAGTGGAAGAAGCATTTCCTTTGTCTTTTGGTACCTTGGGGTGGAAAGCAGAGTATTGACTACCAAATTTGTCTCAAGTTGCCCCTAGATCATCAAGATCATCGTCCCCCTTGTCTTTGTCAAATATCTAGCTGCAACAACAAAAAACAAAACATAGTAAGACCAAAAGAAGCCAACAGGTTATATATAACTACGAGCTTGAAGTGTTTATAAGGTCAAGCAAACAAAGTAGGAAATCAAGAACAGAGAATACAGCATAAGAGCAAAAGAATGCATCAACAAGAAAAGTACACGATGGCAGCAGCAATGATGGTGAAGAACGAAGAAAACCCCGGAAGACGCCGCATGTGCAAGGTGGATGTTGACGCCCCGGAAGCCAGGTGTGTCAAGAGAAGAAGAAGAAGAAGAGATACTGCAGCAGCTGCAATTAACTGCGATTTACAGCAGCAACAGCCACAGCAAGTAGTTGATCAAAGTTCAGCTCCTACCACGGTGAAGAGAAGTTCAAGATTTCGTGGTGTCAGTAGGCACAGATGGACGGGAAGGTTTGAAGCACACTTGTGGGATAAACTTTCTTGGAATGTTACACAGAAGAAGAAAGGGAAACAAGGTCAGATAATTCCCAACGCTCCATAGTTTTTGCATGCCAGTGTGTTTCTCTAGCAATACTGGCGCCTAACATTATGTTTTCTGGTTTTGTCAACTGGCTTGAACTTTGAATGCTACGTTCGAACTGGACAGTTTATCTCGGTGAGTACTTTTTACTACTGGGTGATTTCTTCATATGATTCTCCCACTATTATGATTTTGGTAAAGTAAGGAGAAACTAACTCCTCTCGCTCTGCAAATACCACAGGAGCCTATGATGAAGAAGAATCCGCAGCAAGAGCATATGATTTAGCTGCACTAAGGTATTGGGGGACAGCGACTGTCACCAACTTCCCGGTATAACCATCATCTTTGGTCTGAATATTATCATGTTAGGCATCCATATATGATCTGACTTGTATCACCCACGGGAACTTCTGCAGGTCTCAGATTATGAGAAAGAAATTGAAATAATGCAGACTACAACTAAAGAAGAGTACCTAGCCTCGCTAAGAAGGTACGAAAGATAATGTCCTATCTCATTGTAAAAAAGTTTCTCTGGCGACTACCATGAAATAACAAAGATAGGGCTTTCTTTTTTACAGAAAAAGCAGTGGCTTCTCCAGAGGGGTATCAAAGTACAGAGGAGTTGCAAGGTATATTTCCTAATACACAGTGGTGAACTAAGTTCTCTCCTATTGTTGGATCAAAGATTGTTTTGACACTTGTTTGGGGACAAAATGCAGGCATCATCACAACGGGAAATGGGAAGCTAGGATAGGGAGAGTTTTCGGGAACAAGTACCTCTACCTTGGAACATATAGTAAGTTTACTCTTTGACTAACTATTCAATGATGAAAATGATGCAGATGTCAACCAAAATTTACAGTGATAGATAAGAAGTAAAGCAGAAGTGCACAACAAAAGTAATTTTCAAGTTATCTAAGCAGCACCTCTCTTTATTAGGTACCCAAGAGGAGGCTGCTCGTGCTTATGACATTGCTGCAATTGAGTACAGAGGGGTTAACGCAGTGACTAACTTTGACTTGAGTACATACATCAGATGGTTAAAGCCAGGAGCAAACACTCAAGTTTCTGCTCAAGAACAAAAGACAAACGCAGATTCCCAGGCAGTTCCGCCTTGCAATTTCACTTTAAGAGAGGAATCTCAACCTTTCTTCTCCCACACCAAGGCTTTTGCAGTAGATGACCTGAGATCTCCAACAAAGCAGGAGGTGTTGCAAAAAAAATTCCCCACTACTTCATGCAACAAATCTTCTTCTCCAACAGCACTTGGCTTACTCCTTCGATCATCAATATTCAGAGAATTGGTAGAGAAAAACTCGAGTTCCAGTGACGAGGAAAATGATGGGGAAGACACAAAAAACCAACCCCAGTTCAGCAGTGATGATGAATATCCAGGAATATTTCATAATGGAACTGCTGATATTCCATTTGTGCTATCTTCCGATGGTCATGCCATGGAGTTCCAAGAAGGGTTCAACTTCAACTATAATAATCAAGGTAATCCGTTTGGATCAACATTCTGACCATGGCTTGTATCTGTTCATTAACATGTGGATACTGCAATCCTGTCAAGACGCCTAGCCTTCTTCAGAAATTTGATATGAAAACGAGGGGTTCTCATGAGTGCTTTGTGGCCTTTCTGGATGGTTCTATTTTTTGTGTATAGTTAGGTTTTCTTGTATATAACTAGTTTACATGGACTGGATCACCCTTTTCGGTGCTCTGTAACACTCTTCTCCGAACAAAAATAAAATCAGGGTTTGTTATCTTCTTTGTCACCCGAGGCAATGTAAATAGGTTGCCTAATGAATTTTTTGGAGGTGATTATCTACCTATCCACATAAATTTCGAAAAAAAAAAAAGCATTGTTATCCTACTAACTACTGAGCCTAACCCCCAGCCCACCATCCATCTTGGCTCCAACACCTATTTCCTGTTCGAGCTATCTTCCAATATTTATGCTACTAAGTTGCACGTATAGGTCAACATTAGTTAGAAACACCACGGTAATCCATTTGGATCAACACTTATGTTCTATCTCTACATTAAATTATGGGGGGATATTCAAACAATCTGCCTATCTGTCTGCTTTCTAACTAACTTCCTTTGCCTTTTCAAATAGGTATTCTTATTCCATCATAAAAGTTTTGACTAATTTTCTTTTGGTTGACATGAACGGATTTTTTATGGATAATGCACTTTCCTCATCAAGGAAGTTCCATGTAACTGAACATCCGAAACGACCTTAACATTTTTGAAGTCTAAGTACTTAAGCAACTGCATGCGAGCTTAATTTTCAACACGTCTCCCCAACCCCAGATAACAACAAAAGGAAAAGAGATGAGAAAGAGGGCCTACTACAGGTTTGACAAGTTACTATAGATCAGAAAGTAAATTGGCAGTAACAACCGTTATGCTAAGAAGCACGAATTCCAGTGTGGGTGTGGATGCAACACGGGTGCGGATGTGTCATTTTTCCAAAACATGGGATACGGTTGCGGCGGGATAAGGCAAAAATGTACTAATATATATTATTTGTATGTAACAAAAATAATGCTATTTTAGACAAACAATAAGGTATTTTGTTAATTTGGTGGACTGCTTTAGAAATATTAGAAGTGCATAGCCAAATATGACAGTTTGTAGAAGTTCTGTTATTTTATAAAAATAGTGAGGCTATTTTAAAAGATTGTCAATAAAGTTGGGAGATAAACATAATAAACAGAAACTTTGACAGAAACCCTCGCTTATAACACAGCCGTCACCCAAGACAGAACATCGACGATGCCCTCTCATGCCAGAAGACCCTCCTCCTCCTCCTTCTACTCTCTGCCAAAAAACCCTGGGTGCCTGTCCCAGCTGCAACCAAGATCCAGAATATCTATTGAAAAAAAATAGTTTGGATATGCAGCCATGCCGCACCCGACATGCACCCGCACCTGAGGTGCACCCAATGCTGGTGCTTCCCCCAGACTGCCGCACATGTTCTTCATAGGCGTTATGCAACATCTCTGAAAATTAAGACATCCAGATCCTGACGCATTATCTTGTCACCCCATTGAATTACAACTAAAATCTTGTACAAGCTTCGTAGATAGTTTTCTATCAATGCATCTGGGTATGGTAATTTGTTGATAATTTTCCAAATTATCGTCAATGTATGTTGATAGTTGTCCATCCTACCATCTCAGAACTGTGTGTTATTACTTATTATAAATGGCGGATGAGAGGGGTCCCAACCTCTGCAATTCCTGGTTAACAAAATATAGCCACATTTCCCTAAACTAGTCATCAATCCACCGCAAATTCCATCAAACTATTTTACAAAGCCTGCTTCTACCAGTATTTACCATTGGACGACTATTAGTAAACTAGTATAACATTGACTTCCTATTAGAACCATCACTCTCTCAATCATATCAGTTATATACATAAACCACCACTACAGGAATCGAAATTTCAGTACCATAAATCATGTTTGTCCAACTATCTACAAAGAAAAGAGAACACCTAAGATTCCAACTGCACTTTGAACCTTCATTGCACCATTTATACCTTCTTTGAGAGATTCTAGGGGCCCCGCTTCACCCGTAAAGTTAGTACATACTACATAGTCACCCACAAACGATATACATCTACCGTTTACTGTATTACCATTCCTCAAGTTGATACAAACTTTTCACAAACCAAATCTAAATATCATGACAAACTTAACACTAAGCACGTTTAACCACATATCATTGCTTGGACATCAAGACTTTTATCTATTAACTTATCTTAGTGCATGTGAACAGAACCAACAGTAAATTGGTAAAAGCATATAACAAGTCAATGGTACTCATAAAATCTCCCCCCATTTACATCACCACCCCCACCTCCATCCCCCAACCGCCAACCAAAAGAGAAGCCTATTAGGGGCAGGAGTGTTACGTGGTTGAACCTATGGCATAGTCATCCTTAAGAAGCATTAAGGAGAGCAAGCTTTTAGCTTTTAGTTACTTAGTGCCAAAACATGACACTATTGCTCGATAAAGAGTAAAGACGAGAAAAAATTATTACCACTGCCTCATCAACAGGATGCACGTGTTCTAGCCTTTTACTTATTACTTGCATTTCAGAGTTCCAAAAAAGCCAACAGCATATGTTTTACTTACCGTATTACTAGAAATTATCATCATATAAAATCAGTCTAACAAAACATGAATATATAAAGAAACTGTATTAATAAAAATACATGTTTATAAATCTGCTATTCATGGAAGCCATGCTTCTATAGTAAGATATAGCAAAGGTTTTCTCTCTGAATGTCCCTTGATCCACAAGGAACGTGGAAGGAAGAATATAACATACCTAACACTGACTCCCTATTAGAGTGTTAGTCTTGCACAACTTTACTCAACTATGGCCAGCCTAGCCTCTTTCAGTACGCATCCTTGTCGATGACAAACAATTAAATGTGGGAAACAACTTTAAATGCATCTCAGCACCCGAAACATTGTGCCAAAAGCTTACCCTGATATAACATGCTTAAAAACAAGTTTGATTAAGAAATTAAATCCTTCTACACGGCTAACCCTATGGCATCCCAAAAATTTGCTTAGCTAATCATTAGATAGATTACACTTCAGTGAGAGAAAGGGAAAGTGGGATACATTTAATGCCAAAAATAAAAAGTAATTATGCTTAACAATTTGAGTTCTGAACTGAAGCAGCAAAAATGCTCATTAGGCACAAAATTCACATTATTTTACATTACCCTATCACCCTAAAGGGGAATGTGGGATACAATTCATACCTAATGCCATAACCTAAATAAAGCTGTTTTCTTATACAGCAAATGCCAGCTAAACTCTACTCAAGAAGAGTGTGTGTTAATTTTGGTTCATGGTTCTGGCCTGGTTGCATTGAGATCGGTGCTTTCAGGAAGTTGCAAAGGCAAGGGGCGGCTGTGTAGGCTTTTATGATGGGAACGAAGGCACGGCTTGTACACGCTTCAGTGTATGACG
Organism: Escallonia herrerae; assembly: GCA_033070095.1. Lineage (NCBI taxonomy): Eukaryota > Viridiplantae > Streptophyta > Magnoliopsida > Escalloniales > Escalloniaceae > Escallonia > Escallonia herrerae. Next base: position 53,654 of record JAVXUP010000326.1, read on the forward strand.
CAGCATTTGTAGGCAAATCAAGTTCAGGGCTGGATCAGTATGGGCCTTGCGCACAGCAGCAGCATACCTTGTTATTTTGGGAAACTTTTTTTCCGGTTTAGTTTTGCTTTTTCGGGGCTGAATCAGTATGGGCCTTGTGCGTTTTGCTTTTTTGGTTAAGTTCAGGTCTGAATCATTTTCCAATCTTCTACTCTTGGAGGATCCTATATCTTTACTTTGCATCTTTGGGCCCTAAAAAATGAAGTGTGTACTGAGTTTGTTTTCAAGTCGTGCCACCTTTCACACGTCATTACAAACCCCATATATAAATATAAATTGTTGCCAACAGGAATCAGGGCTAGGCACATCATCACTGTGGAAGGTGGGTCACTATCCATCTGAGCAACCCCAGGGCCTCCGTCCAAATGTCTCATGAAATAATTGTTATATATATTTGTATAATCCTGCCCTAATTTACTGGTTAAACAACATGCAGTTTTTCACAATAAATCATCCACTAACAATTCAAATGACAACCTTATAATCATATAGAAAGAAAACAAAACAAATCAGCAGTAAAACAACATGCTAGTTTGAAAGCAAGAACTTCTGTGTGCTATTCTGACCTTGTAACTTATCCTCCTATAGAAATACAGGTGTTGTATCACTTCCAGTTACAAACTTCGAGAAGCTTCAAAACTGCTTCCTCTTATTACTGAAGAATTTCTCTCTATGCGAGTAGGCATAAAGGAGAACAAAGCATACTCCGGCAGATATAGACACCGGCGCCCATGGGAAGGGTGGGTCCTTGAAGCAAACAAGTGATGCCTCCAGCTCTTGCGATGCATGATAAACAAGGGAGTGAATAGCATAAAGATCATGGTCCGAAGACCTCACAAGATACAAAGCCATTTCAAAATCAAAATGTGACAATGCAGAAACTGCTTTCTCCAGCTTGTACTTGAACAAGTTCCACCTTTGAATGAACTCAGTATGCTGATTCTGTTTCAGAAGCTTTTTTCCCTTACCAGGAGCAGATATGGATTCAAGAACATCAATAGCACTTGAAATACTGTAATTCAATGATGTCAAAAGAACATTCCTCCTAGCTGCATCCTTCTGTACAAAAGACAACGAAGAGACCTCCGAGAAAGGCCCAAAAGGCGTCTGCCCAACACTCCATGTATAATCCACAAGAGTACTATTATGCCTAGGGCTCCACAACAAATGGGTGGGTGACACTCCCCACATGCTCTGCAAAATCGAACCTACAAGCGGTCTCTCTAGAACCCGAGTCTGTGTAAACACATGCCGACTATTACAACTATAATCGCTTACACTCTGCGTATTTTTTGTCCTCACCGCAATAACCATATCTTTAAATGCAATAGACTGGTGATACCGATCAAGCAACAATATCGTGCTAATGTCCAGGTCAAAAACATAAACGGGAAGGACCCTCCCGTTTTCTTCCTCCGGAAGTCTTGCCATCCTCCTAAGCTCATCGGCCGATTCCGTCAATGTCTGGTGCATACGCTTCGAGTCTAGATACTCGCTAACAATCAAAGTATAGTTGTCAAACAAGTACCTAGAAGTGTACGAAGTGAGCGACCGCGAGACGGCAAAGGAACAAATCGAGCACTCAGCTAAACTAACATCATACGTCTTGAAACTCAATGACTGATCGCCCAACAACAACCCGCCACTGTTCACCTCGTCCATAAAAGTCCTCTCTATCACTTTCAAATCCAACCCGCTCCAATCCTTACTGTCCGAACCGTGCACGTGTACGATCTCGACGATCAACGAATTCTCGAAAGGAACAGGAATTCTCAAAGAGGGCACTAAAAGTACCTGATAAGCGTTCCAAATCAGCGACGCCAGGTCCGCCAGCAAAGCCTTCTGCGATTTAGGTCTCCCGTGCAGCGCCGCCAGCGGGTGAAAATCGCCTTTTGGTAGAACCCCGTCGCCGGACACTGCAGGCCCGTAATCGACCGGCCCAGCCCCCAAATCGATCCAGATGTATCTCTCCTTGCCGGTCCATAAACTCCCCAAGCACTTGGTAAACGCGGGAGAAGGGTCGCCTTGGCCGTAATTGTAAGCATAGGGTTTCGACTGGGGGCCTAAATTGAGTAAATAGATGTGGACGCCGTGGACGGGCTTCTCTTTCTCGAAGTCTTGTCTGATGACGTCATCGATAACGGAGTGGGGGACGGAGATGAGAGGGGACCGGAGGGATGAGGTGGATTGGGAGATGTGGGAGGCTAGGGTCTGGGAAAGGAGGGAGGAGAGGGAAGGGGAGGAGAGGGAGGGATCGAGGTGGAGGGAGTGGGAGAGGGAGAGGTGGTGGTGGTGGTGGAGGAAGGGGGTAATGACGTGGAAGTGGTCGGAGGAGAGGGCGGCTGAGAGGAAGGAGGAGAGGAGGGAGGGGGAGGAGGAGGGGAAGGAGGAGCCGACGAGCTTGACGGTGACGGGGACGGAGAGGTGGAGGGAGAGGAGAGGGGCGGGGGAAGGCGGGGGGAGGGTGGGGAGGGAGAGGGATTTCTTGAGGGAGGTGGGGAGGGAGAGGAAGGAGTCGTTGGTGGCGTGCGGATCGAGGCGAGATTGCTGGGAAAGGAAGGTGTCCAGGCCTAGGATCGGAGCAGCGGTGGCGGCGGCGGTTAGGATGGCAGGGAGGAGGAGGAGGAGGAGGAGGAGGGCGGATGTGGTGGTGGTGGGCATTTTGGGACTAAGGGGGTTTGAAGGGGTGGTTGACTGAGTTGAAAGTGAGAGAGTGAGAGGTGGAAGTGGGGGGGTCAAATCGTCTCAGTTGGTACAGTCAAAGTGAAAAACAGTGACATCACCGCAGTAATTACACATCCAAGCAGCAAAGCTTTCCACGAAGACATGGGATAAAAAAAAAAGTATCACGAAAAATTGTTAAGTCAAATATTACCATTACTCTAAACGCAATTGAAGAATTATATGGTGCGAATATTAATGCCCTTTTTGATGGCTTGGATGTGTAGATGTTTATTATTTGAACGCTGGGCTGGGGTTCTACCTTTCTAAATGACACGAAATTTAAACATTGCAATATTTTTTTCCTGAGATCAACTTAAAAATCATATTCGATGATGGTCAATGCTTAAATAAAGTGTTGCTGTAAGTTAAGGCCTCGTTCAATTATCATTTTCATTTTTTACAAGTATTTTTATTTTTACAATAGCAATATTTTTTTTTTAATGTCTACTGTTATTATTTTTTATTTTTATTTTCAAAAAATCTAGCCCATAGAGTACAAAAATACAAGAATGCCTTTAAGTTACTTTCGGCCTCTCATCCATTTTTGGACGTCAATTAGAAAAAAAAAAGTGACCAAAATAGTAAGAGTACACACCATATTATATATTAGTTGAAATCGAAAATGACAAAAATAAACACACAAAAGAAAAAGAAAAAAAAAAGTAAAAGAACAGGCACACCGCCCAAGGCGCCCATCAGTAAAATTATGATATTGAACCTCAACCAAAATAATGGGTGGGTTGCGACTGACATCCAACTGAGACTTGGTTTACCCATCTAAACTCAAACAGAATAATGTTATTACTAACGGTGATGCAGATCCTGTGCTTTTGGCTGAAGCGATTCACATGCTATTTAGTGACTTAAAACTCCCTCTGGTGACACTTGCGAAATCTTTTCGAAACAAAAGTAGAATAGACCCTTCAAGCATAAGCTTTTCTTTCGTATAACCTTCAGGCATGTTTATACACACAACACCACAGGGGATACAGACCTCTACAAACAGACACCGATAGATACATAGCCAACAAAGCAAAAGGCCTTCACATATCTAGGCTTTTTCTCTTCCTTTTCCTATCCAGATATTAGCAGAAGTCCAGCTTCCATGTGCAAGAAATCTAATAGCCATCAGAATCGTCACTATCACTATATGATCCCGTACCCCAAAACTTGGAAGCAGGCTCCCTTTCATCTGCTGAAACTGGACACGTAGCACCGTTGAAGTCCCTGAAGCGCAAAACGCCCCATTGGTCATCACTACTAGCAGTAACGATTCGACACCCATCGACAGCCATTGCAGAACATCCAGGGCTGCCATGTAAATCACCTGGGGAGCTACATGTCAAGCAATTTATTTTTGTACCAGTGTCGGTCTCCCAAACGTGAATATTAGAATCCTGTGGGCCTCCAGAAGTTATTTTGTGCGAATCCATGTGTAAGAGAGTTACTGGACCCGTATTTCCATCTAATTCGGTAACTGGTTTTGTTGCCAATGTATCAGAACTTCGCCTAACATCCCAAAGCATTGCTCTGCAGATAATTTTGCAGGAAAAAGATTTCAGTAATAGATAGTATTGTCAAATTCAACAAATCAATTATGACTATTGCGTCCAACACACAAATTTTTTTTGATTACGACAATTGCTTCCAATCAAAAAAATTTGTGACAGTTGCTTGAGGCTGGCAAGACGTGTAAGTGTTTGTAACCAGGAACATAAACCAAGCCCCTGTACAGATTCAGAGAGAAACTGCCTACTCCATGATCCAACTGCCGGCTTAATAGAATGATTCTTCTGCTATGACTACACGACTATAACACTACCTGTGCAATTTACTTTTCGCCGTTCGTTAAAAACAATAGAGTCAACAGCACTAAGTGAATTCATAGCACATCAGAAGGCCATGTTTACCATTTCAAAATCAAATCACTGTGTTAGATGAGTCTTACATTTGATCCTTTTAAAGGAGGGGAAAGGGGGGCGTTATTACAAAAAAGACAAACTCAACAGTTAGTGTTGAAAAATAAAATACTTCAGAATCAAGTAAAAAAGTGTAGTCGTAAAAGCTTGGGCTTGCAGTCTACATGTTGCAGTTTCTGTCTGAGGTAGCCCTTTTTGTGTAAATAATGTCTAGGGTTATCTCTGGGGGTTTCAGTAAATATTCCATGAGCCTCAATAGGTCCCAAATTGATAAAAGATTCTTCACAGGCCAAAAGTGAAATGAGTACCCGTTGTGGCATTACTCAAGAGCGAAACTGAAGAGGCACATACAAATTTTAACACCTTCCAGCCATAACAGTTATCCGAATCAGCCACTCACTAATCAAATCCATGTTTTGATAATACCCAAGTTTGTTATCAAGTATATTTCCAGAGAGTGTTACCTGCCAATTCCGCCTGTGCAGACCAAGGATTTTGAAGGCATAACTTGAAATGAGTACACTTTGGACTGGCGAATCCCTGTATTGAACGCTCTTCTCATTGTTCTTAAATCAACTGCAGCTACAGAGGAACCAGCAGCTATGTAGAGCAAAGATTCATGGCATTTCATGCCCACGGGTGCACCCGGCACAGAAGTCATTCCCACACAACAGGAAGAGCGAGAAGAAGATGATGCGGTGGTATCCCAAACCCTCACCTACATAAGACAGGAAAGGTCAATGGTTATCCAATCACATTCTTAGCAGCCTATGAAATTAGAACTTTCAGTGTCCGCGCTGTATCTAAAAGTTTTTGTCACTAAAGCAGAACTGATTCCAAGACATAACTTAAGCAACTAATTGCTACAACGAGATGTAGATTACAACAAAAGAAGGATATGCATTTAGCCCTACCCTGAATTCAATGATCAATTTGTACAGGGAATTCAATTATCCATAGTTAAATCTTAGTAAAGAGTTAGCTCCCTCAGATATCTAACGTTCAGATTAAATAACCTGAAAGTCTGAAACTCATTCCTATGCAACTGCCCATGAAAGTGAAAGGTAAAACCGGACAATCTTCGGTGAAGAAGCCCTCAACACTTGGCAAGACAACGAGATGTTCGGGACACACAATAATAAGCCAGGTTCATTGTCTATGTTTGACAGAGAGCAATTAAACTGGGCCTTTGGTCCCTAATGTTCTGTTCATACCCAAAAACTTGAGCTGTTTGAAACTTCACTGTCTAATTTACAAGTGGCTCTGTTTAATACCAGCTGTCAATGCCCAAACGCAATACCTATAGTTTTACCCGGAACAACCCCCTTCCCCCCCCCCCCCACCCCCACCACCACCCAAAATAAAAGGAAACGAGACACATACATCCACCCACACACAGAGTGCGAATACTAGCAGGGCAAGAGCTATACCTAAAATACTTACAGCTATAACATGGAAATTTGGTAATCCAGTTTACTGTCTTTGGTGATAAGTAGGCTCAGTTGACTGCTTATTCAACAGCTCTGGACATACATATATGAATGGAAATAAAAGAAAATATAGTGCAATACATATGCCGAAAGGAAGAAGAATACCTTGGAATCTTTTGACATGCTCACCAAAAGGGATGCTCTGTGTCTGGAAGAAAATATAAATTTATAATAAAAATAAAAAACTTAAAGGTTTAGGAATTAATCGGAGAGCATATGCTTATAAAGAGGAGAATGAGAGAAAGGCTTGAATGGAGCAGCATAAGGTACAGAAAACATTGACAATAAGCTACTCTTCAGATGGAATCACGACCACAAGCTTCTTACTGAAAGCAAAACTTGTATAGAGAAGAACTGGAAGGTAGAGAAACCACTGAATATCTTGCAGCGAAATAACTCCGGATGCAAAAACAAAAATAAGATGACTCTAACTCCCAACTCCATGTTGATTCAATCAACAAGCTTTGGGAGGTCCCCTTCTGCGATAGTTGGCTCCAATGATCAGTGTGGCAGTGCTATAAACAGCCATTTCGTGCGGCCCTTGGATTTGACACGAGATTGTCACAGTTTTGTGTCATTTCCACCTAGTTATTACTTAGTTTTTTCCTCAAACAGTAATAGCCCGTATTTCTTTGTTGCTTTCCTCCAAGGCCATGTTGGCCATTGTTATTTGGTGCTCTTTCCTTGTACTTTGGTTCTTAGTTAATGGAATTGTCATTTTAGCAACAAAAAAAAAAACAAGTACAAGCTATCAAGACACTCAATGTACAAAGGGCTAACAAATGTCCAACTTCCACTTCTTCAGCAATAGTAGTTAAGAAAGTAACGGCAAAAATGGTGTTAATGACAAGGTGATGATGATAATATTGGACGGCACTATACACGTAGAGCAATATATCATACCCGGCAACTGACAGAAGTATTACAGGTTTCTCGTGCCCTTTAAGTGTAGCCTTTAAAGCATGTTGGCCACGCTTTCCACTTGAACTAAGTGACCAAAGGCGAACAGTACCATCTTCACCTCCACTAGCCAAGGATTTTTCAGTACCATCACCTAATAGTTTGTCAGAAAGGGTGGTGACTGGGCCATTATGGCCCCTGAAACATCGCTGGCAACATCCCTGCAATTTAACATGATATGGATAAAACTTACAGTGCAGCAGAAGATACCAACTTGATGATAGGCAATTGATATATGACTCGGCATAATATCCGACGAATCAGTTTTACCCAGGAATATGCAACGTTAGCTTTTAGGCAATATGATGGGATTTTATAATCAATATATGATTCTCATTCATAAACTACCAGGGTTTTATAATCAACATCATTCTCATTCGTAAACTACCTTCGACCATAGACGAATGGAGTGGTCGCAGCTTGAAGTTACCAAGACATTCCCGTTTCTTTGTGTCTCGCTTCGAAACAAAGGAGTCTCATTAAGAGAGAATAATCTGCACATAACATGATCATAGTCAATTGTCACCAAACCAAGTCCGTTAATCTGGTGAAAACCAAAACATGGTCTCTCTAAGAAATTCCTTGGAATACTTATTCACCTTATTGCCACAAAATTGTAGTTTAAACTGTAATTGAATGAGAAAAATAAAACAAGTTCGGACTCAATTATAGATATTATTCTATTTCCAACATCTGATTTACCATACTACTTGCACAAGTATCCATTTTGTTCAGCCAAAAAGAATAATCATATACCAAATCACAAAGGTGGATTTTATGCTTGCCTGGTGACAACAAAAAGGGTATGACAGGTTTATATATGAGATTGTTGACTACTTCTCAATCACAATATACAATATTTCTTGTTTTATGCCCCCATGCATTCGTAAGCTGAAGGCATATGCCTCACAGTCCGAAATAAGTAAAGCTGAATAAATAGTATAATTCACCAGATCCTCTTCCTAAAGCCACTAAAAGACTTACTCAGTAAGAAAACATACTGTATGGACCCCAAAGTAAATTTTGAGTCCCCTCCCTTACCCAACCTCCCCCCACCTGGTTCAACATTAATAAATATAAATGTATCTAGTTTGAGCTACTTATAGCATACAATGAAGTATAGTTGGTTTTAAAAGAGCTAAATGTCATAATATCTGCATATGAAAGTTTTTAGACCGCAGAGAAATCATGAACACTAAAAAGTATTACAGAAAATTACAAAACAGAAGCCATTAAATCATTTATTTGAAAAGCCATTATAATATTTGATATTATGCAGAAGTATTCATAAATTGAGATAATTTGAAATCTATGGTTCTATAATCTTCCACAAGTTCCAAACCCAGCACTGAGAGCGCTGAAGCTAATCTTTGTTTGGTTTGATCTATGAGAGCATGATGCTAGATATTTCAAGCACATCCGAAGTGAGCTTGCTGCAAATCTTATGTTTGCTGAAACATTACTGAGGCTCTTTGTTAGCAAGAGCATTACTGAGGCTCTTTGTTAGCAAGAGCATTTAGATTTACGCCTTCAGTCTAAGTTATTACTTGTTACCCAGTTGAGGATAGATACAATGCAATGATAAACTGGTTTTCGAATGGAATAAATGATTTGTCACTGCTTCTTAAGATAGGGACGGTGGTTGCAGATTGGTCACTTGAACATTGTGCTCTCCATTGTTTCAGAATAATGCTGGCCTTTAACAGTGAGTAGTAAGTCAAAACACAAAGGGTTAAATAATTATAAAGTCAATTGTGAACGTATTGACCTAAAGCTATCAAGTAAATAACGAGGAATTCTCACCTCATGCACGTAATTCTAGCATTGTGACCAGTAAGTCTGGGTGTGACAAGAGGTTCTTGTCCAACCCGAAAGCTAGCAATCTTGACAATGCGTATCAATGGACCCTGCAAAGGAGGTCAACAAAGTTAATCATATTAACATGGTTGACTCATTGATGATTTTCTTTTCTCAGCGCAGTTAGGAAGGTCCATCTGGTGATGTCTAAGGTGAATAATAACAATAAGTTTGGCTTTAAGCTCTTCTAAATGGCACAAGGATAGCATTTGTCGAGCATTATAAGAATATGCATACATAAACATGTATGTGTGTGTGTGTAAATATCTGCTTGTGGATGTGGCGCAGGGAAATAAAAGTTGCATGGCTGTATTAGGGACTGCAAAAGAACCAATAGACTACTCCATCTGATGATGTAAATACACAGGCAACTTGTTCTGCTAATTGCAACGGGCTGCTAAACCTTGCAGAGAAGCAGAGTCGAGATGATTCTGTGGGTAAAAGGGAGGTCCTAATTCATGGCCTAAATTCATCTTATATGAGTGTCATCTTCATCTATGTAATGGAATTTGAAAAATTACGACAGAATCATTACAGCGAACTTGAAACCGACACGAAGTCTTTAAAGATGATGTATGGCAAGGTGGTCAGGTTTGAAATGCAGATATAGCCTCTCCAAAGAGTGGGGGTAAGCTACGAACATCTAACGCTTCCCAGCCCCTATGGCAGGGGCCTTGTTCAGTGGCCTTCTGAAATGGGGAGAGTCTGATTTTCAAGATTCGTCGTCTGTGCTACTTGTCTTCTAAAGCTGCTTATTACGCTAACTCCCAAGAATATATACGAGTGCGCAGAGTAGAAAGGTGCTACGTAAAGTCCAATCCCGTCAAAGAGATTGACAAGAAGAACATAAAAGGATAACCTATTAACTACCTGTGAAAAAATTATATCATCTCTGTCAAGCAGTAAGTGGTCATGAGGTTTTGCATCCGTAAGGAAGTCAGCAAGTAGCGGATCAACAAATTTAAACTGATGCAAGGCAGTGCGCCTGGCCAGATATGCTTCCCTGGCACCTGACATTTGCGAAATTCCAGATATGATTTCTTGCGGCCACCGCTCCCTGTAAGATTCAAAGTGCTGCAAACATTTATGGATAGAAAATAGGCAAATATGCAATTACACAAAACCCTCATGCTAGGCCTAACACTTGGGTTATAATACAGGCATTAAAATCATTTTCAAGTTGGGATGATAGTTAAAAACAAGAGTCAGAAATGAATGCGCTGTCATTCCAGGTACGCTTTCTTTTTCAAATTCAGGCCGTCTGGGCAAAAGTTTAATCATCTGTGCTAACAATGTGAACAATTGTTGTGTGGGATGTGAGGAGAGAGAGAGAGAGATTCATACCAAAATGTGTTCTTTCCATGGTGTTCAACTAAAATCAATATTTAACATGGGTCCATGGCCATCAAAATCCTCCACAAAGTCAATATGAAGGCCAGGTCACTAAAAAGTAGATCATGGCGATGTCGTGTCAGACAGAACGCCCAAAGGCAGTTTCTGCGCACATCGGCTGACTAAACAAAGTCATAATTAGCATACTCGTTCATCATAACAAGTATGATAAGATTTTCCCGCTACTTTGTCTCATATAATACTTCAGCTTGCTACCCTCCTTTCTTCCAAAAGCGATCCCGTTATGAGGCCCTATAAAATTTCTACTTCTTGAGGTTTCTTATAATACTACGCAATAAGTATTCCATTCTCACAAAATCTAATGCCATTTCATTTCCACAGGAAAATGATATATAAACCACAGAGGATGTATATTAATACAGAGTAAAGCAGCTCTTTCCATCTAAAATCGCATTGGCATTTGACTTTCCTAGGATACTAAAGCAAAAATCTTATAACAGCTCACCATGTGTCTTATTGAATAGCCCCTCATAGGCGTCAGCTTTAAGCCATCGTTTATTAGTTTTCGGTCACTTCTTAGCTTAGTTGAATTACAAGTCCCATCTGCAATCCATTAAAAGTACAAACAGCATTGATCAAACCCTAAATCTCATAAGTACTAAAGCAACACAGGTTCCCAATCCTAGCGACACAAAGAACTAACAAATATACAGACCGAAAATTTCCCAAAATTTGTTCACAACCATGAAAAATCCGCATCGAAAATGTATGTTGTGGGACGAGCTACACCGAAATCGTTTCGTATTCAAGCAATTTATGCCGTTGTTATCAAGTTTGACGAGGCACAGACATATTGGTTTTAACATTTCAAGCACTGGTGAGGGAGAGAACCTGAACAAGCGGTGCCAGACGGGATCGGAATAGGCGACTGAATTGAGGTACTTGCAGGACATGGCCATGATCGACAAGTCTTGCAGGTTCAGGTAGCTCGCGCACTGGACCATCGAATCCATATCTAGGTCAGTGATGCTTTTACAACCACGGTCCGCCATCCTCCCCAATTTATGGGCGGCTCGATATGACTGATTGATCGATCAAACCCCAGAAACACAGCATATAGAAAATTTTCTTTTTTTGGTTGAGATTTTAGACTCGCATTGCCGAGCAAATAGAATTAATAACCCATTCTCTCCTGCTTGGAGTCCGGTATAGTTTCGCGTGACGGTACGGTATATTTGTACTGGATGGATATGTGGAATATATATATATACGTATAGCGCCGACTTTGATGAGTGACTCTTTGCTGATACGACGTCGTCGACTAAAATAAGGATGACAATTAAATCCTCATCCGACGGATTTTTGCGCTGCCCCGCCTCGCTAGTTGTAGGTTATTTTGACTTTAACTGAATTATCAGCCGGGGATAGTATTTATTTTCTTAACCAGCAACGGGTTAGGCCGGGTAAGGTTTTCTGTCCGGCCCGTCCTGATATTCGAGTCGTCCCACAACCCATACCCACCTCAATGTACTAACCCTAAACCATTACCCAAATTCACCCCTCCATCTAACATATATGTAGTTGTTCCACAAATGACAAAAACCTACAATTTATTTCCCTCTGTTACCTCTATACACCTGTCACTGCCTTCTCTCCCCTGCACCGTCAACGGCATCTCCCACGCCACAAACCACCTCCACCTTGCCACCACCTAACTCGTTATCCACCATCTAACAGTCAATCAAACACTGTTCGCCTCCACCTCAACCAAACAATATCGCCACTGCCTCCACCATCCGTCCACATCCATCTTGACCAAGCACCTCCACCGTCCACCAACAACATCCACAGTCCACTGTCACCACCACCTCCACCTTGGCTTCAAGCAAAGGCAGATCCTAATCGAGATCGATAATAGCTACAATTGGGTTTCATTTTTTTATTTTTTTTTGGGGTCTAAATTTTCCTTTCCATGTGGTAGTGATGGGTACAAATGCCGAGTGTGAGTTGTGTTGCGTGTTGTGGATGTAGGGTAGGGGTGTCGGCGGCACTCAAGGTAGTTGGCTAATTGCTTAGCTTGTGTAAGTGAGACCTGAGGATGCTAAGGTGAGTGTGTGCCGGCGACACTCTCTTATGCACTAATTTTTTGAGTCGTAAAACTTTTGATGACGAGTACGCAATCTTTGCAAGATCCACGATGGTTGTTTAAGCCTTGATTTTATTCTGCAATTATTGTGCCTTGTTCTTCTATTCAAGTCTCCAAGAAAGTGTGGTTGCGGCTTTGAGTAAGGAAAGATCGGCGGGGTCGAGGTTTTTAAACTAGCTTAGAAGGATAATATTGCACTCTTTTGACCCAGTGACGAGGTGGAATGTAGTTTCAGGACGAACAGAGCGAGTACGGGTTTCATAAGATCCGACTCGCCTCATTCCCATTCCTAAAATAAAACCAATTTTTAATCCTTTTCGTAAATTGTAAATTCATTCTAAAAACTCCATTATGTGAAACGTGGTCTCGATCGCGGATATAAATTTTGACGGGATTGTCTTGGCACTACGACATAATTAATTAAGAGCAGCATTGGAAGCCACCTCTAATTGGCCTCCGAAATTAACATTTTTAAAATCAAAGAAAGACTGGTCAATGAGTAATATGATGATGATTGCCTTTATACTGTGTACTACTAAATGATCAAGAAGTAATATGAGCAGTAACATTGTTTCGAGAATACTGAGGCTTTTTATCATGTCATTAAACGGAGAGAGAACAAGTAGGCGGACACCCAACACGCATGTTTGTTGCTTGGTTATACGGTTAGTGTCCTGTTAACAAATCATCATTAGTTCTTCTATTGTACCGTAATAATAATAATAACTAGTAAAAATCGGAATAACAGCCGATCACTTGTTACGATTTTGGTTTTTTGCTGAAAGAACGAAATCAAACATCAGACCCCCATTTCTGTGTTGGCACTCTACTAATATCCACCAATGTCGCCCAAATTTTTTAGAAGCAATGTGAACAAATGTCTTGTATTCGGTTCATTACATCATACCATACACTTCCTTTCAGTCATAAAAATTCTATAACATATGTATTCCATTACCAATCGCATATGTATGTTACAGAACTCATCTTTTTCCTAAATTTAGATTACCAGTTAATATGTGATTAACAACTGGTAACTACAAACTGATAACTAAACTCAGGAATTAATCAGGCTATGACTATTGCCAGACAACAACCAATATGAAGTGCGTTTTTTTTTTTTTGAGAAGTATCCGAAATATATACCATCAGAAAATAAACGAAGCTGACAGTCCTAACCTCTGGAATTACATTGTCATACTGTGCTAATAATGGATGACAATCTCATCTGACAGATAACACCAAAAGAAAGAAAATAGATCACAAAGATAAAGTTTTTATTTTTTTATTTTATTTTATTTTTTTTGTATTTTTGGATTTTATCTTAAGTTTAGTTTACGAGATGATTAGCTAGCTAAAGAAAAAAGTTACGAACAAGATAAAAACTAAGTAAAAACAGATAACTACAGACTAAAACAGACAAAGACATAAAATAAACACAATACAACAACGCCAACAAACAGCCTACCACTAGCCCAGCTTCAAACACGTGACCCCTTCACTGTAACGTGGCATCAAGCCCCATGCATTCACACCGGAGCCAGAAAGCTCCACTTTTTCCGGCCATCACACAGCTGCCGATCCCCAGAGAACACTCGAGCAAACCATCATCAAAAGCTTCAACTGTCCACCAATCCCAAAAGAATTCCCGGTCGAAACCACCGAAATCGCCAAATCTTACCAATAGTAAGCCGAGACCCCTCACAGTCTTCAGAGACATCCCTGGACCATCATCTTCTTAGGACCCTCAGAATCATCGGCAACCATGGTCTCGTGGAAACACCATCTAGAACCATCGGGACCCAGCATCTACCAAACAACAATCACACCCGCAAAACCTTTCTAGGGCAAGGGGGAGGGGAATCGACTAGGGGGGAGGGAGAAATAAAACCATAGAAGAAGAAAGCCTAACCCAAGACTCACTATCTCAATGCCAACCCGCGGCAGCGGGACAAAACCAAATGACGGCGAAATCACCCAACAGATGATGCCCATCACAACCCAATCACGAAGCACCTCCAAGGATCCAACATCTAACCCTGATCTACACCTCCAACCAAGCTCCAACGCCAGCGAAATCACCCAACAGATGACGCCCATCACAACCCAATCACGAAGCAACCCCAAGGATCCAACATCTAACCCTGATCTACACCTCCAACCAAGCTCCAACGCCAAAAAACCATGGATATCAACCGGAGCTATTGCGACCGTCATAGCGGCGGTGGCCGTCCATCCCACCATGCCCACTAAAATTCCACACAGAGAGCCCTAGCTAGACACCAACCTAAGTTATCACATCACCGCATACCGGAAAATCTAGCGACGGTGACGGAAACGGAATAAGGAGAAAGAGGTGTATGGTGGAGACAGTCGCGTTTTTCGCCCCTCACAGAGGCATCAAAGATGAAGTGTGTGTATAAAATTACGATATATTTTACTTCAGGAGCCAATCAAGCTGTGTTCTTTTATTTTATTTTATTTTTTCTTGTTGAAAAAGTAGCAATGTTTATTAATTATTAAGGATTTTACAAGAGCAGTCCTGGCCATTTAACATGATAGGATTTCGCCAACTTGTGCTCTTTATTTAAATCTACGTATATATATTGAGTCGAAAACTAACGGAGATAACTTTTATTTCTTATTTTCGTATATACATCACATATAATAATCAACTTCGAACTCAACTTCTCAATACAATGATGGTTTTCAATACAAGATTTTCTCCAAAAAAAAAGAACAAATTTGACACAGACGGAGAATTATATAAGAAACTTGCCCAATGTGCACGATAACGGGGCAATCCCGACGAACTTGTAACCTTCAGAGATGGCACGTAGACAAGATTTTTGAGAGAATACGTTATTTATAAAAACAACTAAAATATGAAAACGACGCTATCGTGCACCCTGGACTTCTGGTTTTGAGCCACACACTCGGATATCCACATCAAGTTCCTGATCTCCTGCTCCCTCAACCTCATGTAGGCGAAGAATACACCATAGTGAAACTGCGGCAGAACGGAAATAAAGGATCCAGCATAAGAGAAGTGAATGCATAACTGATGATCAAACTGCTCAGCTCACCCACAGGGAAATACGTACCTGTTGCTCAAATGCTAAGCAAAGCCTCTTCACCTCCTCCTCGTAAAATGCCTTGTCAAGCATCTGGCTCTCTCCATAGGATAACTTGGCAAATATGGACTGATACGGAGGGTACTTTTCCATGACACCACGAACCTACAATAGCATATGGATTAGGGACTAAAGACCCAGAGAGTACCATTAAGCTACTTTCAAGGGAAAAGAAACCATTTTAAAGAAGGCGCTTGTCCACAATGAACCACTAACAGTTGGGTTTAGCCGATGTTTGTTCATGCCATTTTTTGTCACCATTTAACTCTTAATGGCAGATAAAAGAAGGCAAAATTACTCAATCAGCAATTTCCTATTCACATGTAAATTACTGACGAGGACAGATGAAATTTAACTAATCTTCACAAACTGAAAGAGCAGTATCAATTTTAGGGTGACCACAGATCACTATATGAAAAAGAAGGGGGGAAGCTCGAATACCTGATCTATATCTTCACAGACTGCAAGTTCCTCATGGCCATAAGGATAACTGTTCCACACATACAGACCATAGTCAGATAAGAAGAAAAGACATACCATCATGTTTAAAACCAAAGCAAGCTTAAGCTAAACTTACAGTAAGCCAAAACTAGAGTACAGCTTCTTACGATCGTCCCGTGTAAGCTCGGTGCCGATGCTGCAGAAGAATAATACACACCACGTAAAGCAATGAAAAAGGCGGGGGTGGATTATCACCGACCGAAATAAATCAACTCATATGAAGAAGTTTATAAACAGTGCCAGCACCTATTTATAGTAATGTTAACAGCTCTTCTGTCAGCCTCAAAGGAAAGAAGGTCCGACATAATTTCTGCAGTAGCACCACCAAGTTTCTGTTCCAATATTTATAATCAGACTAGAATTTTGTAAAATTTCTAATATCAAAAAACGAATTACTACTGCTCATAAATTCAAATTACAAGTGACCATCACCTGACAAAACTTGTAGAAATCCTCTAGATATGCCTTGTAAAGAGTATTCCTCATGATTTCAATGTTCATGTCATCCAAGTCCTGTCCAAAATTCAGATTCAGTATAAAGGAGGAAAAAACACATTATATCATTTATTCATGTGCAAATTTATAGTGGTCATGAAGCACGAACAACACATGAAGAAACGGCAAACAAACAACACGATAACAAGTCAGAGTAAAGAGATTCATCTAATACTAATATTACCAGTTTATATGAACAACAAAGAGATTGAGTGTGAATCTCAATCTCCAATTCAATTACAGAACAATATCGGCTCTAATTTTGGTCCCAACCAATTTAAACCCTTTTATCAAGAACCAAATGATTTTGGAGATTATGTTTAAGGCAAAGTTGCACTTTTCATGATGTCCAAAAATCTCTAGCATCTTGTACAAAGCAGAGTGCCTTACCGAGAAGGAATTAAGAGAGACAAGGAAGCATAGCATTCAATACCTCAGATGTAATACACTCAGAGAAGTATGGAGCAAGTGGTGTGTCAACAAGCACCAGTCTATAAAGCTCCCGCATATTCTGAGCGACTGCAAGGGTAGCTATACTGAACGAGCAAAAAGGGAGCAAAGCCTTCTTAGTAGTTGAATCATAAATTTACAAAACAATATACGCAAGAAGGATGTATCACCTGTCAAACATGCCCAAAGGATGACATTTCTCCAACAGTTCCTGAACGTCTCTCTCATGCAATGTTCCGGTGACAATGAGGACAACATTGTCAATCATATGCCCATATCTGCAATATTAACAAAAGATATTAGGTATTGAATAAATTCAAGAATTTTTTATTCTTTTTTCCTTCCCTAACAATCAGTCTAACAAGGCCGCAAAATGAAGTCTGATTTACTCCATACCCTCTAGAACACACCTTCATAGGCATCCTATAAAGGATCATTCAGTAGCACAAGAAGTAAAAGGAGGCCACCACGGATTAGGAAATTGTACAAAGATAAACAGCACATGTTACTAAACCTTAATAGGGGCCCTACGTTACTAAACCATCTCAAGCGTTATCAATTGCAACCCCACCTTCTTGCGAATATCCTGATTCCTTGTTGCATCCTTCAGCTCACTCCACCTACCTAATCCTTTGCATTCCTGTGTATGATGTTTATTAGTTGCTCAACATAGAACCCATAATGCATCGCTCGCCTCACCACCGCCCTACAGAACCTATTTCAAAAGAGTCAAAACTACAGGGAATTTGCACCTCCACTTTATCCAAAAAAATAAAATCTATGAAGCACATGTGCGGGTACGGTGACGCTTTAATGCAATAAGTTGTCTAAGGATAAGAATGAGAACTAATTAGAAACCCCCCACCCCACCGACCTCCCCATTTACCCTATACATTTCAAGAATGTTTCTCACCCATGGAATTTAAAAAAAGAAAAAAAAAGGATACTTCATAGGGAAACATATTCTGACCGCAATGTTTATACGTGCTTCATAGGGAAACATCCATACCGATCTCTGAAATATCCTTTTCAATATACCAAAAGATATCCTTTTTAGCTACATCTTTCCAATCCATATGTACTTCACCCCCAGATCTCCTCCTAGTCTTACTAAATTGAATTTCAAATACTCGAACTTACTCCAGCGTAACCGAAAGCCTCTGGTTTCCAGTTTCATTGTGCTGACTTAGCATTTTAACAGCATACATCCGCATAGAACATACTGCACCCTCGTGAAGATAGTAAAAGGCTGACTTTACTTAAGCAGAGGATTCAATCCGGGCATAAGGCTAGACGCCTAATACAAGCTTAACCTTCCTTTTTCTATCAACCCGAATCGGGAACCATCGGGGTGGATAATTTATTGTGCAATAACTTTAGTATCAAATAAATGTCTGCCTGAAATGAAACTCGTCGTACCCGCAGATTCCTGCCCAGAATCAACTGCTATTGAATCTAAGCCAATTGAATTGAATCAGATCATTCGAGAGCTTTCTGGTCTTGAGGGTGTCATCCTACCCAATACTGGATGCAGTAGAAGGGGGCTTTCGGGCACATTCCTTTTTTTTCATCAAGGAGTTCGCGAGCCCTTGGTCTGACCCTGTCTACAGCTATGATGTGGACTTAAAGCTGATCCCTGGTGAAGTCCGATTGTAGTATAAAAGTCACTGGTCAGACAATCGCTGTACCCAGCGCTAGTTATTGCCCATGCGCTCCATCCTAAGCATCTTCAATTGCATCAATGTGTCTTGCTAGGTATTTCTGTCTTTTCCAAGAGCCATCACAAAATTTTGAATAAATAGTAAACTTTGTAGTTTAACAATATAAATGTCATGTACTACATTTGTCCACATGGTGTATCTGAGATGACCTTCACCGACATATATAGGTGTGTGATTGTTGAGATATTATGACCATTGACCAGGTTCAATATTGGGTTCGGTAGCAGGAAGAAAAGGCCCCAACCTAGCACAAAATTGATGAACTGATTGCAGTGGGATTTGTGGTTTCTGGACAGTTTGGCAATGGGACTTAAAAGGTTTTTGAGGCTCGTAAAAAACCTTATTCTTTTTCCTCAAAAAAACCTCGTGTCCATGGTTTTGCCCCTCTCCTCATTGGCATATTAATATAGTCTATCTTCCTTGTCGTGAAATAACATAGACCTAAAAGCAGCACCATTACAGACTATTTTTGTAACTTGTGGAGCATATATGATCAATGTAAATTAAATAAGGTGCAAGGACTTGCTTTCAGGAGGAAAAAGTGTCACATACGTAATGTATTCCAAGAAGGTTGCCAAAGGCTCCGTGGCTTGGCACAGCATGTGCTTATAATCCTCAACCAGTTTAAGAGTGCATTTCTCCACAATTGTAGTTGTATGCAGCGGAGAAGGTTCTGGAAGCAAATCACAGGAAACGGCATCAGCAAATGAGCTTAATGACATACAAGGCACAACATTGAAAAAAGTCTAAATTAGAAGGAAAAAAAGAACAACAAAAAAATAGCAGAAATGCTAGTTAACTTAATTAATGAAACCAGGCTAAAATACAATACTTACCGTACAGGAGAGAGAGGGAGGGAGAGAGAGAGAGAGAGAGAGAATCATTAACATATGTATATTATGTAGAGAAATAGTGCAGTGGTTTCCATCTCTGGATACTTTACACCAGTAATGCAATGACCATTGTAAAACCTTTATACTTCCTCTGTTCCATTGCATTTCCCCCCTTTAACATTCTGCGAATACCTGCGTTAAGCTTCGCAAATGAAAACATTGAATTTACCCATTGATTTCACCCTAACATGACTTACCCGACAGTTATTATCCAATCCGTAGTTATGAAACAAATCTATCCTATGATTTTATAAAAAGTCAAAGGGGAAATCGAATCGAATGGACGTAGTAGTTAAAAAACGTGTCCAGTCTCTAACTTCCAGTGAATTTCAACTTTGGACCCAATGTTTCACTTCCTAACCCAGTGTTTCATTCTCCAAGAGAACCAAAAATCAGATCACGTCCACAAATTGGAGTACAGCCAGGGCCTAGATGCAACATTCTCCGTCTCTAAACTCTCTACCTATAACGAGATGGCCCTTGTCAAACCGACTCATAGTTAAAAACAGTGTGTGGTCTCTATAAGGATTGCTAAACCAAGTTGTTTACACAAGAGGAGCAAAAGTTCACACAGCATCCTCGACTGTCCACAAACGCATTAGCTACAAAGTTAAGTAGCTCTTATTAACGTTAGGATGCATAATTTTAACTGAATTTCAACTGCGGACATAGTGTTTCACTTCCAAAAGAAGACAAAAATCAAGCACCGTACAAAATTCAAGTAGAGTAACACATCACACGTCTACAATCACATGCGAATAACGACGATCATGCAATTGCGATAAGCAATTCAATTACGATAGGCAAACGCAAATCGCAATTGAATTGATACAGGGTATGTAAGCGGGTTGATCTGAACTGGACTGACCGTTTTGGAGATAAGGGCCGTACTCGGTAGCGGAGAGGTGCATCTTGATGTCGTCTAGGGTTTCGCACTGGCAGAGATTGTTGTAGTCGGCGGCCGTGAGCAGGCCGGATCTGTGGCCCCTGACAATCGCCTCCAGGTAACCGCCATGGATGTTGAAGGTGAGCGCCTCGAATCCGTACATTGTCTCCGAGGCTGACGAACAGATCTGAACGATTGGTGGGAGAGAGAGAGAGAGCTACGGAAGTGGATGAATGGAGATGTAAGCGGACAGGGAGGGAAGCTGAAACGGTGGCGTTACAACGATCTGGGAAAACTGTTACTTTAGAGTGCAAAAACATACTCCGTATTTACTTCTACATAATTTCTAATGAAAAGGCTGAGGTAAAGGAATTTTTTTTTTTTTATGTACAGCGTCTTAATGTCCAAACATATTTAACTATCTCGAAGTAACATACTGCATTTTTTTTTTGTAATAGTAACATATGCTTTAATATCACAAGATATATTCACATTTAAGTAGACATTGCTTTTGCAAAAGTCATTCTTACTATCGTAGTAGATTAGCTTTTCTTTTCAAGAATGTATCGACCAATAAAACATGAAAAGCACCACTGATCTTGCTATAGTGAACGTTAATCCTGCTATAACAAAATGAGCTACTTGTTTAAAAAGCTCATTCAAACAGTTCATTACTGTACGCTCACCCTCCTAATAAGTAAATAGCTATGGACAGATTGAAACAACTCGAAAATCTAAAGATCAGCTTGAGAATTAAAAAAGTCAACCTTAATCATAACTTTACTAATCTAATGAAAACTACAACGAGTTGGGATAGAGTGAAACACCCGTATGTTCGTGTTTTGTATCACAATCTCAATATGAGGCGTATCAAAGCTCGCTATGTCAAAAGCTAGTCTTCTTGCCCGGGCCAGGCCCACTCCGAAATGCCTGGGTTTGGCCAGGCCTGAACCGAAGCCCGGAATTGGCCCGGCCAGGTTTGGCCCAGATCTGGCCCGGTCCTACCTAATCAGCTTTTCCCCCCTACGGTTTTATTCCCCTTTTTTTTTCCTAAATTTCACTTTTACCCCCCCCCCCCCAAACAGTAAAATAATGGCTAGTTTGGGGGTATTTTGGTCCAATTTAATTTTTTCAACTCTTTTAAAGTTTTTACACTCTTACCCTTCCCAACAACTATAAACGGATAGTTTTTAGGGATATTTTGGTCTTTTGTGAAGTTTCAAAAATCTATAAATTCACACTATTTCTCTCTAATTTTTCACATCAATCTTCTTACTCTCTCTTATATAAACATTCTACATTTCTACAAGATTTGCTACCATTTTCCTCTCCAATTACTACTCTTATTTACTAATTATTACTCTTGTTTACTAATTACTACTCTTGCTAAATTCTAATTACTAACCACTCCTCTTATTAATTTGTTACTCTCTAATTCTTTTGTCTAGTAATTAGTGAATTTATATTTATCAATTACTATTACTAGATTCTTTTTAATTACTAACTCTCTCCAATTTCGAATTATCCTCAGTGATTCATTTGTTACTCTTTAATTCTTTTAATTGTTATTTCTAATTACTAATTACTGCTCTTATACTTGTGTATTTAGTTACTCTTACTAATTTTATTTTCCAATCTAGTAAAAAAGTTTAACGTCAGATATGACTGGATTACTGAAGAAACTGAAACGTGGATCATCATCACAAGCACCACCACCAGCACGAGCGCCAGCACCACGGCCATCACAAACACCAATCCAAGCACCACCACAACCATTCGTCCTGGACGAATGAGTACAGGCTGTATGATAGATACCCAAGCCAATTGGGAGTTCAATCAAAACATTCTAGATCTTGAATACACGCCTGATCAAGACCCCCCGCATTATAGTCAAGGACGCAGCTCGGTTGGCGAAGCTACTACTCTGTGGCATAATCTTAACCCTATGCCTGGTCATGATGAAGAAGGGCCGAGCAATGCCTCCGATAATGAGCCAGAAGTCCAAAAGGAAAAAAAAAAGTCGAGTGTTGGAATCATTTTGATGAAGTTATGGTAGACGGCATCCGAAAAGCTTGATGTAAGTATTGTGCTAAATTATTTTCGTCTGGTAGTGGTAATGGACATCTTAACAGGCATTACCCTCAGTGTGCACCTCGACAAGGCCACGTCGAACCTACCCAAACACAGTTATCTTTTGACGGTAAGTTATTTATTTATAATCAGCAAGAGCAAAGAGACGGTCTCGCTGAATTTGTTATTCATGATGAACAAGCATTTTCTTTTGTCAATAATGCTAAGCACTCTAGATATATGAACGCATACGTTCAACCTTTGTACAAAAAGGTTCATAGAAACACAACTAGATCCGATGCACTCCAACAGTATAATGCTACTAAAGCACGCCTGATCGATTATTTCGATAATTTTGACGGTCTCGCTGAATTTGAGTGTGGCTTAAATTAATCAAATCATCAAAACCGATTTGTTCAATCTGTAGAAACCGAACCGTTTAACTATGGTTATTTTTTATTTAACCGAGATTGGTCGGTTCGTTTTGTTATTCAGTCTCCAAACCGAATTGACCGAACTGTACCCACCCCTAGTTAAAAGATTGTGGGCCAAATGTCCAGTCGGACGTTAAACTGTAACCATAGTTTTATGAAAATTGAAACAAATTTTTTGGAAAAAATTGAATTGCCGCCCGCCATTTTCATTTATCTCTTAGGCTAAAGTTGGAATCAATTTATTTTTCTTTTTTTTTTCTTTCATCTCCCGAGCAGTGTGTGCGCTGACAGACTGGGTGAGTATTTTGGGGTGGCGGTGGAGTGTAGGGTGATAGATGGTAGAGCTTTATAGGCGACGGGGTTGGGTGGGAATTTGTGGGGACGTAAGGGGTGGATGCTAGTAGATTGCGGTGGGGTAGGGTGTGTCCTGGTTGTTGATGAACATTTTTGAATGTGGCGGTGGGTGGGGATTATGGGGGATGTAGAGGTGAGAGTGGTGGATTGAGGTAGAGGTGTCAAATGGGCCGGGCTTGGGTTGGCCCAGCCCAAGCCCATCGAGCCTCCAGCAAATCTGCCGGGGCCTGGCCAAGGGGGCTGCCAAACGGGTCGGGCCTGATTCTGGGGATATCTGGGCCGGTCCAAGCCCAGGCCCTAGGCCCAACATTTAGGGTCGGGCTTAGGTCGGGCCCGGGCCCAATTTTCTTTTTATTTTTTATTTTTTTTGGTATTTTCTTGTTATTCAAGGTAAGGATTTTTTTTAATTATGGTAATTTGCTGTTAGGGACGCTTTATTAAAGAGTCCCTAACAGCAATAACACTTTACTACAAATCTATAGCAACAAGAGTTAAAAAGATTAATGTGTAACAATATGTTTTTCAGTATATGGTAAGACTAATTCAATATACTAAATCAACAAGTTTGGCTTCAAAAAGGTTCTCAATAATGATAAATTCTCAAAGGGACATGAAGTAACAAATATCATCATCATAAAGATAAAAGCCAAATTGTCAAGAAAAACTTCATGTCAAAAGATGGGGGTGGGCACGCGACAGTGCTACCCCTCCCTTTCGCCACTGACTTCAGGTTCATTGTGTGAGGCTATACTATGCACATCCGTTGATGGAGCTTAAAAGTCGAGGACAAAACTACTCTTCTTGGTAAAACTTACACTTAAAAGGAAATACCTTTTGAATATTCTCTATGCAATCTTTCTTTTAAACCAAATTTTGGGCAATTCGAACACTAGAACTGGAATTAGGTTCGATTATCTGAAACCCATGGTGAGGCACAGAACAATATCTGTGCTGAAATAGAGCAGATTTCAAGTTTCAGCCCACTTAAATTGTAACATAAATTGACAAAATACAGCAAATGTGGGGTACACGATGCATTGGGGTCAGCAATTTCAATACATAAAGATGTTGAAAATCTACTCGATCTCATGACCACTATATTTATAAAGAAAAAAAAATCAAAGACTTTAAGATGTGTTATTATTCTTCGTATTACTTAAATCTTCAGTACTGTTTAGGGAGAAAAAGGGTATAAATCCGTTGGGGGAAAGGGGAAAAAAGTGAAATTTCAAAAGTAAAAAGGGAGTCTGAAGCTCTTTTTTTTTATGGGATAAAAACAACATAGCATAATTGGATCTACAACTCGGAACATGTGGATTAAAATACCTCAGTAGGTTCAATTTTGAATATGTGGATCGAAATATTTCAGCAGCCTGAACCACCCATAAGGTTATGACAAAACTAGTCATTTCAAAAATAAAGAACTAAAACCTCTAAAGAAAAACATAAGGTATTGGACAAAATTTTCGTCAGATTCTATGATCTTTTGATTAAATTGAACTGGTAGATACGTCAAAATGAAAGTTCAAAGATTATCAGTTTCTTTTCATTTTTCGCATATTTATGCATACATCTGTCAGGTTTAAAAAATTCCAATACTAGCTAATGCCTTAGAAAGTACTGATGGGGCCGTTAAATAAGTACTTATTGCTTTCAACCAATGCATAACTCAAGATCCACTCAATATCACGAGCTTATGGGACAATTCCGTTTACTTCTGCGGCTGGCCAGGAGTAATGTAGTACTCAGCATTTAGAAAGAGTCACAAACTTAAGCTTACAAGGTAAGAAGCTATTTAGTATTTTAGGTCAAAGTATTGGTAGCCTCAACTTCTCGAGAGAAATCAACACCATCTCGACACACACACACACACACATCGTTCTCCCCCCCCCCCCCCACCCCACCACCGCCCACCCTCCATATTCCTCAAAATCCCCACGCAGCCCTGCCCACTTAAAAGACTTCCACCACAGACCACCACGCGTCCCACCACCGCCCCCTGTATCTCCTCAAATCCCCATCCAGCCGCGCTGCCTTCGCCATTAACTGTCCCTCACCCCCACCCCACCGCCACCGCACACCCAAAATACTCGCCTAGTCCATCATTGCACACCCTAAGGGAGATGTAAGAGAAAAAATTGAAGAAAGAAAATGGGTTCAAACTTTAGCCACGGAGAGAAATGTAAATGGTGGGGCAGCAATTTAGTTTTTTCTGCAATGTGAGTTTCAATTTTGATAAACCATAGTTAAGGTTTAATACTCAAAAAGCTAAAGCTTCTTATGTATAAGTATAACCCCATTCCAGTCAAAAAAAAGAGGAAAAGCTCCCAAATAGTTTATTACTCCTATGATTTATTTATCTCTGATCATACTGTTGTGGAAGGTAGGATAATAATATACTAGTAGAATAATAAATGCTCAAAATCTTGGAAAGGCAGCACTAATGCATTATTAGCATAATAATAATGTGATATGCCTGATTTGAAGCTTTATAAAAAAGGCTCATCATGTGCATTGTGCAGTGTGCATCACACACATGTTGGGTTCAAGCTCTATGGACCTGGATCCGGCATAAGAATCCACAGCAACTGCATGCAAATCGAACACTGGGGGCATGGAATCTAAAGATTCTGCGACTCGGGATGCAGCTTACTTCTTTATTTCAGTATAACCGGATTGAACTGCGTTGAGTTCTACCCTTTCTTCTTAATTTCTTGTGTACGGCAAACTGAGTTAATCTACAGAGAACGAATTTGGCAAACAAACGGTAAACCCGCCGAGTACGGGTAAAATCCGGCCGGGTACGGGTAAAGCGGGTCCGGGTAAATTTTACCCGTTTTCGGGTAGAGTTTTTTGGTGCCCATATCCTACCAGGGCGGACCGGGTAATTACCCGCTGAAAAATTATTAATTTTTTACTTTTTTTATTATCAGATATTTTCTGAGCTATTATTTAAAGAGTATTTTTTTTTCTTCTTTCTTTATAACTGCTATAGAACATCTCAATCCAAACACAATGTTCTCAGTCCGAATAAGCTCAACATCAACACAAACTCCAGAAAATAATCTATAAATTAATTCCTACGACAGAAGAATTAAAATACTTACGTACATAAAAAATAAACACAATTAATAATAGAAACAGATCTGAAAAAAAATCTGAAAAATTAAAATAATACTCGCTAACAACGGAAAGTCTAACAAAGCTATCAAAGTCGATCGGAGGCCACGATCAGAGACCTCTTTGGTCTTGTACTATCTTTATCCTGATAGAAGGCGTGGTCGTGGAGCTGTGGTGGACCTAATCAGAGATTCTGGAGGTAGATATGCGGCAGATCTTGGTCGTCGACGGAGAGAGCGACGTCAGAGAATTTGGCGTAGCTTGGTCGTCGACGGAGAGAGCGACGTCTCGAGACAGCGTCACCGTTGTTGAGATAGCAGCATTGTCGTCGAGAGAGCAGCGTCGTTGTCGAGAGAGTAGTTCAGAAAGAGGAGGAGCGGCGCAAGAGAATAGGACAGAGAAGAAAGAGTGAACCCTAGCGCGCATTTATATAGTAAAAGACACAGGTAGCCTGGGTAAACCGTATCCGACTCAGACTTACCCGATTTTACGGGTCGCTTCGGGTACGGGTCTTATTTGAACGGGTTTTCTAAATACATACCCGTACCCGGAGTTTTTGGCCAGATACGGATCAACCCGCGGGTCCGGGTCTTTTTTTGCCAGGTCTAGGAAAGGCGCTCATAGTTGCTTGCAACTGCAAATGTTCGCATGGATTTAAAGGCCTAGCTGTGCGGTTGATTTAGAATGTTGTGCCGCTAAGAAGCAGCAAGCTTGTAGCATTACTCAATGGCGGTTAAGTTACAATTTGGTTTGTTATCGCAGAGGATTTAGTTACTTGCGAGATTTTTCACTTGTTGATTGAGAATTGAAGTGGATGAAAATGTCATTTTAAGGTCTTTGCTAGTGGTTTTATAAGCAATTGATCACCTATTGATTAGCTCTTTTGACGAAACATTGCCCTGTGGTGAATGATCATTATATTGTGGTGAGACATTTTAACCTAGACTGTTATATATGGAGTGTACCAGAGCATACCATATGGAGAAATAGCAATGTGGAGGGGCCTTGAGGCCCTTTAGATTCTTGGTCTGAAGGGGTTAGAGAAAAAGAACCGGACATAAATACATAATCACCTGCAATTTGACATTTTAAGACCTTACAAACATGCTTAGAAATATTTATTAGCCGGCTCTTTTGGAAAAGTCATTGCTCAATGTTAAAGATAAAGTAGTTATACTCTCTCTCTCTCTCTCTCTATTTTATGATCTCATCCATTTTGTCTTCGATTTTGTCAAACGTAGTATAGTCAAACTTGAAGATGAGAAATTATGACTTACCAAAAAATACGTTTGTTATGCTCTAAATTTTTCTTTGTCAAACGTCATTTAAAGCAAAATAGGTGCACAACACTGTTTGACCAAAGTGCAAAAAGGATTGCACCTTTTCACATGCAAAAAGATATCTCTAACCACTTCAATCCGGAGTTCTAGTGTATAAGCCAAGATTGGAGAAATCTACAAGGGATTCTGGAGATCGATCATTACTATTTTGGCTTTACTTTTCTGCTAGAAAAATATAACTCATTACTTTAATCCTTTGAAAAGTTAGACCAGATTTCAATTTAGATGCTATCAGATTCGTAAAATTTACAACTGATTAAAAAAACAATGAGAAACATGTGCACGAAATCGAGTGCAAACCGAACCCAATATCTTGTTTGACCGCAAGTTATAGTACAATGCTCGATGATCATCGTAGAATTAACTTTTACCGAAGAGGGTAAGCTATATGTCATGTCAAGAGTAATGTACAATTATCAAAGCACAGAGTACAAGCGTTAATGAATGGACAATGTCAGACATTCCACCAGAATTACAAGCACCTCGTTTCAAGTGTTGGCCCGGATTGACACAATCCGGAAACCAACCGGTGGGTCAACGGCCAACACAGTTGTAGGCACCAAAGCTACGGTTACAAGTTGGTGTCATATGTTCAAAATAACTGCCCTTTTTTTGTTAGTGTGAAAGTGCCCGAGTCCAACACGCTTTCTGTTGGGCTCAATCAAACCTCGCCGGCTCAGAACATACCTACCCTGTTTACCTGGTTCCAGTGAAGTTGGATTTTCACTCATTAATAGCTTAATGAATTCCCGCTTTTGTCCCTGGTCTTCAACTTAATTCCAGAAACATTGATCCTTACATACCTGATTATAGCATGGTTGTGGAAACTTTGTGGATTCTATTCTTTATGGCCCCTGATTTTCTTATATTTTCTATAGTGGACACCAAGTTAATTTTTATTGTAGTCAAAGGGGTTTTGGGAAGAACTTGTGAAGGTCCTGGTCTTTAGTTTGTAAATGATTGCATTGCTGGAAAAGAAAGTGAAAAAAATGTACTCTTCAAATATTTATTTGGCAAAAGGAAATTTCCTAGAAAATCAGCTGTACTTCGGGTGATGCTTGAGGGCACACGAATTTGCTTAGATGTAATAATAAATGTACATTCATTCGTACGGTAAAACGGTTAAAAGATGGAGCTAATTTGGACAGTAAATGTTTCTCGTCCATTATAATAAGGGTAGATTTCATTTAAGAACTTTAAGGCAACATTTTGTCGTACTAAGAGTCAGGGTTATAATAAAGTTCTCAAGATTGTAAACATGTTTTTATTTTTGTAACGGACCGATACAACCAATGCGCATTTGAAGCGGAAGAAACCGACCACGGCATTGCCAGAACGGCTCGGACTTTGAAAACTTTTCTGTTGCAGAGGCAAAACTGTGTTTATGCATGAAATTTTGATCTCACTCTAAAACGAAACCATCATGTTGATCCGTGCTTTATTAATCGTATAATTAGATATTGAGACTTCTTTGAATGGTTTCTTTTATATAATTCCGGGTCAAGCAGCTGGGGATGCAGGCTTGGCGACATGTAATAAGGCCGGTGTTGCTTAAAATGCAGCATTACATTTCATAAATGGGAAATAAACATCCTTCAGATGCTATTGAACTATTCATCCATTTCTTAAGGTAATGAATTTTCGTCCTTCTAAATTGATTTAATTGAATGATGTAACATGTATTGCATGAATGCACGTTTTATTCGATCCGAAAGGTAGATTTGCAAATACTTAATTGGCTTCTTCTTACTTATTTTAGTTCATATTTATGGGCCAGGACGCTTGATGTACAAGGTTTGCTCTATTTTGGTGTTGTCATGTTTGAGTAGAAGTCAAATTTCTTGATGCAAGTACCTGTTCAACTAGTTTACGATAATTTAAAAATATTTAACTTCAACTGCCGTTACATGTTTTCTCTGCATCCGTCCTCTCCGTAAAATCAATAATTTTTTTTAATGTGCTTTAGATGCTATTGTTTGTGCATTACGCATCAACACGATCCTCCATTGATAGTCTGCTAATTGTTGTTAATTTTTGCATCAAATTTTCTCATGTGTTTCCACCCAAAAGTAATAAGAAAATTTTGGAGACAATGCAAAAGTGCGATATATTAAAGTTGTATCAAGTTCGAATTGATATCAGTTTTTCTCTATCAATTGGAAGCTACGCATCCTAGATGACCTAAGCAAGAATCAATTCCAGTTCTTCTGGAAGGACCTCTCGAGGATTTGTCCGATAAACTAGCTTTTTCTCATATATTAGACGTCTGAGTTATGCAATGGATTGGGGGATGCCCTTTCCCTTGCTTAACCTAGTGTTTTGATGCCGTAAGACTCGAATCCGTGACATTGCATAAGAAAATAATAGACATATGTATTTGGCGATCTTTTGTACCAGCTGCCACCCACAAATTGGCTTCAATTTGAATAATCCAAATTAGTCTCTGAAACTATGTCATCCTAAGTTTACAATTTCTCAGACCTAATGGGTTTAAAACATAATTATTAGGAAACAATAAAAAGAAAGAATAATAAGCCCACAGAAAGTAGAAAAACGTGGGAGTGGACCGCAAAACCTCGAAAATTGAGGGGCAAAAATGGAGGCTTGAATATCAGTGTCTCTTGTGAGAGAAGAGTGGGAAACGTGAAATTGGCTAAAAACCCGCCGTTGGGAGTCGCCCACTGGAAAGCCAAAACATGGCCCATGGTTTTCCTTTCCCCTTCCTTGAAATCAACCGCACTGTATCTCTTTCTGCTAACCCTAACCTCTGTATCCCATTTATAGCCCCCCCCACCCCCCCCCATCACCTTCACCAACAGCAGATTTTATTCAAAATTCCCCTTCCGTATCTCCCTTTCACAGGACAAGTACCATGTACCACCAAGCATAGTAACGTACATAGCTCCCCTGTTCTGTCTCCCCTGTTTTCACCTATTTTTTTTTTCCATCTTTTTCTTGGAATTTTCGGTCTTTCTTCGGTACCCAGATCGTATTTTTTGCGTTTTCATGTGTTTCCGGGAATACCCATTTTGAATTGTATTGAGTAGAGCTTGAATTTTGCCTATACCCTTCGGTTGCTTTTTTTGGGTAACTCGGTCGCGTTTATGAGAATGCCAATGAAAACAGAGAGGATAGCGTTAGCGAGCGATCGGAAACGCAAGGAGGAGGCCAGGAAAGGCCGGCGGCGGCAGAGGAGGCTGTCTCCGGTTCAGACGCTGTACGAGATTTGCAAGGAGGTGTTTGCGGATTGTGGGCCCGGCATTGTGCCTTCGCCGGCCGGTATCGAGCGGCTGAAGGCTGCTTTGGGTAATCATTTATGCTTTCTTGCAGTTGTGGCATGTCATCAATTTAATGCTAGGATTAGAAACTGGTGATCTGATGGGAATTTCAGTTGTTTTTTGATATTTTCGGTTTTGATAGCCGGATTGCATTAACGAGCTTGGCTTACTTATAATTAATAATTGGATTTGGTTTAAACTATTTTTTGACATAAAAGGCCTTTGAACTTTGGACATTGTTTCCCTACTGTTGACAATTATGAGAGCATTGAATACTGTTGGATTTTTATTCCCTCCATATTCATTCTGGTAAACTGGTGTGAGAGCAGTGTGATATATCCTGCGAAATGTTTCAGACGGGACTGCCATTAATTCAAATTTTTGTATACCTTGAATTTTCAACCCCGGCGTTTATAAGAGCTATGAGAAAAAGGAGTATCGCAATTCGCAAATTCATATCTGTCAATGAGCCGTTTTTCATCTGTGTTTGGGCCTCTAATTATTGTCTTAGAGTGCACTCGACTGCATTTGTTGGGATGCGCATCTTCGTCCCTAGGCTACTTTCATGCACATTGCCTGTAATGCTTCAAAAGACATCGGGAGTTTTATACTTTTACAAGTCTTAAAACTTGAACAAATCCGGAAAGCGACTTATTTAGATTTGTTTCATTTGTTCTGCAACATCAATCTCACAGCTATTACATTCACTTTCTTTCAACCAGAGGTATAACCGTGCACGTAGCCTGGGCAGAAAGTTGGTTCCCAAGAACTTTGCATAGCCCGTGAATTTTGTAGTCTTTTCTGCCACTTCTCTTCAGTTTTGGCCCCTATTTTTTGTTTTTGCTCTCCAGTACGTGGATATATCAAGGTTTGCCATCGCTGACAGAGGGCTTTGTCTTGACTATATTTGAGAAGATGCACCAAGCACACGGAAAGTTTTCAATACTTCTACAGTCATCTTGTAGCTGTCAAATACAGTAGATATCACTCGTGGCACTCTTTATACTGATGTGCGTAAACAAGCCTTGATTTTAACCAGTTCCGGTTGCTTATGGCTATCAGCCCATTCGTGTCATACTTGCTCCTCCTCTACCTTTAGAATCACCATAGGAAGCCACTTATTGGAAAAACAAAAGAACTTTGTGTAGATCTGCTCATGCTAATGTGGGAACATAATTGTTTGAACAGTTCTATGAAAACTGGAAATTGAACGGAAGATGGTATTCATAGTATAATTTGGTTCAAGATACTTCCTTGATACATATTCTTAAAGAGGTTTCAACTAGATCTTGTGTAGATGGTTTGGAGATCATTTTATCTGGTTGTGAAACAGTTTACGATGATTTTCGTAATGTCATATTGGAATGAGTTCACTTTTTTATCTATATGCAAAAAATCATTGTGATTTGTTTCAAGGCATATTCAGTTAGTTATCTTTAGATTGATCATCAGCTGAATAAAGCCACAGCACAGTGAGGAGTAAGTTTTCTTGTCTGTGTGGTGGGGTGCATGCATACAAACTTGACAAGCTACGGACTGTCTTATTCCCTCGTTTTTTGCTGTATGCTTAAGAAACTCGAACCTTGATTCTTATGTGTAGATAAGATGACAGAAGCTGATGTTGGGCTGAGGCGAAATATGCCTTTTTTCAGGGCACAAGAGAGTGAAGGACTTCCGAAAATAACATACCTACACATCTATGAATGTGACAAATTCTCAGTAAGTCGCCTTAATCATACGCCAGTGTTAATATAGTGATATATGCCGTGCACCCCCCTACTGGTTTCTTGTTCGCAACTAGAACACTTATGCTTGCCTCTCCCATATTTTTTCAAATCCTTGTAGATAGGGATCTTCTGCTTGCCGCCTTCTGGTGTCATTCCTCTTCATAACCATCCGGGAATGACCGTATTTAGTAAGCTCCTGTTTGGAACCATGCACAAAAAGTCATATGACTGGGTGGATGGTGGTCTTTGTAAAAAAGCTACGAATGTAAGTTCCTCAAATGGTAAGTCATCCTTGTTTATTATCCCTCTGTTGCTTCTTCAGTAGTGTCTGTTTCAAGTTAGATTGTCATATTTGAAAGGCAAAATTAAACTATATGTACATCGAATAAAGACAAATAGTCGTATACCAATGAGTAATTATGCCGTCAGCTATGCAATTGTGCAGTCACACTGCATGTGTGTGTCGGTCCTTATTGGATAAATTCGTACGTTACAATATCTTAAACAATACGATTAGTTGACACGATAAAGTTTAGGGCTTGTTTAGTCCCCCTCCTCCTCCTGCTCTTCAATAGCAGTTTTGGTGGTTGATGTATCCGAAACGGTGCCTTTTGCTTGTTCATTCAAATCTGCTTCACTTACAACCGTCCAGATGGATCTATCTTTTCACAGTGTCCCGAGTCCCAACTTTTTCTCTTTATTTCTGTTGTTGGATACAAAGTTATAGTACTTGTTATTTTTACCAGGAAGTGCTGCCAATCCAGCTGAAGTACGGTTGGCGAAGGTTAAAGTTGATGCCGACTTTACTGCTCCTTGCAACACTTCCGTCCTTTATCCAGTTGATGGAGGTAATTTGCACAGCTTCAGAGCAGTGACGCCATGTGCTTTATTAGATGTTCTTGGCCCACCATACTGTGATCCTGAAGGCAGGCACTGTGCATATTACCTCGACTTCCCATTCTCCAATTCGTCGGGTACAATGTCGCTCTTCTTTAAATCTTTGTCTAGCTATTTTTATTTCATTTGGCATTTTGACTTGGTTATCTTATAATTGATGTTGCAATCGAAAACCACAGTTGAGATTTCCATAATAGTACCTTGAATATTGGCAGCTAGCCTAGAAATAGTATCGTACCTAAAACCTCATTGGCGTATGCTGTCTAGCTGCCGTGAAATACGCCAGAGCAATATTCTCTACTGGAATAATAGCACATACCCGTTAACGGTTTTAGGTACAACACTGGTACTTTGCTATGGCTAAGCGCCAGTCCTCTGGCACTATGGCTGGCCTATATAAATTTTGCTTATAAATCTCATGGTGGGTGTTTTGCAACAACCCTCTTGAACAACCAGCGAGTCGTTCATGCATGTTAAGCAATTATGTGTTTAGATCTGTAATTGCACGAGTACAGATGGCCGAATTTTTGATGGTTTTACTTTCTGTGCTTTGTTCAGTTGATGGGCTGTCGGTGCCAGAAGAGGAGAGGGAAGGCTATGCCTGGCTTCAAGAGAAGGAGACACCCGAGGGCTTAGCTGTAGCTGGACCATACAATGGACAGAGGATTGTGGAGAAATGATGGTTCCAGCATTGTTCTTTTGCCAAAGAGACTTTGCTTCTTAACTTTCTTGTTGTCTTCTCGTTTTTTTCCTTTCCTTCAGGGGGTCGTGGGGGAGTGGGGTCTCTCTTTCTTAACAGCTGATGTATATACTTTAGAACAGAAGGAGAAGAACATAGAAAGAAAGAAAGAAAGAAAAGGTGTTCAAAGCGAATTTACAGATATATATGTTAAACGGCACTTTTTTTCAAGGGTGTTCCCTTAACTTGGCATCTCTTTGAGTACAACTTGTCTCACCTCTTGAACACTAGGCCCCGATTTGCGAGACCCTTTTGGCAATATAGCTTAACGACATCCGTAGCACTAGGTAATCACGGAAGCAGGTCCCAAACCTTCGAACAGGCAACACTTGTTTAGCACTAGGCCTTGTTGACTCTGTTGGTCACTGATGCAATCAAACACAATGAGTGTAACCCACTGTTTCTTTTGGTAGTTGTTTGTGCCAGAAAAGATCTCCTACTTGATGATTGGCTCCTGCATCTATATATAACTTCTTTCCGTGTTTTCTTTTCTACTTACTTTTTGCATGTTTCTTGGAATAAAGGAAGAATGATTCTTTTCTTTTTAGTTTTAATAATACATCCTCCCATGTCAAAATTAGGGTGATTATTTAAATCATTAAAACTGGACCGACTGATACGGCCATCACATGTCAAAATTAGGGTGATTATTTAAATTATTGAAACTGGACTGACCAATACGGCCATCACGATCCAAGTGTCTTTTGTTCTCCAAAAAAGGAAGAATTATTCTTCGCCTTTTGGTTTTAATACATCCTCATGTCAATAATAGGGGTGATCATTACGGTGAAACTGAAGTGACCGATACGGCCAATCACGATCGATATATACTAAAATATATATTTTTTTCTAATCAAATCTTCAAATTTGTTCGGCTACTTCATTTAAAAAAAAAAAAAAAAAAATGGTGCAATACCCTATATACCTGCACTTAAATTTTTTTGACTTTGGTCCAATCCTAGTTACTCTTTAGCTTTTACCCTGCTAATGATTTAACTACCAAAAAATATTAGGAATCTATCCTATCTTTAATAACTAGGATTCAAATAACTTGTGATCATACATATTGTAAAGCCCTAATAATTTATAGATAGACCCATAAAAGTTTTAAAGAATCACTACAAGTCCAAACCCGTCGATTAGTTCAAATTGTTAAAATCGAACCGCGAGAAGCAAACCGCATTGAACGACGATTTGTTTTTCTTTAATCCAACCGTCTTCGATTTAGTCTTGCATTTAGCCCTTAAACTGAACCCTGCCCACTCCTGGTCAAAGCAGTTCTAAAATGCTGAAATGGAGTTCAAACTACCAACTTGCGTTGTTATTTCAGCATTCTTTTGAGGCAATGGCATAACCCATTTATGAAGTAATAATAGTTTTAGCTTCTCTATGAAGAAAGGAGGAACTCTATTTTTGCCCTCTTGTTACATTTGCCAGGCAAGCAATACCTCACTTTCTTAAACATTCATGCCCTATTCTTTATTTGATGGATGATTCATTGAAATCTCTGGAGCAATGCCTTCTCTTCCTTAGTATGTCAATTGTGTCACCTCACATGAGCTGAAAAAACAATGCAATTCCTTCTGCCAGCTCTTTTGGTCATGGATTTCACCTTGTGCACAACGTTTCTTTATTTATCCTTTCTTTTTCAGAGGTGACCTTCTCTAAGCACTGCAACTTAGTAGAATAACATATACTACATCCGAATTAGCTAATATCAAGGCAACCGTGTTGTTTAATAAGTTGTAACCAAAGCTGAATACCGCCTCTCCCCCAGCTCTCGATCTGGCATGGCGTCTTGGTCTTGGGGAGCAACCCTTTTGGTTTTCCTTTGCTTCTCCGGATGCGGCGGCGAGCTAATAACCAAACTTCCAGGACAACCCAAGAATGTTGGATTCAAGCAATACTCGGGTTACACTGTGACAGATGCCGGACATGGCCGAGCTTTGTTCTATTACTTTGTTGAAGCTGATTCAGCAGACCCCCTTTCACGTCCCTTAACAGTATGGTTTAATGGAGGTAATTATTACTTCAGTATTCAGACCTTCTTCACTAGCTTTTCACCTCATTTAGCTACAAACTCCCATGGTTTTCATTATTGTCCCTACTTTTTTTCCTTTTTCCCGTCTCCTTCTGCATTAGCTAGGCCCTGGTTGTTCTTCTTTTGGTGTTGGTGCATTCATGGAAAATGGCCCGTTTCAAGTGGGCGAGAAGGGACAGCTCCTCAGGAATGAATTTTCTTGGAATTTAGGTAAGTTATATACAGTAAGTAGCAGTAGCTTTTACCTTTTCAATTTGGGGGATATATATGTATCAGTAGCTTTTACCTTTAAAATGTTTTAACTGGGCAGAATCCAACGTGTTGTATGCTGAGTCACCAATCGGAGTTGGGTTTTCTTACTCAAACACGAGCACAGACTACATTAACTGGAACGATACAAGGACAGGTAGACATGTACACTTCTGTTCATAATCAGGTATTCCAAAATCTTAACGTTCAAGCTGACCGCTGACGCCATTGCAGCTGACGAGAATTTGATATTCATTACTAACTGGTTAGAAGAGTTTCCGATGTACAAAGACTCTGACTTGTTTTTAATCGGAGAAAGCTATGCAGGTAGTTGCACAGTACTTTAATTTTTTATGAGGGCCTTTCTCTTTCAGTTTCAAATGTTTGTCATTCCTTTTTGGGTTGCAGGCCACTACATTCCACAACTCACAGCTTTAATACTTGAGCACAACAAGAGGCCAAACATTAGACCTATCAACCTCAAGTCAATAGCTGTAATTGCCAATCCCCATAGTATTTCTCTTCATTTGTCTGGAGGAAATATACTGATTAATTTTGTTGATTTCTTGTAGCTTGGGAATCCACTTCTGGACTTTGACATTAGCATACGTGCTGATGACTATTTGTGGGCACACGGCGCGATATCAGATGAGACATTGTCGTTAGAGAGGACGGTGTGCAACGATTCCACGTACATGAGATTGAATGTTCATGGTCGTCGGTCTCAGGGATGCGATTATGTTTTTAGCCGAGTTTCAGATGAAATTGGGGCCGATGTGGACCATGATGACCTACTTCTACCTAAATGCTTATCGTCGAGCTCCCCCCAATTTAGACCTCTAGGCCTGCATGGGAAGATACATGTAGCAGTATGATTTCAACGATTGAATTGCAGCTAATTAACTCATTTGCGATTTTACTTGTTTGATATATGGAAAGACTGCCTGCAGACATGTTTCTGATTTCAGATTTGCGATTGAATGAGCAGATAGCTAGGAGAGCAAACATAGGCGATCCATGTCTACCAGCAAGGATATTTACATATCTAAACAGGCCTGATGTTCAAAAGGCCCTCCATGCTAATACTACACACCTTCCATATCTTTGGCACTCCTGTTCAGGGTAGCACGCTCTCTCTCTCTCTCTCTCTCTCTCTCTCTCTCTCTCTCCATAACACAGCATTACTGTTGCAGGCCTCTGCAATATCAACAAGACAACCTTGACATGAACATCATACCGCTCGTCTTAGACATTCTAAAGGAAGGCATTCCGATCTTGCTTTTCAGGTATATTCAACACCTGCCTACCAACTTAATCTCCAACTATTTGCTAACTCGTTTTACATCTCTAGTGGAAGTGTGTGACTGTGCTTCTGTGTGCGACGCAGCGGAGACCAAGATTCATTGATACCTCTCACCCAAACAAGAACCATCGCTAATATTCTCGCCAAAGATGCCAAGCTCCTCACCTTGAACAAATACGGCCCCTGGTATGATGGCAAGCAGGTTGGAGGATGGTCTCAGTCATTTGGTGAAGAAAGAGATGGGAAAAATGTAACAGCTCTAACCTACGCAACAGTGAGGGGAGCTGCCCACGAGGTCCCTTTCTCCTCTCCATCACAAGCGCTCACATTGTTCGTCTCATTTCTCAAAGGATCCGCTCTGCCTAGACCCCATGCTTAGTTTACCTTGGACTTTGTTGGACAAATAAATTACTTTGTTTGATTACTTTGATGAAAGACCAATATTGTCTCAAATTAAACGTTGCACAGGCTAATTCGTTAGAACCCTAATATAAACTTAGAGAAAACATTATCGGATGGAAGTATATAACCATTAGTCTCTCCAATAAAGAGCTGTCCACGGGTTGAGTTAGGCTGGAATAGTTGAGTTTCCAAACAAAAATATAATAATAATATAATAGTTGACCCAGCCCAACTCGTCCCAGGTTCTGGCCTAGATAAATCCAGCCCTAAAACAGACCCAGTCCGGATCTGGCCCAAAGAAATTTTGTTCTATTCATGGATTTTTGTAAAAAAAGAAAAATTGTAACTAAATTCATATCTTTAGAAACATAACCTTATGGATAGTCAAATTAAAGAGCTCAAAGTGACTAGTCTAATGTAATTTAAATCACTCGATCGGAGGTCTTACAAAGTTAGAAATATATCAATATCAACAAAAGAACTTGGCCGTTTGAGATTACGTCGTCACGTGACATAAATCTGTCCTTTTGTTAGAAATTTTTGATGCGCCTATCCAATGGTGATTCCTTTTGTGATATAATAATCACAGCCTCTCATCTTGTGAGATCTTTATTTGTCCGATTTTTTATGAGACCAAATTCTTTAGGATTTTAGCCATTTCTCACTACTTTTGTGTGCTCATATCCAAATTTCATTTTGCCTATAAAAGATATAGTATTTACTTTAATTCTAGTAGGGCTAGCCCGAACCCTGGTGGGTTCAACTCTAACCCAACCCAACCCAACCCAACTTTTAATTTTACGAGCTAGGACTGGGTCCAGTTGGGCTGGACTGAATTCTGATTCAACCCACATCTAAGATGAAGATTCAACAATGGACCAAAAAGTTGTTCAGTAGGAAAGAGCGAATCTCTTTGAGCAAGGTTGATGCAGCATTCAATTGGTTCCTCATTTAACTAATGAGCAGCTTAACATCGACTAGAATCTTTAATTTTCACAACTGAGGTTTAATAAGAAGGGATTCACCGTGAACCAGACACCCCGCCACCATGGTCATCACCACCGCCACCACTACCAGCTTTATCTCTCCACACAACTTTCCATCGTTGATTCCACTATCACAAAATTTTTAGTCAAGACGACCCCACCTCCCAAAAGCTCTACGAGAGCCATTAGCAAAAAAAGAGTGGTGGTAGGAAAATGTCGTCCATGAGCCATCAACGAACAAGGATGGTTGTAGGACACGTCGTCCTTTACATTGTTGAAAATTCAAGGCCTCATCAGTCTCACTACCCGAGTTTTGTTGCTAAATATTGTTAACAGAAACAGAGTATATATTCTGCTTACCCCATTAAATAAGTAGACTAACATGCTAATTAATTTGGTCAACCTCTTAACCAACCAGTCCTGTTTTCTTTTCAATTGCCAATTCATTAAAGGAGTTTCAATTTCGACTGAGATTTCCTTAGGCAAATACAACCCTTCGAATCTGACCCTTCACACATTAATTTAACCCAGTGTACAATCCAACCCATCGACCTAATTCAATATAAAACTGCAATTGGCCACAAAAGTCTCCACGTAAGGGGAAAAAAAAAGGCAAAATTTGAAAACAAATAAAAAAATGCATGTGGACCGCCATTTGTTATGACTAGATTTTATATGACTGAATGAATCAGAGAAATCAGATACAAGATCTAATACGTTGCCAACCCAAAGTCACCACGCATGGAAATTGAAATAAATGTTATCTGGAAAAATAATATTTGATTCTGAGGGCTGCTACTCTATCTAAAAAGTTTATAGTTTCAAAATCACCCCTTATTTGTAGTCTACTGCAACATGTATAATTGGACTGGGCTAACCCTATTGTCAAGGGAGACTTCTACCGAAGCAGTGCAACTTTCAGGGTGGCTGTACCTCCTGTTACTAACAAGTAACTACACGCTCTCTTGATAAAGGTCGTATTTCGTATATGCTTTGACATCAGGGCACGCGTTTAGGGCTGGCAGCCGACAACTTTATGGTAAATAACAATGTCCGTATGTCCCTTTCAAGTACTTGAATTATCTTAAACTTGAAACCAAGATGAAAGGGAAAAACAAAATGAAAGAATGTGATATTGTGAGGGACCCAAAGCGAGCGCAATCCATTTGACATCTCAAAACCACTACGAACCGTCTTTCTCAAAGTGCTACGGTACAATGTTGACGGAATTCGGACAAAGAAAGAAATTAGATTAGGGATTCTTATTTATCTCGCTTCTACGTTCATCCAACTAAATTTCAAGCACCTCGCACGCCATCCATCCTAATACATCAGCTCAATGGAAAATTTAAGTGAGACAGCTGTCAAGTGCTCCCAGTCAAGCCCATTTATCATCGTTATACCCGTCAACTACGAAAAAGAATTATACATTTTACTAAACTGCACAATGAACTAGAGCGACCGAAGTTACAGAATACTTAATCTCTTAAAGGGTAAGGACTCTGCGGTATCCAAGAGAGTCACCCATAATATAAACTATACTAACCTTGAGTATCAGGATTGGTTTTGCATTGTTAAACAATACCTTTTTCTAATGCCCATCGTATTGGCCCAAACTTTAGTTCAATAATCAACTAGTAATTTACTAGTTTCCAGAGGTGTAGTCCCTCATATACTGCGCATTCAGAAGGATGAGATCAATTGAGCAGACAATAACCAATATTGACGTACTCAGATCCGAGATCCCTTAAGGTAGGAGAGCTGAACTGCAAAGTTTAAAACTGGAGCAATCTTACGCAGTGTTGGATGTCTCATGTCTTAGATCAACCACTCCATTGTGTTCAGCGTAGCATTTGAAATGAACCAATCACCACAAGATGCACGCTAATCTGGCGCAGAAGCTATTTCAAAGTGACAACGAAAAGCTTAAAGGACTCGCTAAAGAGAAGTCATACCACAGACATTGACTATGCAGTGAAATTGTGCTAAAAAAATGTGCATAAACATTAACTTTTGTAATGTCTGCATTATATCAAAGAATGCCCCCAGAAGAATCTATGCTTTCTGTACTATGACTACTAGTTTAAATTTAAAACTATGACATGGTAGATCTGCTAAAGGAGGTCAATGGCATGAACAACGTTGTCTCTCTGTGTAAGAAGCATTCTTACCGGACGCTTGATAATGACCTAAGGCCCCACCTTTTGTGACCCTGACGGGTTGCCATATAACCCGTCCTTGGAGAAAGGTCCAGAGAAGGCACTAAATCAATGGAGAATAGTATAAGGACTGCTGAGTGATGCATCTCTCTCAAGCTCATCTGCCAATAACGTTGAAGTTGAACTCTTCTAGTTAAGTTGTTTAAACTTAGCTTTATTAAACTATATTTGTGCAGGTAGGTAATTAAAAAACTCGCACAAGTCTAGCTGGACAGTTGACGATTTTAATTGTGCACACATAATTGGAGAAGACGAACACTTAAATTAGAATTTGATTAAAGAATAAGTCACAAAACAGCATGTTCTTCTATATGAAGAGAAGTACAACATAGATGGCAGCACAAAACTTATGAGAAGCAGAGAGTACCAAATAGTTATAAGCAATGGAGGCCAGGTTGAACATCTCTAGCTCTGGAGGTGCATTTAAAGAAGAACCTGCTTGCCTTGAAGAGAATTGCA
Organism: Escallonia herrerae; assembly: GCA_033070095.1. Classification (NCBI taxonomy): domain Eukaryota; kingdom Viridiplantae; phylum Streptophyta; class Magnoliopsida; order Escalloniales; family Escalloniaceae; genus Escallonia; species Escallonia herrerae. Next base: position 95,840 of record JAVXUP010000326.1, read on the forward strand.
GCACAGAAGCTTCAAAGGTAATAACGTGTTTTAACATTATCTGGATCCCTCATAGCTCATACAAGTTAATCTTGAACCAACGCCAATGATCTGTTCATTGTAAAATTTCAGCGTACTTCTGAGAAACTAATCAGTTGCTACCAAATGAGTTGAGCAAAACTCCAGCAGCGATAACTTTTAAAAAATGATTCAAAAAGACCATGAAATAAGTTTTTCGAGAAAAATTCAGAAAGACCAAGCAAATTGTGAAGGACGAGTCCACTTTTTCCAACAAGCTACATCAAGCACATAATCAAACTTACCTGCGAGTGTTGATTGATCATGCAATTGATGTGCGGGCCCTTTCCTTCTCATCTCATCTGTATAGTAGGCTAAACACTTGGTAGCAAACCTACACATCAGATAGATTCACTTGTTTATACGAACCGTTTATCGAAAACATAGGTGACTAAGTATTTTTTTTGTACCGGAAAAAGGAGAATTCTTGAACAGCATGTTGAAGGCTCCTGAGCCATGGACATTAGATGCCTATCTAACTTGGGTACTGGAGTTCATCACTAAGCTAAAAGAAAAAGAGTACAAAGATATAAAATTGCCGTACACAAGACGTTCTCGTATTTGTCCTGTATTGATTCTACATATATCACAAATTTCACCAGTCTGCACGTTATGGGGAATTAAAAGAAAAAGGGAACAATTTGGGGCAGCAAATTGACCTCGCTTGTGTTAACAAGATGTTATGAGTTTTCAGATCATAGTGTTCTACTCTACATTCGAAAGAAACGAGAATTACAGATGCTTAGCTCGTAAGTTCTGGTTTTTCTCTTCTCATGCTCATCTATGTTTCCTAACTCATATTTGCGAGTATATTTAGTCCTTGGAGACAAGCTTTCTGATGTACCTAGAAAGGACACTAGTTCAATTGTTTGACCTATGTTATTCGTCTATAAATAACGTACTCGTGAGTTATAGTCCAACTTATTTTACTAACATCAGATACCATTTTGTAGGAGGATGAACTTGAATCAGCCAAAGCTGAAATGAGAGAAGTGAGAGAAGAAAATACAAGACTAAAGATGATGTTAGAACAGATAGAGAAGGAATATAAATCTCTACAAAGGCATTTCATAGACATCTTTCAACAAGGAACCAAGAAGAAGAGCAATATTCCGGTAATCACTCCTGATGAGCGGATCAAAGAACCGGAACTTGTATCTCTTCGACTGGGATTAAGTCCAAGTGAACCTCATAAAGATGATAACACTAACAGCTCCACCATAATTAGAGATCAGCAGTTGAACAGTGGTCTCAAACTTGGATTAGACTATAATCTTAGAAGGTCCAAATCAGATCTGATGGAGCTCGTGTCAGACACAAGTCCTGAGAATAGCATAGAAGAAAGAAAGAAAGAGGAAGCTGGAGAAACAAGGCCACCCAGCAAAGTATTAACGACAGCGGAAAGTGGAGACGACGAACAATCACAACTATCCAGAGTGAAAAGAGCTAGGGTTTCTGTTAGAGCTAGATGTGATACTCCTACGGTGAGCACATACCTCAACCTAACATTTCATTGTATGGGCGTAATCGTGTTGTGCAATTAACAACCAGGTTTTAGGATGTAAACTATTTTCCGTTCAACAGATGAATGACGGATGTCAATGGAGGAAATATGGACAGAAAATCGCAAAAGGAAATCCGTGCCCACGTGCATACTATCGTTGCACAATGGCACCAGCATGCCCCGTTAGAAAACAGGTACCGTGTTTCATATTTGCAATTTAATAACCACGTCTCAAACCTTTTGCTGCTTTCACAAAAGAAATATGTCTTTGCTCAACTACTACTGTGTTTCTCACTCATGTCCTTCCCTACTTCAAATTTTTATTCGTGCAATTGTCAGCATTGTGGAAGCAACGTGAAGCTTAATTTATGAAAGCAAAAGCCAAAAACAATCTTAGCACTGATTTCCTTTTCCCTCTTCTCTATATCAGGTGCAAAGATGTGCTGAGGATATGTCCGTTTTGATCACAACCTACGAAGGAACTCATAACCATCCACTCCCCATTTCAGCCACAGCCGTGGCTTCTACTACCTCTGCAGCGGCTTCCATGCTTCTTTCCGGTTCTTCAACCACTCAAATAGGCCTACAATCATCAGATACCACCAGTCAAATCCATGGATTGAATGTCAATCTCTCAGAGAATTCAAGAACAAGACCACTCTACTTGCCCAATTTGCCCTTGCCTGCATTCCCAACCGTCACTTTGGATCTTACCACTAGTTCATCCACACAATTCAATTTGTTCTCTTCGAGTTTCCAATCAACCGCAAGCTTTCCTTCCAGAAACTTAAGCTTTTCTTTCTCAGAATCCAACATCCTACCGACATCTCGGGCTGATGGATCCCTTAGCCACGGTACAATACCCTATAATAAGACCCACATTGGGTCCTTGAACCTTGGAAGACCATCCCCAGAACAGTTCTATCAACCTTACTTTGAAAACAATCAACAAGCTTCTTCTCAACAGCCTTTGACAGAGACCTTAACAAAGGCAATCACATCCGACCCAAGTTTCCGATCAGTAGTAGCAGCTGCAATTTCATCAATGGTTGGAAGAGATGGTGGTGAGACTCAAGGAAATCACGGCGGAGGGGAGAGCTTTGGCAAGAACTTTAAGTAGGGCAATCCCATTCAGGCACTCACTCCTAATCACTGACCCCAAATGGGACATACTGCTTATCAAGCTACTCGTTACTTGATCTGGTCATCTTCTTTAATTTCAGAGACTGAGCTTGATGCTCTTTTTGGTCTCAAATATTACTCGTACGCCGACAGACGAATATCGGGCCAAATCAAGTGAAGTATATATAAGTACCGAAGTCCTGAAAATTCTTGACTTCTGCTCAGCCACTGTGATGTTTGAGGGAGCAAGTGTATAATTTCTTCACGTGAGGGAGCATGTGTATAATTTCTTCACTTCTTTTTCTATATAGTTATGTATCCAGAAGCGGAGCTGACGGGGGGCACCGGTGGCCGGTGCCCACCTTCCATTCCTGTAAAAAAGAAAAAATTATACAGTATATTTTGACATCAATAATAAAAGTGTCCACCTAAGAGTTTTAAAGATAGTTTAAAAGAGATGTCTTGTCAATCATTTTATGAGTTAGAATATTCAAAATTAAAAAAAAAATAGAATAAATATTATCTTTTTAGTCAATTTTAATGTAAAATTTATACATAAATATATAAAGACCAAACATCAAATAAATAAAGTTAAGAGATAAAACAGAGAGATAAAGATAATGGTTGCTTGTTTTCATTTCCCAATGCCATTAAAACAATAAAAAAATCTCTCTCTCTCTCTCTCACATTTACGGAAGACTTTTTATCATTCTCCTTGTCTGACACTCTCCCCAAGGCAGCCATTAACAAATAACACAATAAAAAAGTCTTTCTATTATATTTTTAAGATTTTTTTTGGTATAAAGGAAATTTCAAAAAACAGATTAAATAGAGTGTTTTTCAAAAGCCACTCCACACAGATCAGCCATTAGCAGGCTGTTCATATCTCTAGGTGCCTCTATGATGCATACATATTGATCTGCTTGTTTAACACCCATGCAAGCCATGTAGCTGCACATTGGTTGCCTTCACGCATGGTATGGTTTAAAATACTTCCATCTGTGAGATAATCTTGCGACAGTCTTCCACCATAGCTCTTAGTGGGTGGTTCTAGATATCTGATTCCATGATCAGTTGCAATGCAGATGTTGAATTTGTTTCTACCGTTGTTCTTTGCCAGTTCCTCTCTCTTATGGTAGTGTGAGACCTCTATGTATACCCTAAGATTGCCAAGAAGGCGAAGCCACTACACACTACCCACTAAATTACTAAAAAAATATGATTCTCTCTCGGTCTCTCTCTCTCAAACTCTCACCAACTCATCGTCTCAGTTCTCACTTCTCACAATCCAAGTTCCAAGGCCCAAGCAATAATCTGTGGAAATCAGCCTCGATCCCTTCACGGATTTCACGGCTTTATCAGTTCACTGGCTTCACGAATCACGAGCCATTCTCCGGTCGATTGGCCACGCGGTCACGCCTCACGGCACAACGACAATCTCTAATCGACAGTAACTTTGACATGATGACATCAAAGAAAAAAAGGTAAAATCGTCCACCGATCAATCGGTCATAGGTTTTCTTTGCATTGTTTTTCTAATTCTTTGATGTTTTAACAGTTTCATTTTCTCAATTCTCTACTAGATTATGATTTTATTTCAATTTCAAATTTGACATTTGGGAATTCGGCAAATATTGCCTCATGGAATTTATAGCTTAGAATCTTTAGATTAGGTTTTCTAGTTGGATTTGTGGCAATTGTTGCCTGCTCGTAATCGTTGTGGTGGTGGTGGGATGTATATAATTTGAGATTGAGATTTTTACTTGATATTTTTAATTTCAGATCGATAAAGTGGCATGTGCTGCTCGTGGTGGCAATAGAGAATTAGGAATTGGCAATTGACAATTGCAGTTGGGATTGGGACAATTGTGGAATCACTGGAAATCTGGAATGGACATGGAACTTGGTTTATACTGCTCGAATTAGGAACTGTCAACTGTGAACTTGGAACCTGGAGAAATCTTGCAAATTTGGAATATGCTCAACAGCCTGGAGAATACTGCAAATTTGGAACTCTCACTTGTACCATTCGAACTTACTAGACTGAATATAGTGTATCTAATTTGATCTATCTAGTATAAATTATATTTGGATAGTTAGATTTAATATTTCTAGAATTCTAGTGCATGTATGTTTTTGAGTTTTTCAATTTCAATCTCTCAGTGTATTGACAAGTTCATGGTTTGTACAGTCTGTAGTTGCTGGTAATTTTTGGCAGTGTATCTCTAAATTTTGGCAGTGTACTTTTAACTCTCCATATATATGGCAGTGTATCTTTAAATTTTGCAAGGTCCTAATTATAATGGCAGTGTGTTATATGGTCATATAGACAGTGTGTAAACTGATATTGCAGTGTATGTTACAGTGTAATATATACTAATATAAACTCATTATTTGATTCTTGCTTATATATTAGTGTGACTATTATAGTGTAATATTGATTCATCACTTATCTATTTATTTTTTAATTGGTATAGGTTTTTTTTAAGTATTGAATCATGAAAAGATATTTTCAAGTAGTTTCGGGTCCAATTCAATCATCCGTTAATCATCAAAGTGTTGAAAATGTTGACGGGCAACCTCCTTTGAAGAATTTTAGAATGGGAGCTATTCCAATTGATGCAAATCTGATTGAAAATGTGTCAGAGGTTAACTCAAGCGTCTCTTCAAAACAATCGGAGTTAAGTGCTTTGGAAGTTGGCGATGTTCCTACTTTTACTCCTAGTATCTCGGAAATGGTTATTCCTTCCTCAACAAATGAAATTATTCGAGATCGGGGGTTGCGGATTCAAATATGTGACTACCACCCCAATGACCAAGACCGCATTCGTAGGGAGTATCTACTAGCGGGTCCTTGTCAACCTCGTAAGCACACGTTTCCACAAACAATGATCGGAAAGAAAAAGCGGCGCTTTAATAAGGTTTGGTTCAAAGAATTCTCAACTTGGTTGGAATATAGTGTTGCAAAAGATGCATGTTTTTGCGTTTATTGCTATCTCTTTAAATCAAAGAAAGAGCAAGAAATAGAAAGTGGTTATTCATTTGTTGTTGATGGATTCAAGAATTGGAAGAGAAGCGATAAGTTTGGAATTCATGTCGGAGGATGTTCTAACTTTCATAACCAAGCTCGGAGAAAGTGTGAAGCTTTATTAAATGAAAAGCAATATGTTAGAACTTTCCTTCATAAGAAATCCGATAGTGATCGGAGTGAGTATCGGGTGCGTCTAAATGCATCACTTGTATGCATTAAGTATCTCTTACGGCAAGGACTAGCTTTTTGAGGTCACGGTGAATCGAAAGAATTTATTGATCAAGAGAACTTTTTTGAGCTCTTAAAGGCTCTTGCTAATAGCAATGATGCTATTAAGAGCCTTGTGTTGAAAAATGCTCCCCGAAATGACAAGCTAACTTCGCCGGATATTCAAAAGGATATTGTAAGGGCTTGTGCCGTCGAAACTACCTTGGTAATTATGCAAGAGCTTGGTAGTTCGTTATCTTGATTGATGAATCTCGTGATATATCAACGAAGTAGCAAATGGCCGTTGTTTTTTCGCTTTGTGAATGACAAGGGCCAAGTTGTTGAACGATTCATTGGTCTTGTGCATGTTAGTGATGCAAGAGCCGTGTCACTAAAGAAGAAAATTGATGATTTGCTATGTGAGCACAAACCAAGTATTGCAAGGTTGCGTGGGCAAGGTTATGATGGAGCAAGTAACATGCAAGGTGAGTTTAATGGCTTAAAGGCACTTATCTTAAAGGAGAATGGGGCGGCCTTTTACGATCATTGTTTTGCACATCAACTTCAACTTGCACTAGTTGGTGTTGCAACAAATCATGACTTAGTTGAAACTCTTTTCTTCATGGTTTCAAGTGTGGCAAACTTGGTTGGTGCTTCTTGTAAACGTTGTGATATGCTTAAAGAAAAGCAAGCTAATTATGTATTGAACGCACTTCTTACTGGTGAACTTCAAAGTGGGCGAGGATTGAATCAAGAAACTATGCTTAAAAGGGTAGGTGATACACGCTGGAGCTCGCATTTTGGTGCTTTGGTGAGTTTGATTGTTGTCTTTTTTGCTGCATGTGATGTACTTGATGATATATCATGGGATGGAAGCAAGGAACAAAAGCATGAAGCAAGAAATTTATTGGCGACAATGCACTCTTTTGATTTTGTATTATCTCTCTTTTTGATGAAAAATATCTTGGGTATCACCAATACGTTGTCACAGGCATTACAACGTAAAGATCAAGATATTGTGAATGCCATGGATCTCGTCAAAGTCTCCAAGTTACAACTTCAAATGATGAGAGAAGATGGGTGGGATGACCTCTTTGATAAAACTTGTTCATTTTGTAACAAGCACAAGATTGTCATTCCTAATATGGATGGAAAGTTTGAACCCATCTTTCGATCCAAGCGGCACACACATGGAGTTACAAACCAACACCATTACCAGGTGCAATTGTTTTACACCGTCATTGATATGCAACTTCAAGAGTTGAATAATCGTTTCAATGAAGGGAACACTTAATTACTTCTTTGCATGGCAACTCTTAGGTCACGTTTGACGCAGGTTTTTTTTTCTTCTTTTTTTTTCAGTTTTGAAAATTGGAAAAAAAAGTGCGTTTGGTAACCATTTTTTTTCCTTCTCCAATTTAAAAAACCAGTTTTTAAACTGAAGAGTAAAAAAAAAACTCCAAAAACTGGTTTTTTTTTAGACCACCACCACCCTCCCACTGCCGGTAGCCACCTCAGGCGACCACCGCCGGCGACTGCCTGCAGCCACCGGTGACCACCGCCGGCGACTGTCGGCAGCCACCTCTGGTCGCCGGCGACCACCGCCGGCAGCCACCTCCGGCCGCCGGCGACCACCGTCGACCACCGCTACGTCCCACCACCGCCACCGCAAACCACCCAAAAAAAAAGTCAAAATAAAAAGGGTTACCAAACACCAAAAAAAAAAATTAAAAAGAACAAGAGTTATCAAACACCCACTTGTTTTTGTAAAAAAAAAAAATTAAACTGCTCTTTAAAAACCGAAAACCAAAATTTTTTTTTGTTGTCAAACCAACCCTTAGTCCAAGTAATTCCTTCTCGGCTTTTGACAAGAAAAAGTTGATTCGGCTCGCCAATTTTTATCCGGCCTATTTTTCAAGTATGGAACTCTTAACACTTGGCTATGAGCTTGATACTTATGTCGTGGATGTACGAGCTAACAACGGGTTCTCAAGTGTGAAAGGTATCACGGGTTTTGCGGAGAAAATGATTGAAAAGAAGAAAAATATTTTGTATCAATTAGTTTACAAGCTTATAACTTTGACCTTAATTTTGTCTATCGCTACCGCAACTGTGGAAATGGCATTTTCTTTTATGAGTATTGTGAAGACCCGATTGCATAATTCAATCGGAGATGAGTTTATGAATGATTGTATGATTACTTATGTCAAAAAAATTATTTGATGATATTCAAAATGATATAATCATTAATCGTTTTCAGAAGATACGATCTCCACCTTGAATAATTATCCGGCCTCTGCCACTGTATGTATTCTAAAAGCATGGTTAAAGTGGTACCCATGATCACGCCGCCTTTTCTTGGGATACGTGAAACATGATGACATATCTCATCATGGATGAGATTCCATCTCATGTATGTACACATTTTACCAAAAGCAAACCTTCACGCAGTAACTTTATTCCACACACACATGTATATATATATATATATATATATATATATATATATATATATATATATATATATAGTCTTGAACCCTCCTCTTTGAACAGCAAAATATACGAACATGGCGTCGATAAAGCGATGGCAGGTATCATGACCACAGATTACATATATACGAACATGACGTCGAACAGCAAGATTGTGAAGTCTTAGATGATATCTAAGACTTCACAATCTTTATACTAGCAAGGCAAGAACCGGAACACAGCAACAAAAAAAAAATGTTTATCTCTGCTCACGAGTGAAAGAGCTTTCCATGATATTCCTTCCGTCCTTAGAAAAAAATGATCATATTTTCTTTTTTAGACCATCCTACAAAAATTGATTACTTTAAAATTAAGAAAAATTCTGTAAGTATTTTTACATATTTACTCTTTTATTTTATTTTTCTCACCACATTTAATTCTCTACCAACTCATTTTCTCTCTCCTAACCCACCACTTTATACATTTTTATTCTATCTCTCTCTACATTTAACGCTCTACCAACCAATTTTTTCTCTCATGACCCGCTCTCTTCCCCCTCTCTCTAAAGGGTAACATAGAAAAGACATACAATATATAACCTAAATCCTTAATATATGTGTACAGTCAAATGAATCAATTTTTTAAGGACGGAGGGAGTATGATACAACAGCATCCAAATGAGCCAAATCACAGGTTTAATAGAAGGCTGGAGATCTGAAAATAAAGTTTTTTTCCTAATTAATACTGTTTTAAAACTTATTATCAATCTATTTCATTTTTAAAACTTATTTACTCGTATACCACACTTTTGAAAATCGCTATTTAAAATCACGATTTTAAGGTAAAAATCGTTGTTCAAATAGCGATTTTCAAAAGTGTGGTATTGCTGTTTGAAATCAAATAAATTAGTTATTAAATTTTAAATATGTATTAATTAAAAGAAAAAAATATATGAAAACACTCGCCAGGGCCCGAGCATTGTACTCAACCTGTCAAAAGACACATACATATTACACTTTCAAGGGGGTCGGGTCAACAGAGGACTTCTCAAATCATTGTATTCCATCGTTAACTACGACGCACACGTTAACCAAGGAAACAATGAGCAGATAAACAAACAAACAAAAAATGATTGAAAAATGTTGATAGTAGCCGGAACTCTGTAACCAATATTGCTTTTCTGAAGTCACTGTATATAAGTGAACAAGAATGTGACTGCAACTCGGTTCTCATATTTACAACTGTTGCCTAATACTTAAATGGCCACACCACCTAATCAATCCTCGCTTTAAACCAATTTCATGATGAAAAAAGTTCCTAGATCCATGAAAGGAAATACATTTGAATGAGACACCACATCACAGTTCAATTAAGGTGAACTACCATCAACTACGTACGAGCATCACATAGTTCGAGCATCAGGACATACATATACATCCCACCACATGATAGCACGCTGCAGCCTGTTCAATGTTCCATCCGCCATGGATTATCTCACGTACATAAAGAGCCATCTTTTTTATTTTCATGTGCCCAACTCATTGTGGGGGTACCGCTTCCACCCTAGCTCTCACGCTCCAAAAGTTCTTAGTAATTTTCCCCTAAAAGTTACATGATAGATTTTCACAACATGCCCAACAAACACATCCCAATATGAATAGTAAACCAAAGTAAGCAAGTCTTAATTTGTCCAAAGAAAATTCCTCTGTTGGGACACAAACTTGGTTAATACTTAACAGAATGATGGTAAAAAGCCTTCAATTGAAACGTACTTTCTTTATTTCTCCTATTGGACACAAAAAAGCGATTGTTCGTCCCCTATTGGTTACAAAGCAAACAACCCAGAGGTAATATCATCAGAAATGGTTACAGATATAAGCACGTGATTGGAACACCCTTCCTAAGAAACTTTTAATAACTCGTGAAAAGCCTCCTGGGGTATATCTACGGAACCAACGCGCTTCATTCTCTTCTTTCCTTCTTTCTGCTTTTCCAGCAGCTTCCTCTTCCTCGTAACATCACCACCATAACATTTTGCAAGAACATTTTTCCTCATTGCTGAAATCCTGGAATAAGGATAGAAAGGCTAAGTTGAAATAGAAGGATAGAATGTCTTCACAGTCATTCACAAAATCTTGCACTGGAAGGCTAAAAGGAGAACCACTAGCGCATTGAGAGAGAGAGACTTGTGAGTCTATGTAACATTATTCGCTAAAATGAACAGCTGACTTGTGAAGCCCACGAAGTAAATATTTGAACAAACTAGTTATAATAGTACCAAGTACCGGAACACAGAAATGTTTCTCCTACAAAGTACAAGGTGAACTCTGAGAGAGAGAAGAGAAAGAGAAGGGTATTCTTTTAAAATGCTACTCTTCAATGTAATCTCCTCAAAGCTACTGTATACTATGAGCAATACTTCAAACATTATCATCCATGTTATCCACATGAAACATGTTAGGATACAGATAAATCGAGCATCTGCCAATAGATAAGAATTTTGGCAGGTCCAGCAACTGAGACAGTCCATCTGGACCATAGTTATTAAAGGCGCAAGTGCACCTAAAACGCAAAGGATCCCTGAAGACCAGACGCCCGCCTTTTCGAAGTGAGACGCAAAATAAAAATAAATAGATATTAGTGCATTAAATCAATAAAATCACATAAAAAAATTCAGAACATGACAATTTAACAAATTTTGAATAGTAAAAAAAATTTCAAATACAATGAGAAGTAGTTGATCCTAAGTGAATATATGACAACGCCATCCTCATCATTAGTGAAGGCTAAAGCAATAATATTTTCCTCAAAAGAAAATCATAGGTTCCAAGTCTGGTAGAGATTTCTCCTCAATTTTATCTTCTTTTTCTACAAGGTGAAATGGAGTAGATTTACTTAAAAAAGGGTAACAATTGGAAATGAGACGCTAACATAATGAACAACAATATGATAATCGATTGATTAGGGATTTGGGGTTTTGTTCTTGTTTTTTTTTTTTTTTTTGTGATTTAGATATTGATTTATTATGTTATGAAATAAAAAATAAAAAATTACGAACGGCTGACATGATGCCATGATGCAAAAATAAAAAAATTAGGATTTTTGGGCTTTTCTTTGCTTCTCCACCGCCACCTTGGGCCTTGCGCCTTGGCGCGAAAGGCCGAAGGTGGGCTCCTTTTCGAAGGGATTGCGCCTAGCCCTAGGCGAGGCGCAGGAAGTGCGCCTTGCGACTAGGCACGCCTTTGATAACACTGATCTGGACAAACACAATCTCCATTGGAAGCGTTAACTAGTTAGCAAATAGACTTGTGCTGATAATGTACTCATAATTCACCAGTTTCACACCACACTAAGATACTTCGAATGCAAAGGAAAAAATGAAAGCAACGAAAACAACTAAATCTTAAGGTAAAGCACAATTCTCAAGGACTAAACAACCTTCTCAATGCTTATATAGCATGAAAAGGAAAGCGATTGACATGACTTACGTCTCCCTTGCAATGACCTTTGATCCAATAGCAGCCTGTATAATTATCTCAAACATTTGCCTGCCAAAATCAGATCTACATGAAAAAGACCCTAAAATAAAAGCAGAAGTAACTGAAACTATAAATCAATCAGCTGACCTATCAATGAACTTCTTCAGCTTCTCCACAAGTTCGCGACCAACACGTTGCGCTTTCAATCTATGAACAATAGTGGCCATTGCATCTACTGGTTGTCCATTCAGGAGGATATCAAGTTTGACCAAATCAGAGGCCAGATATCTGGAAATCATATTCATTGTGAAATTATTGAAGAAAAACTAAGCCAGTTATCTCTTCAACAAACAAATCAAGATCACCAAACCGAGATTAGATGTGCGTATGTTAGGGTATGTGGAAAAAGTGTCTGCATGTGTTCATGTTTGAGTGAGAAGCGAAGGAGCTTAGAAATTACTCTGAATCCTCATAATCAAAGGACGCATATCCTGATGTTATGCTCTTCAATTCATTGTAGAAGTCAACAACAATTTCTCTTAGAGGTAACCGGTACTTCATAAATACCCGTTGACTGCATACGCATAAGTGAAAGAATCACTCCAACTACTGTATAAAAAAGCAGACCAAAATATATATATATATATATATATATATATATATATATATATATGTATAAATAGCACCAATTTATCACCAATAGACATGAGGGCATGACTCCTTATAATGCACATATCAATTCACCAATTCCAAATTGTTTACCTATCAATATACGAATACTCCAACTGCTCCCCTCTCCTCTCAGAGCAAAGAGTAATAACAGCTCCCACATAACTTCAATAGAAGAGATACGAAGGGTGAACAATAGATGATCAATCTCTATTTTACCCAGCCAAAATATACAAGTTAGAAAATGGAACAGAGTATGAGAGCTTACTCACTAGGAATAATAATTGTAGCCATTACAGTAGGCTCCCAACAAGCTTTTAGTTGACTTTTCGGGTTTGAAGGCAGTGCAGCAGGATTTTGAACTTGTACTTTGCTAAAATATAACAGGCGATGTGAAGTCATAATAGGCATCATTAAATGAAACTAATCTCAAATTTGACAATAGAACATGTGCCACATACCTTCCATCTGAATACTCGAACATATATGGCACGGTTGGAACAGTGGATATAACATGAATTCCATGCTCCTATCATCCATAATACATCAACACAACAAACTAATAAAGGGATGTTCAGATTTTATAGCCAAAACAATCAGGAAGCCATATGGTGTTTGAAGTTTTAATGTACAAGATGTTACTTAAAGGTATCTTTTTCACTCACCAATGTAAAGGTATTGTGTTTAACTCTATGAAATACCACCAGAGATATGAAGGGGAGAAAATCCATGTCACCATGTCAATAAAACAGCTATGTAATGTTTGTGTGGCAAAAGTTCGAGCATATTCTCTATGTGCTTTACATATTCTCTACATGGTCTGTCCCATAAACTTTGGGGACATCACTCGCCAACTGTCTATCATAAAATTCATGCAGTAAGGGTGCCATTTAGGAGCTCCGATGCAAATTTACCAATTGAGAGCGGACCAGTTGAACCCAGAAGAAACAGAATTCGTGAACTCAACCTCCTAATCGGTGGATTCAGTCAACCATAGAAAACAATATGAAAGATGGTTTGGATGGTCTTGTGGCTTTCTATTACCATATTGAGCTATCGACAATGCCCAATGGCTCCAATCTTCCAATTCACCAATTAGATACAAAGCAAAATTGTCTGGTTTCAGTCAAGCAGGTTAGAACCTAATGTCAACAGATGAATCAAACTTGTACTCACAAATATGAAGATGCACCAAACAATCATATTTATCTATTTAAAAGTTACTTAGATACGGGACTATTAAACATAAAAGGTCACATCAATTAGACTATACAGCCTAAAACATTCTAATTTACATAAATTAAAATGTCATTCAAGTCGACCACAAAGAACCATACTTGCTCAAGCCGCTGATGAAACACATCCATGTGGAGCAAACCTAAGAAACCACACCTGTAGGAAGCAGACGGCGATCATAAAAAAAACCAGAAAAACCCATACGCATTGACTTAATCACAAGATAAACAAAATATTGGATGCCATATGCAGCTAAATGCCATGAAATCAGGGATCAAGCGGTTAATCACATTCAATCAAGTTTTTTTTAGCGATTTATGAAGAGATGGAAGAATTGGAAGGGGGGTCGCTTGAAAGTATAGGGAGGTGGTGGCTGGAGTACTGACTGCATGAGGTAAGTGTATGCAACTAGACTTTGGAAGGGTTAGGGAATCTTTCAAAACAATGTCTGCTTTCATGTTGGAAACACTTTCATGTTGGAGGTTTGGGTTGCACCTGCGGAGTGGGCATAGGTACTTGGTCGGGGTCTTTCCTTTATTACAAGGGAGAAAAGGGCAGTGACTTGGAATCTTTTTTTCAGGAGGGATTTTTGGTTGAGGAGGTGTTCATGCTAGACATTACGCGGAAAGGATAAGAGTTGCTTCAAATTGGAACCAAACAAAAAAGGCAGCTTTCACTGAAGTCCTGGTACCCCATTCTCGAGGGGTTATCATCCCCCTACCATAAGAAAACATCAGGAGAATTAAGGCCCCTAAGAAGGTAGATCAATCAGTAAGCTATACTCACTGGGGAACTTTAGGGTAGGTGGAAGATCCACCATGTAAATGGCTGTCTCATGTGCAAACAGAATCGGGAGATAGCGGACCACCGTCTGCATTGAGAGTGATTCAGGACCAGAGTTTTGCAGTGTGATGCTTAGTCTTTGTTAGCTACTACAAATACTCAGCATGTACAAGATAGAGTGAAGGGATGGCAGACTATGTAAATCGATTGATGCATTCAGGTGGAGAAAATGAGACGAGTGTCTGGAGGAGGGTGATTGTCAAGAAAAACTTTGAAGTCCTGTGTACTGAACTAGCTATTCTCGATAAGGAAATTCAAACCTGAAACCCAGACCAAGTGCCGTGCTACTCTCCTTAGCAATAGAGACACTGGCATCATTGCATGTTAATCTCTCTATTGCATGGTTAAGAGCTTCAAAATCAGATCCATCCGCTGGATAAAGGCCAGAGAACACCATATGTTTTGCAGGCTTGAAACCTATATATATTTATCAAAGCATGAAATATACGATTGTGTCAGGAAAGGGAAATGCTTGATTGAGACAGCAGCCAACACAATTGTGAAAGACCTACAGAGCTATTAAGATCTCCCCCAATTTTTTCTTTTCAAACGTGAAGTAACGACTCAATGGCGAAAGAAACATCGTCACGTGTAGCAATCAAATTGGTAAGAGTGATTTGCTCGCTGCCTCAACTTAATCCGACTAAAGATGGAAATTTTACAAGTATTCATGTTACTTCTTCTATTAACGATACCAAATAATACATGAAAGACAGAAATTGTGTTCTTTCTTTTTTTTTTTAAGGGGGGGGGGGGGGGGGTAGTAGGGGGAGTCAGTGGTGAAATATAAGAAACTCAGATCACCTAAACAACTCAAAGCAAGTTCACTTCCTCATTTCCTCGAGTTTCTCTTCTTTTTTCTACAAATCTCAAACTCAATAGTACTCCATAAAAGTTTGTTTTTATCTGGAAAAGGGATAATATAGATGCAGGTTCATGTCACATGTTTTAAGCTTTATTCACAACGTATAAGAAGACTGGCACAGTTATTAATTAATTGTTAGTCAAGACATCAAACTGACCCCATGATTTCTGAAAAACATTTCTGTTCAGAAATAAAAGTAAAGCCACCTGAAAGTAGGTTTTTTGAACATACCTGGAAGAGGCTCTACCGTGCTCCGATAATGATGCAGAGTATCACCCACACGTGCCTCCTTAGTTGAACGCATGCCACTTACAACATATCCAACTTGTCCAGTTAGGAGGACTCCCGTAGGCTTGAGTTCAGGATGCATGATCCCAACATCCAAAACATCGTAAGCTTGACCGGTTGCGGCTGATGAAATCCTGTCGCCCTTTCTCAAAGCTCCATCGACAACTGCCACATGGCAGATAACTCCTTTGTATTCATCATAATAAGAATCCAACAGCAGCATGCGAAGAGGTAAGTTACTTTTCCCAGGAGGAGGAGGTATCCGTTCTATGACGGCAGGAAGGACCTGGTCAAGGCCTTGACCAGTTTTTGCAGATGTCAAAAGTGCATCAATTGGGTCAAGATCAAACATGGATTGTAGCTGCTTTTTGACACAATCTGGATCAGCAGTTGGCTGATCGATTTTGTTTATGACGGGGATTATTGTCAGGTTAGATTCGAAAGCAAGATAGAAGTTTGCAACAGTCTGTGCCTGTACACCTTGGGCCGCATCAACGACTAGAAGGACTCCTTGGCAAGCTGCTAGGGATCTGGATACTTCATAGCTGAAATCCACATGACCTGGCGTATCAATCAAGTTGACTAAATAATTTGTGTCTGTGCCTTCGAAGTTGCTGGTATAGAACATAGTTGCTGTCTGAGCTTTGACAGTTATACCCCTTTCTCTCTCTACCTAAGACAATTCATACTCATTGCTTGAATAAGGAATAACTACGATGAATATCACTACAAGCTGCATCGCAGGAATGAAGGGATGCAGAAGACCAAGAAGCATTAAACAACTTCAAGTACAACCTTAAGCATTCATCATCTCAAGCTTGGTTAGTTATTAGTTGCAAGGAACTACGACGCTCTCTGCCAGAGTGAGAGAGGTCATTTCTTGCCCATAACTCCTCAGACAGACTAGCAAATATCAAATCAGTAGAGCATTACAATACATAAAACTTATATTAGTAATATAGTATAAAATACAGTGTAGAAAGTCATTTCTCTTTTCTTTTCTGTACCTTCCTCCCCCCCCCCCCCCTCCTCTTTCTTCCTTTCCTCCACTCCAAATGTTGACCAAATTGTTTTTCATTCTTCCCAAAAGGCCAAAGTCTATTCTGTAGCGATGTTGACCAAATATGCAGCCGGCATATTCAGTGCCTACTGGGAACCAACTTTTTATCAAACAGCTAAAGCAGAAGTGAAATTCTTTGGTCCTCTTTTTCAAATATTAACAACAGCTAAATAGCTCCAGCCCATAAACTGTTGCGCAATTAAAGACTACCTTGATGAGTAAGGAACCACTCGACAGAAGCAATTTCTCACCAGAAACAAACTTGTAACTGAACTTCCGGGCCATCAGACCAGAGGCGCTACCTCGTGTTTATAGTTTTCTTTTTTACGCTTTCTAGTTATTTCTCCTTTTCCGGCAAGAAAAATCATATACTTCTACAAGATATGCACAAGTACGTTCTTAAAATTGCCTACTCACAGCCATATAAATTCCACTCACTCCGTTCGACAATTAGAGTCCCTGTACTTCTTAGCTACTCCCTGGCCTAGAATGGAACACATGAACCAATAGATTAAACTCAAGTAGTTATTACAAGCAAAATAAGCATTACCTAACTCATTTAACGAGGAAAACAGAATGTCTAAGGTCAAATGTTTGTCGGTTTTAATCCTAGGAATTTGCTAAAAGGTCAGGGGCCTACTTCTGGGACAGCGGGAGTAATATACTCTCCGTGTTCCATTGGATTCTCCCCATCTGACTTAGAACATGTATTAAAATTGACTTTTCTCACCATGACCTAGCTTGACTTGCCAAACAATACTTCTTTAAAGTTCTTTTGAGTTCAAATGTGTGTTTGGAACCATGGAATTGATGGGATTTCGTTTCAAATCCTCAAATTTTGTTGATTGGAACATTAAAAAAAGGAATTGGAATTGGATTTCATGAGATTTGACTAGATTTGTTTCTATAGTGTGAAATCCGATGAAAAATGGTCGGATTTCATGGGATTTCGATATTCTTGAATTAAAAGTAATTATTTACATATCTTACCCTTTTTTCAGGATCTCTTCAACAATGACCCACCACCACCATCTTCATTGCCACTACCGCCACACAACTTTTACTACCACCACCAGCACCACCACCACCACCACTACTACTGCCACCACCACCGCCACCGCTACTGTCGCCACCACCACAACTGCTACCACCACCGCCACCGCCACCACCACTACCACTCTCGCTACCGCCATAACCACCACTAACACTACTGCCACCACCGCTACAGCCACCACCACCGCTACCACTACCGCCATCGCCAATACCGCCAGTACTACCACAACTACCACTGTAGCCGCCACTACTGCCACCGCCATCACTACTACCACCACCACCGACACCGCATCCCCCACCACTACAGCCACCGCCACCATTGTCAGTACTGCCACAACTACCACTGTCGCCACCACTACTGCCATTACCACCGCTACCACTATTGCCACCAGCACCGCCATCACCAACACCACTAGTACTGCCACAACTACCACTGTCGCCACCACTATTGCCACCATCACCGCAACAACTATTGCCACCACCGCCACTATAGCCGCCACAGCCATCGCCACCATAGCCACTAATAATGCCGCCGCCGCCACCACCGTCGCCATCACTACTGCCACCACTATTGCCACCACCGCCACTACCAGCACTATTGCCACTATCGCTACTGTCGCCACTACTACCGCCGCCGCCACCACTACCGCCGCCGCCACCACCACTACTGCCACCACTGCTGCCAACATCGTTATTGTTGTCGTCGTCGCCGCCACCACTATTGCCACCACCGCCACCACTACTGCTACCGACATCACTATTGGCGTCAGTTAACGACCACTAGTTATACCTCAATACCATCATTACCATCACTTGAGAACCCCCACCACTTCCACCGTCGATGTTACTACCTCATGCAGTGTTGCCATCACCACCATGTGGTGGCACTAGCACACTTGAAATCACTTACCGTAATTTATTTTTCATCGTAAGTCAAGGATATAATTGTCTAAAAATTTATTACCTTCCCATTTCCTCTGTTCTCCAAACACAAAACTGAAATTCCGGTATTTGAATTCCCTTTCGTTCCAAACAAAAAAAAGTGAAGTGAATCCCAAATCTAATTCCAATTCTGAAATCCAAATCCTAAAAGATTTGGTTCCAAACGGACCGTAAATGCACCAAATTCTATCCTAAGGTTTCCAAAAAAGTCAAAGGAAAAAACAATGCCAACGGGTGGAGTACGTTCCCACTACCAACCATGCCAATTATCATAAATTGAGCAGCAAGGAAATAACTACCAAACTTCTCATACAAAGAAAATAACGCAAAAGAGAGAAGGAAAAAAAAAGAGTACCTGCAATTTATCTAGGTATTGAGGTTGGCCATGGCCTCTCTTGATGGTGCCGGTGAGCTCAAGAAGTCGGTCAGCCAGCGTGGACTTGCCGTGGTCCACATGTGCAATGATCGAGAAATTACGAATCCTGTCCGTAGGGTACTGGCTCAAATCTATGGCCACGTCTTTGCTGCTGTTATTGCGAGAATGGGAGCAATAGGCACGGTAGCTCCAATTGAAATGGTGCAAATTTGGGAAGCTATGAACTGAACTGGGTCTAGGTATTGGAGAGAGGGGGGTTAATTTAGAGGAAATGCAGTGTGTAAAGATGTGTTTGGATGATTTGAGAGCCTTTGAGGCTCTGCGCATAGAGCCCATTTCTAGGGTTTATGAGCAAACCCCGTCATAGTTTGAAGTCACGGAGGGAATGTGTAAATCTCAGCTTCGCCGATAATCAGGGCTTAAGGGTTTTGTCCTTTGCTTGAAGAACAAAAAAGTGTTAAATATGCAAGGATAAAATAAATACGTTCGCCTCACTTGAGGTTTCCTCACATACAATTGGCTCCCTTCTAGTTCTCATAATTACTTCACGTTCCCTACTTCTATATTTTTGGTAATGACCACCCCTGATGTTACTTTAATCCTTTATTAAATTGACAATTTACTCCTAGACCTTTGCTTTTCTCCTTAATTTTTTGTTCTTTGGTCCGTGAGTGGTGTTTCCTGCCTTCATTTTTCTTTTCTTTTACCGGTAAGTGGTGTTCTTTTCCTTCATCAACAGCCATAAATAAGCCAACAAGGTTGGTTCAACGGTCCTCAGGATCTCAATCCAGGTTTCTCACCTGGGTTCGAATCCTGTCCGTCGCACTTGTTGGTGGCAAACTTACATCCTCGCCCTGCATGTGCTCCACACACGGGTTCTTGTGCGCTTCGGCCCCGACATAGGTGCGGGAATTGAGGGCTCAGATGTATGTGGCGGCCTTGAAGGTCCCCGAGGCGCAATACTCCTGCCGGTTGGATTAGAGCTTTACGGTCCAGCCTTTTTTCAATTAAAAAAAAAAACAACAGCCATAAATAAACCACACCTCATTAGGCCTTCTCTGGCATATGGACATCGGGTTTGGAGGAGTGTGGGCGGTTGGGGTCTGAGCTATGTAGTTGGTGTGTTGCCTACATCAATGATGAGTCTTCATGGTGGTTAGTACGGAAAGGTAAATATGAATGAATGAATGAATGAATGCGGAAGGAGAACGAGATTAGATTTAGTCTTTGCTCCACTGCAGATTTGAGACATATTCAATTGACTCCCATTTTTGGAGATTCTTCTTTATTCAAGCCTTCAATTAATGGAAGTAGATAGACAAGGGTTTGGTGGCCATATAATGTCTACGTGCTGATGTGTATAGAGATTACGGTTGCGACGCCTATTAAGTTGGTGGTGGAAATGTAGGTACGGTGAATGGGTCTGCTCATAACTGTTACGTGGACGCAAAGGAGATTATACATCTCTCAATTTTTTGCTTGTAATTATTAGGGACGATTATGTCAAAACCATGATCCTACTTAACAACATCTAAGCTAGGTCACAGAGTCGAGAAGTTTCAAAATTAGAAGGAAGCTCAATGTATTAAATTAAAACTTCAAGGGAGGTCAGTGTATTAAATCAAATATTGAAATATCTTGATTTTGAGATGCAAATGTGCAAAGCTTTTTCTCGCGGACATAAAGGCACGAATTTAGCAAGTAAGGATGTGTTTGGATGAGGTGTTTTAGCAGTAGATTTTAATTTGGCTGAAGATTTGAAAATACGTTAAATGGAATCTACAATTTGGTAATTACAAAAGATAATGTGTGAAATTTGAAAGAGAGATTTGGTAGGCCAAAATTACCGGTTGAAATAACCACCATAAACAAGTTTTTTGTCAAATCCACAAAAGAATTATCTTCCACAATTCAAGGTTTTTTTTTTTTTGCCACATTTCATTCGACCTTTACAACCGTTCATGACTATCTTTCTCATTTTTTTTAATCTTAACCATCTATTTTTCACCTTTTGTTTCAGCAATTCATTTATCCATAACCAATTATCATTATACAATACACATCCGTAAAAGTTGTCAAATATTAAACTTTACACATTTCGAGATTTCAAATTATAGTAACTTTTAAATGAAATGATTCTAAACTTCTACTTCTAAATTTTCATCGAAACACACTAAGAGTGTTGGATATTAAAGCAAAAGTGACTATATAATAATTAAATGGAGGGACCATAGCTTATCAAATTCTTTGATCTAAAAAAAATTATGTTGACTCTTTTATCATTTTCGACGTAAACATTTTAAACCAATGTACAGTACAGTTGGAGTAGTAACATAGAAATGAACCCCGTACTCCAAGTGCATGGCTCAAATCAATTATCTCCCTTTTCTTAGGGAAAACTTCCATGGTATGTAGTTTACCACTATTGATTTCACTTGAACTGATTTGTTGAGTCTCTGATGACATAGACACATAATTTGTGGACCTTTTTGTTATCAATTTAAGCTATCAGCTACTGTGGCATCTATTAAATTACCAGCGACTCTCTAGAAGCTAAAACTATTTTGAGGATGGACGCAGCAGTAGATATCATGGGAAACTGGGGCACACGCATATTTGGAAACTAAATGCAAGTGGAAAACTGGTGCAAAATAGCATGCCAACGTACACTACCATGTGCATAAGCAAGCTAGAAGTCCAAAACTCGGATGCTTGCAAAACGAAATCGATGATGTTCTTAACATGTTAGCGAAATTGGGTTGTGAGAGGTTGCTGATCTATATAGTTTTAATGCTCCCCACAAGCAAGAAGCTGTTATATTGAAGGAGCGAACGTACATTTCTGACATATTGCTAAGTTAAGGACTAATATTCCTATTGCCACCTGGTTGGTTTAGCTACTCTAATATGGTACCATAACTTGCTCCTGAGATCAGGTCTTCTCGCCTGCTTTCCGTCCCCATTGACATTATAATATTTATATCAGCTTCTCCCCTGTGCACCTTGGCATACTATTGGGGCTCTGTACCGAAATGCATCATGCACCAACTCCATCTTAAGGTCTCCACCTTGCTGGTTTTCTACTTACATATTAGGTTGTTTAATGACTTCCAACCGGAAAACTTTGTATTCTTTGTTTGACTACAATATCTTTTCCCAACAAGACTTTAGAGGCTTTGGATTGGAAGGTGAAATTGTAAAAGATTGCGATCCTACAGGCTTTGGACTAGGAAACCTTCAGTTGAAGATGATAATTAGAGAAAATAATTACCTGTTAGAGCCTCTGATGAAAACATCCGTGTGAAGTATACCTGAGAAAACATACCTACAAGAAGAACAGCAAGCATGACAATGCCATTCCATCTGCCGCCAGCTTATGTTTTATTATAAAGAAATTAAACTTCTTCAAGTTAATTGCTACAATTAACTGAGCTCAGAGCTGAAACCCCGGCCAAGTGCCACATTATTCTCTTTTGCGATAGAGACACTGGAATCACTGCATGTCAGTTTATCAATTGTATGCTTCAGTTCACCAATATCACTTCCAGCAGCCAGGAAAAGACCAGAAAACAGCATATGTTCGCAGGCTTGAAACCTGGAAGTTTAGGACCAGGAAGCAACAACTTTGCATCGCAGAAAGAACAAATGCATGCATCAGTACATTATCATCCAGGAACAATCAGAAATAAGTTGTATTTCGTCAATTAACTTGGTTCCTCAAATCATAGAAAACGTGAATGAGAAAATCAAAAAGGAAAGGGAATTCATGTTATAACAATCACGTACTGTAATCTGCTGCCATTGACATTTTCGCGTTCAGGTACAAGCTGAAACATGGTGGTCACCTTAGTATTTTTCGAGGGAGAGGGTAAACTGATCCATCTTAAAGGTAGCAATTCTCAAGTAACCAAAATAAGGGTGCAATTCACAAAACTAAGAAAAACAATTGAGGAAGAAAAAGGAATCTATTCTCTATGAGGACTTCCATGGAAAGTACAACTGTGCGACATTCTATTATATGATTTCTCTCTGCTTTTTGGAAGGTTTTACTATCTTCACTAGTTGACTTGTGTACAAGTGCCCTTCCTAATACTAAAATTTCCAGTTAAAGTCTTTTCTTGTTTTAGCTACTTCGCTCTATCACAGAAAAAGAACTTCTATAGATGTTATAACCTAATAAAGAACTCATACAAAGACTTGGACGCAGAGCCTTTTCCGGGAGGAGGGTATCTATTGCCACCATTTCCTTGGAACTAATTCTTGCTCTGCAATAGTCAATGATGGTGTTGGGATAGGAGAAAGGTATGAAGAACACCGTCCATCGGAAGAGGGTGGATGGTTCTAGGCTCATTCAATTGCACACAAACTTCTCCCTACCTCTACTTGGAAGGTATCGCTTTCACAGCGTAACTAGCTCCAATGATGTGAAACAAATTTACAGCTTTCAGCTCACAAATTATTTAAGATTTTACGATGACTAACTTCAGATAACATGATAATATGAAGCAAATACCAGCAAACCATTGTTAAGCAGGTCTGGAGGAGTTCTTTGACATGATTTTCAAGTCCGAAGGAGAGAGAACAAGTCAATAACTATCCGGTTACAATTAGCAGATGAAGTAAATTTGGTACCCGGAAGGACCTCTATTGTGGTTCGCCTATGACACGAAGTTGACACAAACGCGGGCTTCTTCCGTTGAATGCATGCCACACACGACATAACTAACTTGTCCAGTTGTAGGGATTCCAGTAGGTTTGAGTTCGTGATGCATGATTTCTAACGTCCAAAATTACATAAGGTTGGCCATTTGCTGCAGATAATATATTCTCTCCTTTTCGCACAACACCATCAACAAATGCCGCGACAGATTACCTTTCTATATTCGTCATCAATAGGATCAAACAAAAGCATGTGCAAAGGTGACTCTTCCCGCTAAAGGCAGGTATTCAATCTAGGATGGCAGGAAGGACCTGGTCAAAATCCTGTCCAGCTTTGACAGATGGAAAAAAGCATCATCTGGATCAAGAGCAAACATGGATTCCAACGTCTCTTTAACGCCATCTGGATCAGCCGTTGGTAGGTCAATTTTATTATAGTCAGGTCAGATTCCAGAGCAAGATAGAAGTTTGCAACATTTTGTGTCTGAACAACTTGTGCAGCATCAACAACCAAAAGGACACCCTGGTAAGCTGCTAAAGATCTTGATACTTCATTGCTGAAATCTACACGACCTGGCGTATCAATTAGGTTTACTAGATAATTGTGTGTCTCTTCTAAATCAGAGATGCCTATGCCTTGACTGCGGTACGTGTAGAACATGCTTCCTGTCTGAGCTTTAACTGTTATTCCCCTTTCTCTCTCCACCTACAAAAAGTGCAATTGTTTGCTCATGCTAACCTCTCAGAAAGAAGAACATTCGTTGACAGACATTGAATATCATCTTTGTACTTAAGATTCTATGTCTCAAAATCAATAACTGCATTAATTTTCTTAACTACATTAGACATAATATTATAAATTAGAGCCGACACGTAATTTTTTAAATCCGCCCCTGCATTCACTGGCCAAAGTCGAAACCTTGATCTTGCAATACCAGAACTGACTGTGTGGGCCGGAGTTTGGAGACATCAAAACAAAACATAGATGACCCAACTTATTGCAAACCCATACAAAACGATATGAAGATTTTGCACTCTCCCTTTAGTGCTCACCATTTGAAAGATACTGCAGTTTACGAGCTCTACTAGTTTAGTGAAGTGAAATATTTTCCCTGCCATCGGAACAAACTAGACCACATTGCTTTCATAGAGAAAAGTCTATTTTTCATCTTTGTTACAGATAACTTGGAGTCATCCAATATAATCAAAAAATGCACTAACTATTTATAAATAAATCATAGACAATCAATTCCAAAATTGAACTTCCTCCAGGTTTAAACGTGCATATAGAGAAGGCATGAAAAGTCAAACAAAATTGAGTACAAGACACAAAATATGTATTAGTCTCTCCACTTATTAACTTCTGTTTCATTTGACAATGACGAATATCACTCATATCTAAACAATAAGCTGAACTCAAATATTAATTGCATCAAACAAGAGTTGTTTGATAAATCAATTAGCGCAAGAAAATGTAAAAAAATAATATTTACATCATTACATGCTCAAATTCTACAGCAAGAATTCAAGAAAAAGCCAAAGGGCACAACTAATACCTGCAACTTATCAAGGTACTGGGGCTTATAGTCACCACGCTGGATAGTGCCAGTGAGTTCAAGAAGCCGGTTAGCAAGCGTAGACTTTCCGTGATCAATGTCGGCAATGATCGAAAGGTTTCGTATTCTGTCATGTGGGTATTGGCTCAAGTCTACTCTATACTTTTTGGCCATCAAATCAATGTCATGTCTCTAAGCATTTTATGGTGATTGGAAGAATAGGCACGGTAGCCATAACCAAAACGTAGCAAACTTGGTTCCGTGATCGCAGGAAATGGGTTCTACCCGATCTTAGTGAGATGGTGAAAATTAACAGGGCAAAACAAGTATTTTGACGATGTTATAATCACCATGGAACCCATTTCTTGAAAAATTATGAGCAGATATATGCTGCCAACAGATACATGAAGGACTTTTACGAAACAATCATCTTGATTCCTGCGCTGCTCGGGAAAAAGGTGCTTTCGGACTTTGTGACCTACATTCGTTTCTTTCACTTTATAACACATCGAATTAACGACTAAATAATTTTAGGATTAATTATACTTTGGTCTACGAAGTTAGAATAAAATTATGGCTAAAGACGTAAAGTTTAAGACTTTTATAACATCTGACAAAATATATAAGATTTGTGTCAACTGTGTCCACCTGTAATTGATCCATAAAAAAGTGTATATTTTTTTCTGATATCATGATATATAGTGAAAATACCATTTATAACACTTGGACAATACATGTTGTGTTAGAGATGTTAATAGGCCGGCCCAGCTCGGGTCTAGCGGGCCAAGAGAGGAAAAGGGCCGGGGCCGGGCCAAAGAGGAGGAATAACAAGGCCCAGTCCAAGCCCTGGTCCTAGGCCCAATATTTAGGGCCGGGCTTAGGTCGGACCCGGGCCTAAAATGTTTTTTATTTTTTATTTTCTTGTTATTCAAAGTAAAGACTTTAATTACGATATTTTCTTGTTATTATGTAAGCAAATTGTAATTTAATAATGTGTGTATACATATTACCACATATATGTGTATGCAAGCAAGTAAAGAAACTAAAAATACTCTAGACACGCACACGTATATGTAGTAATATGTGTGTATACGATAATCCTTCTAGGATTCAAATTGATAGAGTTACATTGAAGATAAATGTGTTCATAGGCCATCTTCCTTTTATCCGGGATTGAGACCGGCTACTTGTAAACAAACAGGCGAAGTTGTATATTTTTTTATATATATGAAAAAATATCTATCTTGCTTGTAAAAACTTATTTATGTATATATATATATATATATGAAAAAAATTATATTTTGTGAATATTTTATTCTTAAAATTGATAAAAGAAAAATAAAAATAAATTACCTAATCATCTGGAAGTATTTCAACATTCGAATCACTGCTCTTCCTATCATCAATCGGTTTATCTTGCTCTGGTATTTCACATCAAGATAATCCTTCCAACATACACATAGCTCGAGCTACTCGGGGTTAAGACGACTCCTCCTGTCATCCAAAACCCTCCCGCTTGCTGAAAATACAGACTTAGAAGCAACTGTGGAGACTTGCACCGGCAGTACATCCCGTGCAATTATGGACAATAGATTGGTAGACGTCCAAAATCCAGCTACCTACTGTCATCTGTCATTCCCCGTGACTTGGCAAGCCGACTGGGAACGATGTCAGGAAAATGCGTATAGACTTCTTTGTATGCCAGAATATGTGAAATCATATAGTATGTAGAGTTTCACCTGTGTACCACATCTGTAACTGCTCTCCTGCGAGGCATATTATATTGAACACATAACCCTTTAAATTGTTGTGTTCTCGGACCCGAACTATTAACATACGCTGTCATACCCTTCATTTTGAGAAGAATATCTCCTGCAGCAGCTAAAATCATCTTGAACAATTAAATTAATTATATGACAAACACAACGAACATGAAAAAATTTAGTAGAAAGTACAGGTTTGAAACTCTCCTGTAAAGCATCAACAACATCTGTATTTTTAATAGCATTATCAAAACTAATGCTCATAATCTTATCCTTTAATTTAAATGTGGTACATGCTCTAAGTATAATAGTAGTAACGTTCATTCCATCATGTGGAAAAAGGAAAGAGTTCGAAAGCGATAATTCTCTTGTTCATAATTCAATCTGCATCAATCCAATGGGCCGGCAGACAAGCATAATTAACAAAAGTAAATGGAGATTGCTAAATATCAAAAGTAAGACTAACTTTACCGTCAAAATGATCGAAATAATCGATCAGGCGTACTTTAGCAGCATTTATACTGTCGGAGTGCACTGGACCTAGTTGTATTTCTATGAACCTTTTTGTACAAAGGTTGCACGTAGGTGTTCATATATCTAGAGTACTTAGCATTATCGGCAAAAGTAAAAGTTTGTTCATCGTGAATAACAAATTCAGCGAGACCGTCTCTTTGCTCTCGCTGATTATAAACAACTAACTTACCGTCAAAAGATAACCGCGTTTGGGTAGGTTCGACATGGCCTTGTCGAGGTGCACACTGGGGGTAATGCCTGTTAAGATATTCATTACCACTACCAGTAAAAAAAATAATTTAGCGCAATACTTACATCGAGCTTTTCGGACGCCGTCCACCATAATTTCTTCAAAATGATTCCAACACTCAGCTTTTTTTTTTTCGCCTTTTGGACTTCTGGCTGACTATTGAAAGGATTGCTCGACCATTCTCCGTCATGACCACTCATGGGGTTAACATTATTCCACGGAGTAGTAGCTTCGCCAACCGAGCTGCGTCCTTAACTAAAATGCGGGCTATCTTGTAAAGGCGTGTATTCAAAATCTGGAATGTTTTGATTGAACTCTCAATACATCCGGTACTCATTCGTCCAGGAATGAATGGTTGTGGTGGTGCTTGGATTGGTGTTTGTGAATGGTCGTGGTGGTGGTGCTTGTGCATCGGGCCGTGTTTTTCGTGATGATGATCCACGCTTCAATTTTTTCAGTAATCCAGCCATATTTGACGCTAAACTTTTTTACTGGATTAAAAATAAAACTAGAACAATAATAAGTAATTAGAAATAACAATTAAAAATAATTAAAGAGTAACAAATGAATAAGAGTAATTAGTGATCCAGAATTGGAAAGAGTTAGTAATTAAAAAAATCTGGTAATAGTAATTAATAAATAAGAATTCACTAAAAAATAATTAGTAAACAAAATAATTAGAGAGAACAAGTAGCTAGTAATTAAGAATACTAATCGGAGAGGGAAATAGTAGCAAGAATACTAATGTAAACAAAGCAAGAATATTAATGTAAACAAGAGTAGTAATTGGAGAAATAAATAGTTGCAAAGTTGGTAGAAATGTAGAATGTTTAGATAAGAGAGAGTAATAAGATTGGTGTGAAAAATTAGAAAGGAATGGTGTGAATTTATAGATTTTTCAAAGTCCACAAAAGACCAAAATATACAGCTGTTTATAGTTGTTGGGAGGGTAAAAGTGTAAAAAACCTTAAAAGATTTGGAAAAATTAACTTGGACTAAAATACTCCCCAAACTAGCCATTATATAGTTGTTGGGGGGTAAAAGTGAAAATTTTGAAATTATTGGGAAATATAGCCTTCTGGGGGGGGGGGGAAGGGGAGGGAAAACAAAATTTGAAAATAAGTGGGCCGTCACACTTTAGGGCCAGAAAAGGGCCGAATTTATGGCCAGTTTCGGGCCATAAAAGGGCCAATTTCAGGCTTTTTTTCGGCCAGGTTGGGCCCGGGCCGTTTTGGGTGAAACCTCGGCCTTGTCCAAGCCCAGGTCCAAGGCCCTTTATTTTAAGGCCTGCACTGTTTATTAGCGAGCTGGGCCAGCCTGGGCTTTTTTAGGGCGGGGTCGGGCCAGCCTGCTGGCCGCCGGGACCATTTGACATTTTCTATATTGTGTATAATTTTCAAACCCACTTTTACAAAATAGAGGTTGTCTTTTTCTTTTTTTCTCTGCAGCCATCACCACCCACCATTAAATTGAATGACGCCTCACTCATAGTGGGAGGACAATTGAAGATGCTGGTGTGAGAGGATAATGATCGATGATGTTAATAGCGTGCGCAATCACAACCACTACCACCTATGATTGGGTGGGGAGGACAATACAGGTTGAGGGTGAGGAAAAATGGTGGAGGTCACCACCGCCGATTCAACTTGCGGCAATTGTGTACGCCACTTTCGGTAGCGATTAGTGGTGGTTTTCGGGATGCATCAATGGTTGCTTTTAGGATGCAACTATGGTGGGGGTGTTAAATTAGACAGTAGGGGAAGGGTTGCATGGCTTTCATGATTTGCGATGGTAGGGGAGTGTGGCATGTGGGGGCCGGTCCATTATATGGAGGTAAATGGTTGATCTTTGTTGTGGATGGCGGTCTTCGTGAGCGGGTGATGGCGAGTGCTATTGTCAAGAGATACAATAGGGAAAGGAGAAGACAAACCCTAACTTGAAAATTTAGGTTTGCCACCGTATTCCAGTCGAAGAGCTTTACTGACCACAAAACTTAGACATACAAACAGATAATACAAAGCACACACAAAGTTACATTCAACCATTTCTAATCTAGTTGTATTAGAGCAATAAACGCATTTTGTCACAAGTTTTCCTTGTGGTGATAAGATATCGTTGATCATTGTCCAAACTAATGGATACACGTGTAATTTTTAAGTTACACTTAAACTTAGAGGATATTTGTGATTGATTATAGATCGGTCAAACCTAATTAAATCAGTTTTGAAGTGTTTGGCAAAAAAAATAAACTGATTAAATCTGTTCCAATGTGCTCAAAACTTATTAAATTCATAATTCTCATTTTATTGGATTAAGATTTAATCAATTCTGACCAAGAGATTTACCAAAATATCCTTACATATAACATTAAATGCTTAATTTCAATTTGAATAGACTATATTGTAATTTTGTTATACTAAACTTACTTTAATCCATTTTTATCCAAACACCTTTAAGAACTTTTAATCAATAATGCTTAAAATGAATTAAAGCTAATTTTAGAAACTAATTCTATTTTAATCAAAATTTACTTTTAATAATCAATCACAAACGGTCTCTTAGGCTTGTGCCGACTAGGCCCTTAAACTATTAGATAGTTCATGTGCTTTGCCCATGGGTTAAAATACTTCAAAGTAAAATTGGAAATCTTATAATTGAAAATATACTCGGTATGCCTTTAATCTGGGTTTTGATAGCGGTTTAAGGGGCGTTCACTGAGTGGGGCCACTTGGATCTCGACCTGCTCAATCACAAAAGATTATACAACAATGGATTAGAATGAGAAATAGGGAGACGTGGAAAGAAAAGAGAACCCATGATGCCCTGTGGTAGCGTTGTTGACTCGGGTTGTCAAAGATGATATTAAAGCCACCCCTGGTAAGCCGTTTAACCAAGTTACTCGTAAAAACCAGATGTAAACTAAAGGGGTTTATAACACGTTGCCATAGCAAAGACGCCACGGTAAAAGGGGAAATCGATTTTTCATTGAATTTGACATATATTTATGATTGCCTCACAAGTACTCAATGGTTGTGTCTCTTGAGAAGGGGTTATAGATAGTATTAGATGCCACCACGAATAACTCAACTTTACACTTACAACTAGCAAACATAGCTTGCTAAGAGTAGCGCGACAATATGACGAGGTTTTAAAATATATATGGGTTAAGAAAATAGCTTTTAATGGCATTGTGCGGAATAAACCTCGTTTTTTATCAGGTTGATCCCCCCCCCCCCCCCCCGCGCGCGCGCCTTTGTTTTTTTCTCTTATTCAATTTTCAACCATAACAGAAATTATGATTTTGGTGGAATAGGACCATTACACCGTTTAGGGGCACACTGGGGTTGCTTGATGGGACATAATTCAAGTCCTGGGAGGGAGGGCGAAGAATGACATATCATCTTGAGATAGAGTCATTCATTATTTCAACAGTATAATTATTGACATCTTTCGAAAAGATAACCATAATGATGATATATATTGAATAAAAGAGTTTGAGAAATTATTAAATTAAAAATCATGCTCTTCTAAAGTTGCATCTCATAATGCAAGAACTATATAGCTTATAATTCAAACTATGCACTTATAACAGGTTCAAACAAACTGAAATATACGATATTATACGTCAAATAAGCTTAATTTCAAATTTTCTAAAGTCATTGATAAAAATTTGATCATTTAAGTGAATATAACTTTTAGTATACAGTTATCCCTCGTTTTGGATGCAACATAGGAATGAGCGTGACTATGTTTCTAGAATAATCTGAATAAAATAAACATGATTCGATGTTGCTCGTTTGTACGTAAGTTTGAACTGTTGCTCATTCGCATAATAATCATGATTAAAATCGGCTCGTGCAGTAAATCAAGCTAGCCTTGTGTCCCGATAAAAAAATTATCTTTGACCTGTAAATGAACTTTCAAAAGTCAACTAGTTTGTGTGGTATTGTCTTGATTACAATTTTACCATCTTCAAGAATTATTATAAGAAAATGAATTTCAAAATATACAAAATAAATATTGACAACCTTCATGCGTTTGTTTTGTGTAGCGTGCCTCAGTAGCTCACATGGTCATTTACGTCGATCACGGTGCAAAAATTGGATTTATGTCATTTTTGTCGACAACTTTTCAATTTGAGTCCCACGCATGACTTGGAACAAACTTTTATTGTAAATATTTTTCCATGTAATATGTGACCTGGATCACAGTCATATGTGGCGGTACATCAAAAGCTTACGTGTCACATGTTTTGCCTTATAAGCAAGGCTTATAAACGACGCAAAACTCGGAAATCTTTAATCTTTGTAGGGCGTAGCACGGAGGCAGGCAGTGGCTCTTGCTGACTCTTACAGACGGCTGTTCAATCAACGAACAAACTCACCGATTATCGCCGCTGGTAACCTCTCTCACACGCGCACATCAATAAGTTATGCGTGCGTTTATTTAAAGAAACCCTAATTCACTTACCGTGACTCACGAACCCTAATTACGCCGATTGCTTGTGCTTGAATCGGGAAGTACAGCTAGGTTTTTAGATCTGGTGTTTTAGAATTGTTGCGTGTTTGTGAATCCGCTTGTTATCTGGCTAGTACTTGATGAATTGACAACTCATGTATGAATTTGGGCAAACGAATTGGCAGGGAGTGAGGATGTCGACGCCGGCTAGGAAGAGGCTAATGAGGGATTTCAAGAGGTTGCAACAGGATCCTCCGGCTGGCATCAGCGGCGCGCCCTATGAGAACAATATCATGCTTTGGAATGCTGTTATATTTGGGTACGCGGTAGTTGTATTTACTTGTGAGCGTGCTTTATTGATTTTTAATGGTTTTAGATTGACATTAGCTGATTCATTTGCCATTTCGCGTTGCAGTCCCGATGACACTCCTTGGGATGGAGGTGAGACATTTCCCCTTTGAAAAGTTTTTGTTTAATGAGTATCCAGATCTTAGACTTAATAGTGTAAATACTTTTTACTTTTTATGTACTTTGAACGCCTATTTTATGGAATTGGACAATTGGTACTCGCTTATGCTTTGTTCTAAGAAGTTCCTCTTATTTGTACTGGATTCCAGCAATTCATCTGGTCTTTTAGCTTTGACCGCATGGGTACCTTTACTCATGCATCGCATGCACGAAGTTCCCTCTAGAGAGTCTTTATCCATTCCTCACTTCAATATTTTCTAGCATGAACGATTTTTCAAACTTTTTAGACTGCTCAGTCGCTGTTGAATTGGAAAGGCAGCTGCTTTTTTGGTTATGATTTTGAACAATAGATGTCTTTCAGATCCAACTCTAATAATGAGCAATCTCTTCGCTCCAAGGTTTATCACTTATGCTTAACGCTTAACACCACAACGAAGAAAGGGATTCTCCTCCATATACAAGTATCGAACGTTTTAAAACGTCAAGGTCACTGATGCAAAATGATTAGACTATAACTGTTTTGTTTCATTATCTTTGTTTCGGTCGTCCTCTTGTTTCTTGTCTTCTGTATTTTATCGGTTCTGTGACTTGACAATGTTGTAGCACATGTAACAATGGCTCCAAAGAGACGTGCTATTCTGTTTTTCCACTTCTGATTCCTGCCTTACATGTTGTTACTCTCCAGGCACTTTCAAGTTGACGCTTCAGTTTACAGAGGATTATCCCAATAAACCACCAACAGTGCGATTTATTTCCCGAATGTTCCACCCCAACAGTAAGTTGGAACTAGAACTACAGCATATTACTTCTACCTGTTCTAGTCACGGTGTAGGAAATTCCCGTCTAGTAGATTTATTTTTAGGTTTAACAACCTATAGTTTTGCATAGTTGCAATTGATAAATGCGTTAGTGTATCTTCGTTGATTTTTACCCCGGAGTAGCTGACATTGCTAAAATAAAAAGTACCGCTGTTCAAACATAAGCATCTAGTATCAAGTTGACAGAGCTCCCTATTATGCGAGTTCAGTTTTGTCAATAACTGTACTTAACGTACTTATCCTATGTCAGCTTTTATGAGAACCATACTCTTAAACCAAAAAAGATTCACACTAAAAAGAAAAAAAAGGACAAGAATTGTACTTAAATACCACCCTTGGTGTAGGGTTAGGGTTTTTTTTTCCGTTTATATTATCTTGCAGCAGAGATTAGCCTTTCTCGTGGACATCATTTGCGGGTTATGGCTTGCTGAAATAGCATTTTTCGTCTCTCTCTCCCCCCTCCCCCTCCCTCACTATCTTTGTCTGTCTCTCTTTCTTTATATAGTTGTACATAATTTTATCTGTGTGCGTGTGCACGTGCTATACTGTGGTCGCATTGTTCCATGTAGGGTCTCTGTGTGTGTGTGTGTGAATGAACTTTCCTGCAAGAGGGTGATAGAAAGGGTGTGTTGGCTAGGTGGAGGGATCTCAGGATAATTATTTCAGGATATGTTCTTTGTAGGATTACATAACATGGTACCTCCCTCGATCATGCATGTACAACTGTTTTTGCATCATTCATTACCAAAGTGGGGCAGTGGTAAGCTGCATACTATATTGTTGGAAAATTTAGAGGTCTATGCACAGTCTTTGCCGTCTCCCTAAGCGTCTGATTCTAATTTTAGAATGCTTACTTGTCAGTGCATTAAAGTTTTTGTATGAAGAATAAGCACTAAATCAATTAGCTGAAGTGATCCCAAACAATTGCAACCTTTGTTGTGTGGTATTTATGGGCAACTGATGATCTCCTTAAAAATGTGTTCATTCCTTGATTGCAATTGATTGGCAGAGTCCTGTTTGGTCATGGGATTAGCTAGCAGATTGGAAACCTGATACTGTAGCTTGTCCCGTTGCAAAACAAGGATTTTGCCCTACTCTTCTTTAGAAGACTAGAAAGATTAGGTGCAGTGAAACCTTTGTGTGTCCAATTTTGCGTGCTTTTTACTACACTCGTGTACTCTTATATGTGGGTTTGTATGCATGTAAGTTCTGTCATCAGGCTTATCTCATAGGGTGAAGTATATGGGGTGAGTTTGTGCTAATGATGGTTCCTCATGTTCTTGTTTTGTTGTTGACCAGTTTATGCTGACGGAAGTATATGCTTGGATATTCTGCAAAATCAGTGGAGTCCAATATATGATGTTGCTGCTATACTAACATCTATCCAGGTATGGTAGCTTTGATCAGTGCTATGATATTGCTCCATGTATTTTGGGAAGTATGTATCTAGAGACCTTATTCCGAATAAGAATGAAAGTTATGTGAAGCAGATAATCCGAGATTTGAAAAGTATTAAGCTATATTGATTAATTTCCGTCATAGGCTGTATTGCTAGAGAGTGGAAGATGACGTTGGCACCTTCTACGGTGGGATGCCCGTTTATCTTCCAAAAGTAACCAAGTCATCAGTATATAAAGCCAAAGAAGCTAGTTAAAATGGATTCTCGCTCGTGTGAATTTACGCTGGAGAGTGCTTTAATTTATATATCGCAATGGTTATATTATAGGTGAAAGCTGGTCATGCATGTTTTCCTTAATCGACCTCAGTGTCTTGTTGCTCACTTGCGTTTTTAAGGGCTGTGTTATTATATTGCTTGGACTCAGTATAGCTTATGTTTATCTTGTTGTGTTGTCATTGTGCTAAAAACTCGGTAAATATGTTGCCAGTATTGTCGGTCATATTATTGCATGCCCCTTTAGAAGATGGCTTTAGTATACACTTATAGGGTGTGTTGCCATCAGAGAGGTGGTTTTCTTCAAGTCATTCTTCGAAGGGATATTCTCTACTTTTAGTTTTTGAAGTTTTAGCTTGTATATTAGAGAGAGAGGTTGACACTGTTATTAGTAGGCTCCTATTCAGGTAACTAAACATACGTTTTTATCTCAAAATGCTGGGATTGCTGGCCCAGTTATCAGGCTTTGATGTTGCATAGAACACTACAGCGGACCACTTTTCTCATTCAAAAGGCAGTAAGGATTTGTACTGATCTGAAGAATAACAGTTCCATCTTTTGTTGGGTTAAGAGCTTAGTTGAACCCAATTTCTTCACTTGTAGTCTAGGGCTTCGCTTGGCATTGGGCTCCGATATAGCTTGCTTTCCTGGTCTTGGATTATACCTCTGCTCTCCTAATTCAGTCTGTAGACTTTTGTTTGGGTTCAATCTTATAAGTTTCGCTTAGGTCCATCAATCACTCTCTGGCTCAGGCCCTATCCCGTTTTTGGGTTTCTTGGTCCGCCCTAGCGTTATCCTCCTCAATCGGACCGTACCAAGCTTTGCTTTTCTTTGCAGTCTTGCTTGCTGGCCTACTTTATAAATATAATGAATGGAAAAAAGAAATCATTCTTCTCTCTCCTAAAATGAAAAGCCCCTGCTTCATCCTTACTCACCATCTTCGCCTACTGGTCGGGCAAGGATTCTGTTTGAAACCGATCCATACTATACCGTACTATCTATCTTCTACATTTTACCTGAGAACTAGACTATAGGCCAGGCCTGGTCGGTTTACTTTATTCCTTCCGTCTTCCTCCGAATCTACTTCTCCTTACCTGCGAGGCAGATAATCTTTGAACACGTCTTATTGGCCTTAATCGGAGCTCCCATGTCGTCAGAAATCCAATCTGTGGTCGCTTCTCCTGCAACCGAAGAGGATGATCTCCTCTCTCGTAGCACCTAGAAAACGCTGCTCATTGGGAGAAGTTTTTGGCTGTCATGATATCTCCCAGGTTATAGACATAGAACCTGTGGAAGGGATCAGTAATGCCCCCTCGGTATCCGACTAGAAACTAAATTATTTAGCTTTGTGACTGTTTTTAGCTGTTTTACTTTTTGGGGTGGGGAGTTGACAATAGTTTTTGAGTTATTCGAAAGCTGAAGAAGAAAACATGGTTGGAATTTACTTCTGGTTTTTCTTATTTGGGCTCCAAATTTTGGTCTTTATCAACATATTTTGATTTCGACGTACCTTGTTCAAACCTTCTTATAAGAATTGTCCTAGACCTATTTTTAAGACACCCCATTTGTTCCATCATCAGCCACCGTAAAACTCGATGGCTGTTATGTTAGGCAAAGTAGGATGCAGCATAATCTGGAACTGGAGAGAAATAAAGTTGACAGGTGCTGTTGATTGCACTTTTCATATGTGCATTATGTAAAGCATCTGTCAACTCTTTCCTCGAGGCAGTGTTACTCATGTGTTTTTTATAGTCCCGCATATGGAACCCCCCCCCCCCCCCCCAAACCTAAATGCATTTCCTTGCCAAAGAAATTTAAATTGGCTAAGCAAGCAGTCGGTGTGAAGTATAGTGTGGCAACACACACCAGATTCAACGGATCTATCCATTAACTAAATTTTCTTTCGACCATCTAACTATGGAATATGTCCTAGTAGATGAATGAAACCACAAGAGGGTTTTTTCTTCTTTGTGGAGGGTTTGTTCGATATGTAGAGTCTGCTGGTGACAACTCCTAATAACACGCTTTGATCCTCTTTTTTCTTGTTGCAGTCGCTGCTGTGCGATCCAAACCCAAATTCGCCTGCCAATTCCGAAGCAGCACGGTTGTTTAATGAGAACAAGCGCGAGTACAACAGGAAAGTTCGTGAGATTGTTGAACAGAGCTGGACAGCAGATTAATTATTGCTGGTGGGCGTGTGCCATGGGAAGCTTTTAAGCATTGTGCTACTTCCTGGTCTGTACTTGTTTGAAGTGCCTGTTTGGGAATCACTGTTAAAGCAATAATAAATGTTGTCGGCACTTGCTTGTTATTAAAATGTTTTTTTTTTGCTTTCTTAGGGATTCAAGCTTTCCCCTTTTATATTCTGTTTAGTTGCTCGCAACTTTGCAATTGTGTATATAACGATTTCTTGTACCAGAACTGGCCTGAAATTTATGTAATTTGTTTCTTTGATAGTCTCTTCTGTTTGTTCTTCTATATATTCTATCAAATGTCATTGTTGCGTGGCGCAGCAGCTGATGGTAATTTTTTTCTATTTTGACGGATGGGTTATGTCTGCGGAAGTGTTATGAGCCTCCTTCCACGTCTTTTTGGGCTCAGTTACTTCTCGTCCGAGTGAAATAGGGGATCAGGATCATCTGCTGACTCTGCTCCAGAGAAATCTACCACCTGGGTTACTGTTCTTGTGATCCGAGGCATCGACTGCAAGGGCCACATCATCGGGTGCGTTTTCACATCATCGGGTACTTGGAGAAAATGCAGCCGTTCCTTATAGCGGAGCAAGAGATACAGACCCGTAGTGACATGGACGAGCAGAGCAGGAGCCGTGGGAATTTTTTTGCTCCCTTCCCGCTACGGTGGCTTTATGATTTTCTTGTTCTTCCCTGCTAGCATGGATGCCTTCTGGCTGTTGGGTCAAGATGATCGGCTGCGATCGCAACCACAGGATGCTTTTTCCTAATGGGTAATAGAAACATTTCAGTAAGACGGGAATGGCAAAGCCGTCTGACTGATTACACAATACATGTTCAGACTAACACTTTCGGTAGATAGAAACATATGGGAGCTAACTGGCAAAATACAAATCAAGATTTACTACATCTAAAGTTGGGAATATCCGATTCAGTGATATTGTTGATCTGTGTGTGGGTGTCAATGGGATTGCTTCAACTAGTAATCTCGAGTTTTTAAGTACTGTTGTATGTTGTAGGCTCTGAGGATATCTTGGATACCGTGGCATCTATCGTTTATGACTTTTGTTATGTAGTATTTGGCTATCATCACTATAGTATTGACAGGATTGCTCGGCATATTTGAAGAAAATCAAACTCCTACCTACTTTTGCATGTCAAGCTCGTGCAACTTTCTATCACGATTGAGTTGATGGCCACTTGTGACTTTAGGGCTCTTCTTTTCGTTGCTACGGAGTATATAGGTGTTTGTATTGTGCCTCATAGACTATATTCCTATTCCCTTTCATGTTTTATCTGTAACTCTTGTATAGCCATAAAGTCAAATGAATCTTTTATCATTTCAATCCAATTATCTTATTATCCAAAAAAAAAACCTATAATGCTAACCTCCTCATATCCTGTCATCTGATACATTAAGCGTTTAGAGTTTGCCGAGGTAGGTGTAGTTAAAAATACAAACGCTTGTTCTACAAAAGTAAGTTTCTTTGGAAGGATATGATACTGTACTCAGTCTTATTGTATTGTATGTACACTTAAAGATTTGTATATATGATTACCCATTTTAGATCTTAGAGGACAATACAAGTACGGTGTCCAAACATTATTGCATTGCTAATGCTACGATTCTAGAAAAATTAGGGCATGTGACTACGACTATCCCGGAAAAGAATAAAAAATTTACGGCGATCTCCAAATTTACAGGCACGTACCTAAACCCTCTGTGTGAGTGGGTGTAGATACACATAGTTGGTGTCGGCGGTGGCCCGGATCAAAGTCATATCACGTTTGTTCATGGCCGACCGCTCACCTTCCAACTGTGTTATGATTAAACACAATAGACAGCTGGCTGTTTTTTTTTTTTTTTCTGCATGGGGGTTAAGCTGGTTCTTGTCATGATCAATTTCACTAAAAGCACTTAGTTTAGAGAAGGAATATTTAGTAGGTTCGAGGAATCCTAGAGGACCTCACCTGCTTTGAACCAACTTGTAAATCAACAGTTATGCGATGACAAATGTGCAAATGCTCTGTGGCAGCAGTTATCCATTCGGGAAGCAATAGTAGTATCCATTCGTCATCATCAAATTGAGATTTTGATGATGACGAACATTATCCTATTTTTCTGACAAAGTTCGTGGTTGAATAGTTTCGTGATATTTCGCGTTGGATTTCCACGTGTCATGTTATACCTATTTATATATTTTTTTTAAAGAGTTACTTGACTAGATATATTATATTTACTGATTTACGCGCCAACTTGTCAAAGCGTTTTTATACATTAATCTGTAGCACGATTTTGGGAGGTTTCCGCGGTTAGTTTTTCCATTAGCATTCTGGTTAGTTCACTTATATTGAAAATATAAAGATGCAACCAAACCAATATGTCAAGGGATAAAATAAAAGGGGAAAGAAAGAAAAATAACGAGAACCACCGCCCCCTTTTCCAGCCATACACCGAAAAACCTTTGGGATAAGATTGAAGGGGTCGTTCACATGAAAAAAGAAAATGACTCCTTTCAATTTTTTTTTCGATCCCCCTACCACCGCCAACCTCGAACCACCAAACCCCAACGCCCACCCTACACGCTTTGATATAAAACCTATCACTTACCACCTACCCCCGCCATGGCCCGTTTCTCGGCCACGCACAAACACAAGCCCACTCGCCCCCTCCCACACACAAGTCGATCTCCTCCCATCTTTAACCCTATATTAGACCCACCCTGTAGACACACACAACCATCACCCCCACCACGTTCCTTGACCATTGGCCTCATCCGCGGTGACCGCTTCCTTCCTCAGACACACACACATACATGTGCACGTGCAGAGAGACATACACCCATCACCCATCACGTTCCCTGGCCACCGACCTTTCTCTAGCAAGTGGCTAAATTTGCGATTGACCAATCTGCCCTCCAAAATATATATAACTTGCAATTTGACCAATTTGCCCTAACTAGTTTGAAGTGTAATTACGCAAATATTGTATTTTTTTATTAAGTTGAAGGGAAGATAAAAGTTTGCAAGACGTGCTATGAGATGTATAAAAATGCTCTTTTGATGGGTTGGTGGCTAGTCTGCAAACGTGACATTGTTGCGGGTAGATTTGGTCAAGTTAATGGTATATTTAGTAAGTTTCCCTTTTCGAAACTAAGTTCCATCCAACGGAACCTTTTTAAGCTACAACGGTTAATTGGGTAGCGCATTCGCTATTGATATTCGCTCTCTTGTTTTTTGTTGGTGTTTTCACGCTAGGGATGGCAATGGGGCGGGTTGGATGCGGATATTATGAAATCCAAACCCGCCCTGCTAGTAATGGAACCTCGCCCCGCCCCACCCCGCCCCGCCACCGGGTCATTAATATACAATACCATATCCGATCCTAAGGATAGTTGGAAAACCCGCCCCCGCCCCGATCCGCCCCGCCCTTCCCTTAAACACTAAAAATCCTAAGCAAGAAATTAATAGATTACAGCACAGTTCAAATAAATTACACCACAGTCCAAATTACCGTTCAAATAGATTACACCACATATGAAATAGTTTAATGGCAATACAAATGCAAAAAGGCAATCAACATAAAAGTTTTCAAAGCAAGCGTCCAGCTAGTTCGCACTCCAAATACGAACGCAGCCACTGTTCACTGAAAAAAAATTAAAAGGAAAAAAGTGGCATTAAATTAAATAGATACAAAAAAAGGTAAAAAGTAAAATCAAAGAAGACTTGATCACCGAAATAACTGAAATTACACAATGCTTGAATTAAGTCGACAATAGGAAATTACACATAACTATGTCCTCTGCAATTATACATGGATGCTTTTATAAGTAACATTGGTATATCTAAAAAAGTTATCATATAGTAACTAAGCAATAATCCAATTCCGAAAAGACTCAGAGTAGTTCGAGCAATTACACGGAAAACCGATTCCCTTAATTCAAAGAAAGAAAGAAAAGACTCAGAGTAGTCCCGATAAAAAAAATATCTTTGATCTGTAAATGAGCTTTCAAAAGTCAACTAGTTTGTGTGGTATTGTCTTGATTACAATTTTACCATCTTCTAGAATTATTATAAGAAAATGAATTTCAAAATATACAAAATAAATATTGACAACCTTCATGCGTTTGTTTTGTGTAGCGTGCCTTAGTAGCTCACATGGTCATTTACGTCGATCACGGTGCAAAAATTGGATTTATGTCATTTTTGTCGACAACTTTTCAATTTGAGTCCCACGCATGACTTGGAACAAACTTTTATTGTAAATATTTTTCCATGTAATATGTGACCTGGATCACAGTCATATGTGGCGGTACATCAAAAGCTTACGTGTCACATGTTTTGCCTTATAAGCAAGGCTTATAAACGACGCAAAACTCGGAAATCTTTAATCTTTGTAGGGCGTAGCACGGAGGCAGGCAGTGGCTCTCGCTGACTCTTACAGACGGCTGTTCAATCAACGAACAAACTCACCGATTATCGCCGCTGGTAACCTCTCTCACACGCGCACATCAAGGGATAAAATAAAAGGGGAAAGAAAGAAAAATAACGAGAACCACCGCCACCTTTTCCAGCCATACACCGAAAAACCTTTGGGATAAGATTGAAGGGGTCGTTCACATGAAAAAAG
This sequence comes from Escallonia herrerae, assembly GCA_033070095.1. Taxonomy (NCBI): domain Eukaryota; kingdom Viridiplantae; phylum Streptophyta; class Magnoliopsida; order Escalloniales; family Escalloniaceae; genus Escallonia; species Escallonia herrerae. The sequence goes on from JAVXUP010000326.1 coordinate 138,019, forward strand.
AAAATGACTCCTTTCAGTTTTTTTTTCCGATCCCCCTACCACCGCCAACCTCGAACCACCAAACCCCAACGCCCACCCTACACGCTTTGATATAAAACCTGTCACTTACCACCTACCCCCGCCATGGCCCGTTTCTCGGCCACGCACAAACACAAGCCCGCTCGCCCCCTCCCACACACAAGTCGATCTCCTCCCATCTTTAACCCTATATTAGACCCACCCTGTAGACACACACAACCATCACCCCCACCACGTTCCTTGACCATTGGCCTCATCCGCGGTGACCGCTTCCTTCCTCAGACACACACACAATACATGTGCACGTGCAGAGAGACATACACCCATCACCCATCACGTTCCCTGGCCACCGACCTTTCTCTAGCAAGTGGCTAAATTTGCGATTGACCAATCTGCCCTCCAAAATATATATAACTTGCAATTTGACCAATTTGCCCTAACTAGTTTGAAGTGTAATTACGCAAATATTGTATTTTTTTATTAAGTTGAAGGGAAGATAAAAGTTTGCAAGACGTGCTATGAGATGTATAAAAATGCTCTTTTGATGGGTTGGTGGCTAGTCTGCAAACGTGATATTGTTGCGGGTAGATTTGGTCAAGTTAATGGTATATTTAGTAAGTTTCCCTTTTCGAAACTAAGTTCCATCCAACGGAACCTTTTTAAGCTACAACGGTTAATTGGGTAGCGCATTCGCTATTGATATTCGCTCTCTTGTTTTTTGTTGGTGTTTTCACGCTAGGGATGGCAATGGGGCGGGTCGGATGCGGATATTATGAAATCCAAACCCGCCCTGCTAGTAATGGAACCTCGCCCCGCCCCACCCCGCCCCGCCACCGGGTCATTAATATACAATACCATATCCGATCCTAAGGATAGTTGGAAAACCCGCCCCCGCCCCGATCCGCCCCGCCCTTCCCTTAAACACTAAAAATCCTAAGCGAGAAATTAATAGATTACAGCACAGTTCAAATAGATTACAGCACAGTTCAAATAAATTACACCACAGTCCAAATTACCGTTCAAATAGATTACACCACATATGAAATAGTTTAATGGCAATACAAATGCAAAAAGGCAATCAACATAAAAGTTTCCAAAGCAAGCGTCCAGCTAGTTCGCACTCCAAATACGAACGCAGCCACTGTTCACTGAAAAAAAATTAAAAGGAAAAAAGTGGCATTAAATTAAATAGATACAAAAAAAGGTAAAAAGTAAAATCAAAGAAGACTTGATCACCAAAATAACTGAAATTACACAATGCTTGAATTAAGTCGACAATAGGAAATTACACATAACTATGTCCTCTGCAATTATACATGGATGCTTTTATAAGTAACATTGGTATATCTAAAAAAGGTATCATATAGTAACGAAGCAATAATCCAATTTCGAAAAGACTCAGAGTAGTTCGAGCAATTACACGGAAAACCGATTCCCTTAATTCAAAGAAAGAAACAGAGAAACACAACTCATACCAGTTCATGCCCATCATTCAAAAACCATTTAGAAACAAAATCTAAAAAAAGCAAACTTCCACATTCTAATAAGAATTTCAAAAGAACGCAGATAGTACAATGCATAGGAAGTTTCACTGCAGAATTTTAAAAAACCATTTAGGAAGTTTCACTACATCTTTGTCTTTGGCAAACATCCCACCATGCAGTAGAATCAAATGGGTGTAGTAGTACACATGAATCAAAAGAATAAGTCAACTACAGAATGAAGGTTGTAAGACCCTAACCAATCACCGTGAAATGAAGTCTTCGCCGTGAAATGACGTCTACAAAATAACAAAAATGTCATCAGTTTCGAAAACTTAAACAAAGGAAAGAGATGGTCGCAGCAACACTAGCAGCCTTGAAACTACATACCCACATCATTTAGTAATCAATTATAAACAAGATTAATCAGAAGAATCATGTTAGGCGAAGTGCGTTGAATTAGATTAATCGCAAGAATCACAAAAATCAATTAGGTGAAGTGCGTTGAATTTGGACAGATGCTTGACATAAATGATAAGAAGAATGTTACAGAAATATTATCACAAGAATCACGTTACATAAATGATAAGAACTAAGAAGAACTAACCTTGGATTCGAGATGAGAAGGAGAGAAAAAGAAGGAGGCGGCGGCTGCGGCTGGCGGTGGAGCCGTGGAGGTGGTTTCACTGGGTTGTGGCCGTGGGGGCTGACAAAAGACGGTGTGGGGGAGAGGAGACGGTCGGCTATGGAGCCGTCGACAGAGTCACAGAGACGGAAGACGAGGCAGCGGCGGCCGTTGTAGGAATGAGAAAGTCTTAGTTGGCAGAGGGAAAAAGAGAGAATGGGAAAGTCTATCTAGGGTTTCTTGAGACAAACATATATATATATATATATATATATATAGAATGGATGGTTAAGATTGCATGATGCATAAGGTAAGTATACCGGGACGGGTGCGGGTAGGATACCTGGGCGAGTTGGACAGAACACCATACCCGATCCGAACCCGCTGCGAATTTTTGAAAAAAATACCGTACCCGTCCCGTGACCCGGTCAAAGTCAAAATAACCCGCTCCTATCGGATCAGAGCGGGTCGGAATCTGCCGGTTGCGGATCTTTTTGCCATCCCTATTTCACGCTCTTGCTTGTATATAATCTTATTTTCCTACTCTCATGCTCTCGTTTTTACAACTCTCCCCCGTCCGATCCTTGTTCACTCCTGTCTTTCCTCTGCACTTTTTTTGCTATCTCTCATACATTGTGACAATTCTCAAATTGGCGACTTAGTGTAAAAAAATATGAAAAATTATTGACCGTGCTTCACACTTGCACTCCATTTTTTTCATTAAAAAAGAGTGTCATTAACGAGTAATAAAGAGTGTCCTGTAAAAATCTTTAGCAACAAATGTATAGTATAAATGATTAAAAGTGAAGTACGATTATTGATTTTCGGTTATCACTTGATCTTTCAACCATGAAAGATGAAAGATGGAAGAAGGGTTCATCGCAGATGATGGAAGGATGGAAGAAGGATTCATCCCAGAGGTTCTAAAAATAACCACTTCACACAACGGTTGTAACAAAAGTGTACGACATGACGGTCAAAAAACTCGAGTTGATGAGAGTTTTGAATAATTAGAGAAACAAAATACTAAAAAATCTAATCAATCTACAATTTTACCACATTATCTTATAAAGTGCCTCTTTAGGTTAATCAAGAGAATGGTTGTATTAATATGCGAATTAAATTATAAAAGTAGCCGAGCTACTTTTCTGGAGCGCTACTAAAAAAATTATTTTCTTAATTACACGAGTAATTAAGTTACTTTTCAAAAGACCAAATAACTTGTACTAAAATAACATCAAGTAACTCACTTTGATGAATCCTTATAAATTGATATGATAAACATTTTCTACAGGAGATTGAAGAGTAATCTAATCAAGAAAGGTTGCAATGGGTAAAGGTGTCCTAGTCTCTTCTTAATTTTTAAAACGTTATCCAGTAGGTGAGCCTCTATTGTTGTTGTTGCTCTGTCCTGTCTCAACTAACGGCTATTATCTTTTTTGCATTTTACTCTGTCCTTTTCAGGATGTTGCAGGCAGAGAGAGAGAGAGAGAGAGAGTCCAGCATACCACTCATTCTTCCTGAAAAAGTTTAAGTTGTCTGTTATGGAATAATTAGAGACTAGTTAATTCATCCAGTTAGATTAGCAAAAGTGAAATCACATGTTCGATTTGGTTAACCTCAACTTTTTGTCAAGAGTAAATTGAAAAGTTTGTGACCGAAAGGTGCAGATTGAGCATAAATGTGTAGATTGAACTTAGCCCGGTGCGGTGATCCGAGTACTATCGTTTGTTAACAGTTATTTTTGACTTGACGGCGACGCATAATGGATATGAGAGAACTAAAAAGCCGTTACAAAGTTTAAAATGTAGTTTAGAGGTTTGTAAGTGGTTTTAATTTTCAAAAGTGTGTGAGCTAGTGTTTGACAATCGCAAGTGCTTTTGTGTTTTCGAATTTTAGAAGCAGAAATCAGCGTTTTGGCATGAAAAATAAGGATTTTCTTTTGTCAGAAACCATTAGACATATATGATTGTAACATACGTAATGCCAATTTGTAAGTAATAAAAATATAACAAATGCCACTAACTATTACGGCAAGGAAAAGTTTTTGCAAAAGCTACCGGGTATTATTAGATCTTCATATAAATAATATTTGCTACTAAAAAGTCACATTTGATTCAACATGTATTGTAGACTATAAAAAGAATTGATCGCTTGGCATAAAGATACATAACATTTTTTTTTCTTACCAACCTACTTAAAATATAACATAAAGAATCTCAATTTGAATTTTCATAGAAGCAAAGTCATCACCATGACCCTCCTTGCCATCCTACCTATTTTATTGCCACCCATTGCTGCCACCATTGTCGTTATAATATTGCCTTCACTATTGTGACCGTCAATTTGAATAAAGTAATGAAAAAAATAATCATACACATTTCATATATTTCCGAAACAAATAGATGGATCAAATCGACCTATCCCACATATGTAACATGTCACAAGCAACACACTACAAGTAATACAAATCCTTACTTCTCATTAAGTAAAAATCAATCTTATATGTCTGTGTGGCGAGACTCAAATCCTTGATGCTAATTTATTATGACTAATATATCTCATGTCTATTTTTTCACTACTCATGTAAGCTCTAAAGCATTGTGTAGTAGTACTCTATGGCTTTACATGTTAGTGCGTAGAGTACGATCTTGATTTTTTATATTTCCTGTTTTAGTAACAGAAAAACATAGCAAATTCATAATTACCGATCGAGCCCTAAAACTTATGGTCATAGCTATGCGTCGTCGTTTCATGCCACCCAAATCAGATTTCCTAAATTTGAGTTTTGAAGTAAAGACCAAAACTTTACTAAAAGCGACTGTTGAACAGTAGATAGATACAGTGGGTGAGTAGAGAGTAGAGAGTAGAGAGTAGAGAGTAGAGAGTAGAGAGAGAAGCAAAGAGGTGAAATCTGAGGGGGTCCATTCCCCATAACTGCATGCCGCTGATTCACGGTATGCCCCTTTGATTTTTACTTCCATCTCAATCAATCCCTTCACCTGAAAATTCTGTTCGTTTTCCCTTTTTTCGGTGCAACATTCTCTTCAGTCTGCCCCATTCAACCTACATTCATCAACGTCTGCATACTTTTGCGTTTTTGTAGTGAAATCTGCGGTTTCAAGAATGGCAGTTCTAGGGTTTTAGAGCCCTTCACTTTTCCGGTATAACCCAGATCTGGAACCACTTTATCCAAAAACCCAGTTCAATCTTTTGTCGATTTATGTGCAGTGAATGTCTTTATATTATGAAAATACGACCTTTGGATTTTTCTGGAGGATATAATTTATTGATTTCTTGTAGATCTGTCTAATTTTGGGTTTTGTTAAGTTTTTGATAAGGAGAGAGGAAATGTACTTTCCTTGAATCAGTGGGAGGGTTTTTTTTTTTTTGGTGACTTCCCCTGTAGAAGTTTCAAGATTTTTCTTTTCTTTTTTTTTCTGGGCCGGTGAAGTTATGGTAAATAATGATGAAATGATACAGGCGAACTAGTCTTGGGTCTATAGTTTTGATCTGTTTCTCCTGCATTGTTTTTCTGGTTTATCTAGTATTTGGTCGTTTTACTAGTACATTTTGTTGTGATTGAAACTGTCTAGAATGGAGGATATTTTCATAATTCTGCTATCTTTTCCTTCAGTATGTTGTTTTATCCACTGTCTGCTGCAATTTAGAGAAAGAAGGGAAAAAAAAAAAAAAGGAAACAGTGTGTGCCAGTGGTGTGATCCAAAGATCTGACTATTTGTGTCCCTTTTGGGCATGATTGTTGATGCAGCAGGTCATGAGGTAGAACTTAGTTCTAACCTGTGGCTTTATTGTTTTTCCATTGATTTTTTATTAGATTTCTTTCAAAAATCCTGCCTAAAAGATTAATTGAGGTACAGATGTCCTAAGTTTCACTGCTGATCTGCGGTTGATGAGGAAAAAGATACTAGATCATTGTGGAAAAGTGTAGTAGATGGATTTTTTTTGTCTGGGCGCGAGTGTGTGTGTGTACGTGTTCTTTGAGTGCATGAGTACGAGTGCTGTTGTTCGTACAATTTAGTTGTTTGAAGTGCAGTTGTGCTTCTCCCTGTCATTTTTCAACCTGTAACCATTAGACTTTTAACTATCTGGAACCAATGCAGGCTCGTAGTTGACGTGCCATTATTATTACAGCCACCTTCCAGTGATGGGGAAATCTCCAGGAAAATGGATCAAGACTGTGCTTTTTGGGAAGAAATCAGCAAAATCAAAACTTTCAAAAGTAAGATTATTTTTTTCTTGTGTCTATGAATCTGATGACATGCTCTACGCAATCCCTATTTTCGTTCTGCTTACCAATGTGAATTTTATGATGTGTCCTCATAGATAATATTTATGGTTCTGGAAATACTTTGGTGAGGCTGCAGATGCTATTCGTCACAGTTCCTGAATGTCTGATGAATTGCACCCACTTTACACATTGAAATACCTTTTCCTTCTGCTCTTCCATATCCAGAGATTTCTGCAAAGACTGGTTGAGGCCTATGGCTCCCCAGATTATGATGTGTGACTACTAGCTCCAAATATGCTAGGTTCAGATTCGAGAAACCCCCATCGCTCATGAGTCATGACCAGCCAATTAGATCCATCTGATATTGTAGTGCCCCCCCCCCCCCCCTCTCCCTCTCCTTTCTCTCGATCTCAATATGCATAGCATCATTTTTCCCCATGTAATCCACTAAGATTCCTCAATTCTAACCGACATTCAGTTTTCACGGACTTGTGGTAGCCCATAATTTTCTCATTTCTACCTCGATATGGATAGCATCATTTCTCCCCACCTAATCACTAAGATTCCTCAATTCTTACCGACATTCAGTTTTCACAGAATTGTGGTAGCCCATAATTTTCTCATCCAGTCACTTTAGTTGAATCGGTTGTATCCGGTGGCCGGTTCCGCATTCTTCTTCATCCTCTTCAAACACAACTCCTTGCCCTAAGGAAAGAGAAAAAAAACACAATCCCGTGCTCCAAAGGTTATGAAGTACTCGTGCTATCATTAAAAATTTTCAAAAATAGGTGGCTGATAAACTATGAATTCAGACGCATTTTCAGGGACTGCATTCATATTCAATACATGTTATCGAGAATATTGTTAGTCATAAACATTTATTTTGCGGACTCTTGGGAGTTGATAAACTATGTTTTCTGAATATTGAATCAGATTGAGTTGTGCTCTCCTCAAATGACTGTTTTGAGCTATAATATTAGCCTTATTCCGTTAAAGATATATAATGAAAACACAAAAAAATAAGAAGATATACAGTTGCATCTTCTTAGAAAATGTCTGTCTTACCAGATAAGACGCGTGACAATGATACTTTTCATGTAATGATATCGCGACTAGTAATGTGCATAATCCTTATTCCAATTTGCTATTTTATTCAAAGGACATTACGATTGAGAAAAAGGCATCCGTTACTGTGAAGGCACCACCATCTGGAGGTTTGGATGCAAATCATGAAGATCTGCCTCTTCAGACTACTGATATAATTGCTGGAAAGACAGAACTAGATACAGCTGCCAGCTCACCATGTGACCCCGTTGTGTTATTGCCTGGATTGCAAGGTGCAGATGGACTAGGGACCACTGTGTTAAGTCCAGCAAAAGATGCAGAGTTGACTAGGAAAGAGCTAGCTGCTACAAAGACACAGGCAGCTTTCAGGGGCTATTTGGTAATAATCTCTGGCACAAAGATGCAATTTTGGTAATACTGTATTTTCATTATGAAAATACTGAGGCTGATTCCGTTTCTGCTAGTTGCACGTCCATATGTACTGTTCAAATATCCTGAGCATTTTCTTTGTGCATCACACCTGTTAGCTGTGAAACATTTTGGTCTAGTTACTTGCGAAGTGCACAGAAAGCTTTGTTTGTTCCTAATTGAGGGCAACTGAATTATACCGAAACCGGTGATGGTTAGGTACCAATATAGATCTGGTGTCACAATTATGTTCAGTTATGCAATGATGTATCTGGTTTAGTTGTGATCCTCAGCTCATTAGTACAGTCAACATGTGATGACCATATATTGACATTGTAGTCAGCAGTTCATCACAAGGCTTGGTTGCATAGAATTGATGCAGAACTCAAAACCGGCAGTATCTAACAAACTGTAATATGTTGTAGTGCAGTCGCAGGTTAGCCATGTTTATGTGGTCTTCTTGCCACTACACATTAGTTAGCTAAAACATCACCAGCGGACTGCATAGTTTTAAGTTCTTAGGAGTTCTTGCGTATATTGCACAATAAACACCTGCATACACAATGCTAAGCACATATGTCAGTAATGTACATTTGCATTTTTGTGTAATGGAAGGAAGGTGAGATTGACTACTGCACAAGTGTAGGCATGTACGTCACTTGCCATGTATCGGATCATTCATTTACATTTTGATAAGTTTTGTCAAAAAACGAGAGTAGAGACACAATTAAGTATTTGTATGTCACTTGCCATACATTGCATCATTTATTCATTTTCAGACGAGTTCTGGTAAAAAATGAGTAGACACACAATTAAGAGTACTGGCTGAAGTATTTTTAAGGGAATATACCAAGATTTGTGCCATAAGCATTAATAACAGTTACTGCCGGCAATGATTAAATGACGACAATGTACTTTTTTAATCAGTGATGTTACTGATCAATATCCCCTCCCTCTGCTCCCTCTTTCCCCACCTGTCAGGGATGTCCTTTTAGGGGTACATTAATTTGCTTGTGCCTTCATTTTGGTGGTGTGCTTTGGTATCTAATTCTATGTAAATACCTATTCCTGAAGGCTCGCAGGGCATTTCGAGCCCTCAAAGGCATCATAAGGTTGCAAGCACTTGTTCGTGGGCACCTGGTAAGGAGGCAGGCCGTTGCTACTTTGCATTCCATGCAAGCAATTATCAAGTTTCAGGCACTAATTCGTGGCCGAAAGGTCAGACTTTCTGATGCTGGGCTTGAAGTGTTAAAGAAGTGCAGGCTAGGAGAACGTCTGGTAACTTCTTGAATGATATAGCTCATCACTTCTACTGGCAAAGTAGCCTCTCACTATCTAATGATCGAAGAAAATAACTCTCCAAATCAGTCATATAGTATATCTCTTGCATATCTTCTACAAGGACAACGAAAGTAGGGAGCTGATCCATTGATAGCGCTAGCAAAATAGGATAAGTTGCTAGCGCGATCTAGCCGTCCACGTGCGATCTGTGGACGGTCCAGATCTTTTTTTGCGCTTTTTTTAAAATCTGTCCGCTACATTATGTAGCGGACATATTTTTGACCAAAATACCCTTCAGCGGTGTCCGCTACATAATGTAGCGGACAGAGGCAATATTTTTTTCTGACTTTTTCTCTCTCCTTCTCTGACCACTTTTTTCTGACTCTTTCTTTCTCTCTCTTTCTCTTTCTGACTCTTTCTCACTCTCTGTTCAAAACCTTAGACCACTAAATCTGTCCGCTACATTATGTAACGGACACATTAATGACAAATAGCATTAATGAGGGAAAGGACAGAGAAAAAGGCGGAAGTGTGACTAATTTGCTTTATTCTGTCCGCTACATTATGTAGCGGACAGAATAAAGCAGCAAATTGGTCACACTTCTCTCTCTTTCTCTCTCTATGACCATATTGTTCTCCGGCGAGACTTCGGCGTGTCAGGCGAGCTGATCTGAGACGAGGCTGTCGTCGTCTCCGCCGACCGGATATGGAGAGGTGCAGCGGCATGAGCTTCCCGTCGAAGAAGAGCTCGTCGACCGAGAGAACGTTGACCAGATTTTTGAGCCTGAACGCAAACCAGATCTTCGAGCCTCTGGATCTGATCCTTCTACCAGATCCGCTGGCTTCCTCGTCGGAGAAGACGGAGATTTAACTGCTCTGGCGCCACTCTTCGACGTCTCTTCTTCACGGCTGAACAAGATCCATGTTAACCGGCGAGGAGGGAGATTGATGGTGTCAATCCATGTTTAGAGTCACCAATATTTGTGCTTTCTCTATGTTATTTTCTCTCGTTTTTGTCCAATTGATGCGGAATAAGCAATGGGAAGTCACAGGGCGGTGGTTCCTAAGGCCGACTTCCAAGCGTCTATTTTGATTGGACTTAGAGTGGTTGGGGGATGCGGAGGTTCCGATGGTGGTGGTGATGGGTTCAGCGGCTGTGGCAGAGTGGTGGTGGTTGTGGGGGATGGAAACACTGCCTGGGATGAATCGGCCGTGAATCATTGTTGGTTTCTTGATGATTTTGGTCCAGCAGTTTTGATTCCATCCACCACCACAATAACAGAGATGGGAGCGGCGCCACTGCCACCTCCCCCACAATAAAACTGCTTACAGTACTCGGCGGTGTGGAAAGTGAGTGACATTGACGATGATGAGCACTCGGCGGGTGGGAGTGGACGATGACGATGATGAGCACTCGGCGGTGTTGCCGGTGAAGCTGCTCGTGGATGTGGTCTAAGGTTTTGAACAGAGAGAAAGAAAGAGTCAGAAAAAGAAAGAGAGAGAAAGAAAGAGTCATCAAAAAGTGGTCAGAGAAGGAGAGAGAAAAAGTCAGAAAAAAATATTCCCTCTGTCCGCTACATTATGTAGCGGACACCGCTGGAGGGTATTTTGGTCAAAAATATGTCCGCTACATTATGTAGCGGACGGGAGAGAGAGAAAAAAAAAGTCAGAGCATTAATGACAGAAAGAGAAAAAAAAAAGTCTGAAAACTTGTCCGCTACATTATGTAGCGGACGGACTCGGAGGGTATTATTGTCAAAAAAATGCAAAAAATTGTCCGCTACATAATGTAGCGGACGTACTTAAAAAAACGCAAAAAAGATCTGGGCCGTCCATCTTTTGGGATGGACGGCCAGATCGCGCTAGCAACTTCTCCTATTTTGCTAGCGCTATCAATGGATCAGCTCCCACGAAAGTATACTGATTATTTACCATATTATTTTCATACCTTGCAAGAGACTGGATTAGCTTATCACATGGTTCTTTCGACTATTTGTATTATTCTGTTGTGATTCTTGCTTTTAGTATTGCTTAGCGCCTGTCATCTCTCTCTGTTTCTTACCAATGCTCATCTTTAATATCTGGCGTCAGCTTGAACCATCCGGCTTCTTACTGTTTGGTATTTTCAAGCGATCACTTAAGCTAGAAATGATATCTTAAATTCAGCTACTGCAGGTTATAGATGTATTATTATTTTGCCAAAGTTTTTATTTCGAGAATGGAATGCTCAATTGCTCCTTATTCTCTGATTGGTGGATCCTTGTTTAGGCCATTTAATTTAATGCCTGTGAACTTGCCACCTTTGTTACTGAGCTCATTAAATCTGGTGTTCCTTTTGTAACTATATCCATCCATCTTATGTTTTCTTCTCTTCAGGCTGTTAAAAGGGTGGACTTGCTTGGAGTAAATACATCTCTTAAATCAACAAAGCTTTCCAAGAATGCATTTGTTAGTAAGGTATCCTCAACTGCTTATGCTATCTTGGGTGCATTTTTTGCTTCACTTGGTCTTATCATTAGTAAGAGGCGTCTGGTCTGAGCATTGGGTATTTCTCTGGGCCCCATTTGAAAGTTTGAATAATGAGAAGAATAGAAGAGAGACCTTTGAGTTGATATGCCGCAGCCATGTGTCAAGCAGAGAGGAGGAATTGAGTGACTGCTACATGTCAAGCCGCCGGGGGGGGGGGAGGTGGTAGAGGTGGGGGAGGGTTGTAACACCCCAACAATGAAAAGATAAAAAAATGAAAGAAACATATCAGCTAATAAATTGCCTTTTAGTTCATGTTTTAAGTATAGTGGTGTATACACAACCTAAGTCACTTAGAGATCATCAAAACGGATAATTCATTAATTGTTTAGATAAGAAAATTTATAGGTATCATACTTAAGATACGATTGAATAATGTTTTTTTTTTACTCTGTTAAGTTTTGAATAATATGTGTAGCATACGAGGAATGAACCCTGGCCCTGCAAGTCACTCACACCAACTCTCCTCCTAAGAGACAAACAGAAGTCTTCATCTTCTTTCAGCTCGTGAAACTTGTTGAGGAGTGGGAATTCGATTTATCTCTGCCATTAAAGAGAGAGCTTCTGCTATTCTTCGACCTAAAGAGTCCACATGAGAGTGAGTTTAGTCAGCTGGCTGCATGTTTATCAATAGTTCCCCTAGCACTCTCTGTCTGCCAGGCATGTGCTTTTGACTTCGATGGAAGTCGAAAGGCCCCATTAAAAAAGACTACCTATTCTTTCAAATGGTAACTGGATTGTGAGATGGTCTACCTTGGAATTGGCGTTTAATGAGTAGAATGGTCCCACTTAACTCCTTACCCATATATTTCTCCCATGTCTCGCTCTCAGAAGGGGATCTTCTACCTTCAATTGCTTGTTTAAGCTCTCCGCCTGCAATTACTCTTTTAAGGCTTAGCTAGCAAAATTGACCAATCATTTTCCTTCTTACAGTTCTTGGGTGATAGTAGACTAGATAATCTCTCTGGGGACTTTGTAGCATACCTGGACACAATAGGAGTCTATGATGCACTTTCCTCTTCCGGGAAAGTAGCTTATTAGCGACACCAGAGTACTATATTGCAACACTGAGTACCCGTGGATAGTTTTTACTCTATTTTTGCACTCCTTCGTTGTTTCCAAAATATTCAAGTTGGGGGAAATCTCACTTCTGCATGTCTTAAGATGGGAAAATCGTTATATCTCGAAATTGTACTGTGGAGCTGTGGATTGCAGTATACTAGTCCATGAATTGGGCAGAATCCATTTTTTAATTGTGAGAGTGGGCATGAAGCAATTGTGCGCAGGCCTTTTTTGGTGAATTTTGTTGATGGGAATGCTAAAGGGCTTATCGTGTATTTAGGAATTTGTGAGGAATTTCATTACCTTTACCAATTCAGGGATTTAAATGATTGGATCTATAAGGGTTTTTTGATTTTTTCTTTAGAAAAACAACTGATAAAAATTACCGGATAAAAAGAGAACAACTGATAAAAACGATGATTAATGCAGAAATTTAACTTATTTACCATCTCAGTTGCTCCTGTTTCTTGTGTATATGAAGTGGAGGTAATATTAACTATTTGTTTGCTCATCTATCTGTAGCTTCTTGCTTCATTACCTGCTGCTATGCCCCTGAGCCTCCAGTATGATCCAGTTGAATCAAATTCAGTTTGGAACTGGCTTGAACGTTGGTCAGCAGCCCGACTTTGGGAACCAGTTGTGCAGCAAAAGAAAAGTTTTGATGTAAAACCTAAAAAAAAGCAAAATAACGGGCAAACTGATGAAGTGGAAGTAGGAAGGCCAAAGAGAGGCGGGTGGAAGGTTCCTGCCAAAAATGCCGAGAATAATCTGGCGCATTCCTCAGATGAAAAACCCAAACGCAATGCAAGGAAAATTTTAAGCCATCAAGCAGAGCTAGTTCAAGAGCAACCTCAAAGTGAACTTGAAAAGATAAAACGCAATCTGAGAAAAATTTCAGCATCTGCTATAGTGGCTTCTGACGGGTCAGAAGCTGTAACTGAGAAGCCTCAGCGCCATCTGAGAAAAGTATCTTGTTCCCCTACTCCCGATGTTGCTGAGCAGACGATAGATCAAACTTCTGAGAAAACAAGTGATGTAGCCCTCGCTATGTCCAAACAGCCTGTGGCAGAAGCACCTTCAGAGCTTTTGGCAGTTGAGAAATCACTTGATGTGCCACATGATGATCATCCTGCTGTTGAGCTACTTTCTTTAGAAAACAGCAACAAGGTCGAGAACCTTCCTGCAGTTAATGACGAGTTGAGCCCCAAGGAAGATCAAATGAACAAAGAAAGCCAGAAAACTAGGAGGAGGAGATCTTTTCCGGTGAAGCAGGAACATATCGAGAGTGCCTCACCGAATACTCCCACCTTACCAAGCTATATGGCAGCAACTGAATCTGCAAAGGCTAAGCTCAGAGCACAAGGATCCCCAAATTTTGGTGAAGATGGGGCTGAAAATGGTTTCGTCAGGCGGCATTCTCTGCCATCTTCGATTAATGGCAAATTGAGCTCGATGTCACCTCGGATGCAGAAGCCGGCACAAGTAAATGGCAAAGGAGGAAGCAAAAGCAACAGATCGCTAACTTCCCCTAGAGATGGTAATGTTGATAGCACTTGCAGCTCTCTTTTGCTATCTCTATTATGCAACTTACCAATATTCTTTTGTCGTGCAATGGTCATATCTGGTTTGACATTCTCGCCATTTACAAATATTGAACGACTCCCCATTTACAAATATTGAACGAGTTTCTGTTGCTTGCTTTTGTTCTCGAAAGTGATTCTTTGCTCCTGATCTGGTGCTTTATAATGCAATCTAGCCATAACTATATATCAGAAGCAAAAATCTAATTGTTTTCACGGGATGTGTTAGAATAGGATGCTTATGTACTTTTTTTTTACTGCTGGATGGTTCTCTCTTTCTGTATTTGCCAACTGCCCAATTCCTTAAATTTTAGTAATTGCTTTGTTCAATCTTATAAACAAGTTGCTTATCATTCCCTTTTTGGCTCATTCACTACACGTCCACCTTTTGAAGTCGGAGTTGCTATGAATCATAACATTTTGAAATTAGTCAATTCTCACGTCATTTTCTGAATTTTTTGGTCAATACTGTGTTTCAGAGAGGGTGCTTCAGACAGGGTGGAGGAGGTGAGGGCGGTTATTGGCTTTGCTAAATATGGAGGTAATAGGTGACTACTTGGCTGCAATTCTTCATATGGTTCCCTGTTGTAGAACATGATGTAGAACTTGACAAATAACAATTGTTTGATGTACCCTGTGTCCTTTCCAACGTTTCCTTAACAAAGTTATCATTTTGGGGTGTTATAAGCGAATGTATAGTGATGGACCCAGTTTGTTTTTGGATTTATTTAATATAAATTGGATGTGCTTTATTCTTTTTCATGTTCTTTTTTTCACTAAAGCATGGTAGACATGCGAAACCTGGATCATGCTTTTTATGCATTCTATTATATGCTTTTCTCGCGCTTTGGACGGCTAATCCTTTGTGAGGCGGTGTAGGTGATCGTCTAGCGGTCTTGAACTGTTTGTGCATCTGTGGAACTTTGCCATACTATTTTGTGTTGATAAATCAACACTGCATGCAGATATTGATTAATGGATGCGTGTGTAAGTGCGTGCGTGTGTGGGCATCTGCTTGAGACGGGGATGCAGATGCGATTTATAGATGTATCTTAATACGCCACTTTCACAAGGCTTGCCTTGTTTGGCGTTGAACCCCTCTCCGTAGCCTGTGTTTTTTGTTTTGATGATATGCCTTCACTTATCGAGACAAACTTGATAGTTGGATGAGCTTAAAAAATATGCGAAGTTCACTTTGAGATAGTATATATCTCACAAACGAGCTTCAATGAACAAACACAAACCAAACTCTAGTTTCATTCACTGCATTGTACAATCCTACAGTGGAGCCTCTATGCATTGTTGTCAAATGAGTAACAATATTGACACATCTTTTACGTTCAAATTGTGTGGGATGAATTTCAAAACTAGTACGTGGAAAATAAATTGGAAAATATCACTAACATCCTCAAGGTTGGGGGGATAATATCAATAATTACTTTTAAAATATTGCATGTGAGGCCAACATTTATATATTTTGTTTGTTTCAATTATATCTTTCAGTGAGTTTAGCATTAGACTTTTATACTGCATTTTACGAGATTTTATAAAATTTGAATACAGCCCTCACCAATATCTTGAACGCTGATGACTTGTTATTCGAACTCTAGATAACCATCAACTCGGCCATGGCATGACCACTGTCTGCTATACCACCACGGACCCGAGACTGGATTCTAGCCAAAGCCGAATACCCAAGAATTGTTGACTTGCAAGATTAAAACAGCAAAATTAATAACATTAAGAATTGGATCATCATCCACTGTCGCTGCCTCCACCACTTCTCTTGACCGATAAAAATTTCGGCCTCAATTACAACCATCATTACCAACATCGAAGGTAGTGTCTTTATTTAACTACGAATCCAAAAGACAAAACACTTTGTTAATACCTCATCACATGCATTTTCTTTTTCAAAAGCATAGACCGTGCATTAACCAAATCATATGCATGTTACAACAAAACCTATAGTAGTTTTTCTATTTGTTTTTTGTTCGGACATCCATAACAAAAAAAAAATGAAATAAAAATTGTACTATTTCCAGATGAGCTCAGCTCACTAAATAATAACCATGGTGCACAAAGAACATTTGAAACCGGTAGCTCGTGCATTACCAAGTGAAACATCAAACCAACCGGCTAAATGCTGAAACCTTAACATCACAGGATAACATTTAAAAACAGTTTTCTTGGACTCTTTGTCCGACTCGCAAGTAAAAAACCCATACCTACCTTGGTCTTCTTTCTGGACACATTATTCATTTTTAGTGGCATTTTAAGTAATAATGTAATGACGATTAGAAACTTAATGCCAGCACTTTTTAGCTAAATGTGCTTTCAGAAGTGTAACTTGCAAGGTTTAGACAACTTTGTCGCTAAAAGGAAGTAAAAAGAAGTTTGCTCTAGAACTAACCTGGGTTTAGAAGCAAACTTATGTCATAACAAGATCAATTTCTCGTCAATTCAAGAACAACCTCCTTTAAAATGAGAACATAAAGCGGAAATTGCAAGTGGTCAGCAGGGGTTTTCTAAGACTATTGAATAGTTTATTTCAAAGAATATGTGAATTAAAAGTAAATGAAGATTGCGCTATTGACACTAGATTATTGGGCCACGAGTTATGATCGGACGCATAGAAGAGAGGTAGTGCATGAACTCCGTATTTTGGCATTTGAGTTTCACCTCGGTCCCCAAAGCCATTAAACTATTGCTATTGGTCTTTTGAATCGTCACTACAACCATAAGTGGAGCTCAAATTATTGCTTTTGGAGCTCATTCATCAACTCACCAAGGAAAATAGTAATTGCCGAGGGACACTTTATATTGTGAATGGCACCTACTCTAAGCTTGTGCTTAGGTGCATCTTGTGCAGCAAATTGGTTGCACACAAGTTGTTAGTGGCAGAAAAGACAATGCCTGCCATCTACGGTAAAGAGAGCATACATTATTGCGGGTATATATATAGGGACCGGACGTATGAGTACAGACTAGTGAGCCCCAACTCATCAGACATATCTTGGATAAGTAGAAAAAAGCTCCAATTCTCTTCCATTCACAGCATTCCTGAACCAATCAAAGATGTCCAAAATCTCCCTTCTGGTCTGTCTCATCGTTGCCCTTTTTGTGTTTGTTGTCGATGGTTCAGTACATGAACAAGAGGTTGGGATTTATGAGCTGAAGAAGGGAAATTTCTCAGTGAAGTTCACTAACTGGGGTGCAACTATCATCTCCCTTGTTCTTCCTGATAAAACTGGTATGTTTCCGTTTGTCCCTTCCGTAGACCACATTCCTTTATCAGCATCTCCAAATTGCTCAGGAAGAAGTTCTCAGATATCAACAATAAGCATTTCCTCTCAATTTTTCCAGGAAAGTTGGCAGATATTGCTCTTGGTTATGATTCAATTAAGGAATACATGGTGAGATTTTCTTTTGTTATATCTTTATCCTTTCGATTTGTTCACGAGGTGCAAAATGGCTCCGCCTTTTCTTTTCTACTCCCCTCCAAAAACACACACCCACACACACAAAAGAAAGACACAAACAGAGACCCTTGTTGCATTACTGTATTTGCTCTGATATTTGTGCAACTGTCAATAGCTTACTTGTGAGGAATACTAAAGATTCTTCTATAAACTAAGAGGACCTCTGGCTTGGAATTTATCGAAGTAATTGTGCTGTTATGCAATATAAAACTGGCTTCTAGACTGATTTTAATACCTAGGAACATGTCATTTGTTTTTCTTCCTTGGATCAATTAAGAAAAGCGTAAAAGGTATGGTTACATACAACTTCCTCCATCCAAGAGGGTTTTTTGACTTTTCAACCTTTCTTTCAAAAGTTAATTGAATGGTCCTTGGTCATTTACTTTTGCCCTTGCTAAGTTGTTGAACTCACATGTATATCAGTTTGACAAATTCAAAAAAGATAAACTGAGAAAGTGAACAGGGAGCTAAATTTTGAGATAGAAGTAGGGTAAGGAGGCGTAAACCAATCTCTTTTTCTAAGTTTATCTGTATATGCTATCCAGTTTAACTTCTTCCCGAACCCCACAGGCCCTCTAATAGGTTTTCTCGCATACATGACAAAAGATAATGTATTCAAAAAGTTGAAGGCTGAAAGCTTAGTTTATGCTTGTCTCATCTGAAGCTTGTCAATTTACTACAAGACTTGGCTAAGGTGTCGTATTTTGACTTGAAAAGTCCTTATTCTCATGTGATAGGTTTTGGGTGAATAGGACAATGCACGGCCATATGTTATATTCCTGCTGCTATTGGTGTAACATGGGCTACATGCTTATTTCACCAACTGGGCTCATTCTTCCATCTTTTAGATCATATTGAACTTTGAACTGGAGTTTGCAAGGTCTTGACTACTAGTCTCTTAACTCGCATTAGCCTCTTTTTACTAGAGCATTGCTTGCACGTGAACCTAACATTGACCGTTCTTATCTAGATAGTGATAAAATGTTTGAAAGGCATAGATACAGCAAAGAATGCGCAATATACCCCCCATCTTAAGTAAGGGAGGTCTGATAAAAGCTTTTGGCAACACTTCCATTTCGTACATTATTGACGTTATAGTAGTACAATTGCTTAACTATGTTATGCCGTAGGTGCTAGAAGCATGCACCAGCTCACTTCAGTTGTCAATAAAAGAAGTAACAAGCCAACACAAAGTTCAATTATTAGACAAGGAATTAATGTATATCATTTCACCGGAGCTTTTGACAAGAATTATACCCCTGCCTGTACAGTCCTATGAGGACTTGTTCAGTATGCAATTGGGGACCTCTGTCTTGTTTTGCTAACAAATTGCCATTCATCAATGACCATGTCAAAAGACCTGGTTTCTGCAAGTCCCTACTTGTATTCTCAATTTTGAGATGATTAATTTTGTTGTCTCTTCATAATCTTGTATGTGTTGCAGAATGATACAACATACTTTGGTGCTATCGTTGGACGGGTTGCCAACCGGATAGGGGGAGCTCAATTTACCTTAAATGGAACCCATTATAAGCTAGTTGCTAATGAGGGCAAAAATATGCTTCATGGTAAATATAACATTCCCCCGTTGCTTGGATTTTTGTCAGAGTGGGAAGAGGCTTATCCGTGTTTCAGTATAGTAACTTGTTTTTCTCAATGCCTTCGTCTCGTGAATGTGGTATACGAACACTAGGTGGCCCAAAAGGATTCAGCGATGTTGTTTGGAAGGTGAAAACTCATGAGAAAGTTGGTCAATCTCCTTTTATCACCTTCATCTATCACAGTGCTGATGGCGAAGAAGGTGAGGGGCTTAGTTCACTTTCCATGATGAAACATTTACTTCATAAACTCTCTGTTTTCAAATACTTTGTTACCAAGACGACACTGGTGGTTTAAAGCAGCATGTAAATTGGAAAGTTAGAAATTACTCTGATCAAATGGTAAGATGTTCCACATTGGCATAATATAACTGTTCCTTCCTCGTATGATACTTGTACAGGATTTCCTGGGAATCTTCTTGTCAGGGTTACTTATGCGCTCACTGGACCGTACAAGCTGAGCGTAAAAATGAGAGCAAAAGCTCTAAATAAGGCCACCCCAGTAAATCTAGCCCAACATACCTATTGGAACCTTGGAGGCCACAACAGCGGCGACATCCTGTCCGATGACATCCAGATATTTGCGTCCCATGTCACACCCACAGATAAGAATCTTATTCCCACCGGCAGCATTGTATCGGTGAAAGGCACACCCTATGATTTCCTTAGTCCCCACCCGATCAAGAGCAAGATCAACGGCCTTCCTAAGGGTTACGATATCAATTACGTTCTCGACTCTAACAAGGGTGATTGCAGGATGAAGCCGGCAGCCACGGTGCACCACAAGAAGTCAGGAAGAGTGATGGAGCTGTCGACAAACGCGCCCGGTGTGCAGTTTTATACCGGCAACTATATAAAGGACTTGAAGGGGAAAGGTGGATATGTTTACCAAGCTCATGCTGGCTTGTGCTTGGAGACTCAAGGTTTTCCTGACTCGGTTAATCATCCCAATTTCCCTTCACAGATTGTGACTCCAGGGAAAACTTACAAGCACAACATGTTGTACTCTTTTTCAATAAAGACTGAATAAAACGAACGGGACAGAAGTAATCTGTATCATCATCGTTATGTATCAAAAGAAGCAACCATCATTATGTGTCAAAAGAAGCATTTATGCATGGGACAGAGGGATTTCGAGTTCACTAATCACTCGACTGCAGCGGTATCAACAACGCTTGAGTTTTAGCTAATCTTATGAGACTACCGGTATTCAACCTTAATAATTTGCTTGTTTTGACAAATAAAATTTTACAGTTTCAACACAAAGATTGGATCTTATGACTTTAAATTTGCAGCAATTAAACCTAAAACTAACTTACTATTACAATTTCATCACGTGAATGTGTTATCCTCATGACATTTTTGAAGGGCATTTAAGTCAAACACTTGGAACATGTGATGCCAAGGAAGTGGGTTCGGGTTCGGGTTCGAGTTCGCAGTTAAAGTGGAGGTGTCACAATGAATGCAGTCCGAGTCAGATGTCAAGTATGCTAATGTAGGATATAGCAAGGATAGAGAAAGGACAGAGATCAATGGCTTCTCAGATAGAGCTTGAGGGTGGCATTGCTGTGAGAGATGACACTGGTTGAATACACGACGACAATCACAGTCCGATGTTTAGGTCCAGAGTCAAGGTCATGTATGTTTCTCTCTTTAGAATTCTAGAATGAGAAAGTGAGTTCTGAAAATGTTCAAAACTCCTGATGAATTCCCATGACCCCTATTTATTGAGGTTGAGATGATGATGTCATCACCCAACACGTGGCGCTCCTCGAATAACATATCATCGGGGGGGGGGGGGGGGGCACAAGTGCCGGTGTTCCATGGACTGTCGGATCACATATTCACCCTCCCGCTCCTCACAATGTCGCTATGTCTGTCTGGAAAGACTAGCTCCCACAGCGTCGGTGTGGCCAGAGAACCTCCTTGATCTAGCAACCAGTCCAAAGCCCTTGTAGAGTCTAAGGCATCGAGAGTGCGGACAAGGCAGTAGTGGGGAAGACCCGATGCCCAACTGTCAGGGGGCTGGGAGCGATGCCCTCTGGAGACCTGCTCCCTTTTCGATAGGCGGTTCGAGGATCATAGTCTCTAGGGTGCCGATGAAAGCCCCAGTGCCGGAGCACGTGAGCTAGTCACGCAGACACCCTGACGGAGATAGTGTTCCTGAGGAGTCGCCTATCCCACGGGTGAGTCCTCGTGCCGGAACACAAGAAGCACACCAAGGTAGTGCCCCGAAGGAGTCGCCTACCCAACGGCCGAGGTAGCATCCCGGAGGAACTGTCTACCTGGCGGAAGGGGAGTTGAAGCTCCCTGATAGAGATAGTATCCTGGAGGAGTCGCCTATCCCCACGGATGAGTCCTTGTGCCTAGCACTCGGGGTGTGCCAAGGTAGTGTCTCGGAAGAGTCGCCAATCTGACGGGCCGAAGTAGCATCTTGGAGGAGCCTTCTACCTGGCGGAATGAGAGTCTTTTTGTCTGAGTACTTAGAGCTTCCTAGAGGAGATAATGTCTTGGAGGAGTCGCCAATTCCCACGGGTAAGTCCTTGTGCCGGAGCACTCAGAGTGCACTAAGGTGGTGTCTCGAAGGAGTCACCTACCTGATAGGCCGAGGTAGCATCCCGGAGGAGCCGTCTACCTGGCGGAAGGGGAGTCTTCATGCTGGAGCACTTAGAGCTTCCTGGTGGAGATAGTGTCCTGGAGGAGTCTTCTATCCCTGTGGGATGCTGCACACTCTGGGGGTGGATCGAAGCATGTTCCATGAGCAAGGCAAGGTGCGCATTGTGTGGTGAAATAATGGACCACCACAAGGGGCATGGTAGTGTGACAGGATGCTAAGGGTGCACTGTATAAGCAGCGTGGCGTACGAGCACAGCGAAGTGCGTGCGGTGCCGGGGGCACGATAGTCTAATGGAGAGCCGGGGGCCACAACTGTATCAGTAGCGCGACGCATGGGTGCATAGGCATGGTGACATGGAAACGGTGCGCTGGTGCAGGCGACGAGCGTCGTGGAGTCGATGCGAAGATGTGGCGGTCCAAATGTGCACAGTCGGCCGATTGGCCTGCCTCGGCCAACCGGCCGACCAACGCAGCTAGTCGACCAGTCATCCGATCGGTCGGCTGGCCGATCGGGTTGCCAGGCGGGATAGTAGAGGTCCAAATGTGCATGGCCAGAATGGGATAACAACAATATGTAAACTAAGATTAAAATCC
The DNA here is from genome assembly GCA_033070095.1 of Escallonia herrerae. Classification (NCBI taxonomy): domain Eukaryota; kingdom Viridiplantae; phylum Streptophyta; class Magnoliopsida; order Escalloniales; family Escalloniaceae; genus Escallonia; species Escallonia herrerae. Next base: position 160,607 of record JAVXUP010000326.1, read on the forward strand.
TTTTTCCTCTCCCATTACTCTTTGCTCGTTTTTCCTCTCTCCCTACCACTGTCATCACTGATAACCAGCACCATAACCCACCTCCGTGGTAAAAAAAGTTTACCGTCACAACCAGCCTTCCGTCACCACTCATGACCATGCCTGGCACCTAGCAACAAGTGATCACCACTCATGACTCAACCCTTTTTTCTTCATCTTGTGTCCACCACACTCCTCATTTCTCTCACCTCACCTTCCTTAGGCTGCTCATCCTCCGCATTAGGAAACTGGATATATTTATTAGTTCATGGTATAGTCATGTTTGGATTAGAAATTTGATTTTGGTCTTTTATTTAGATTTTCTCAAGGGTTTTAGCTTTTTGGCTTTTACTGCCCACGGGATCTTGAGTTGTGATAGTGGTAGTTGTTAACCCGACGATTATTTAACCTAGGATTATATTTGGTTTTGATGATAACTAACATTAATGATTATGTTATCTAACATGCATTGAGTTGATGAAGCAATAGGTACAATCTCATACTCATGCAAATGGATAATTAGACGAGCAAATCGATCAAAGACACTCAACAAACGCATCAAAGATGCAATTCTTCGATTGTTGTTTACGATGTGTTTATTCCCTTCTTTGTAACTAGACATAGAGAGTTGAGGGTATCGATAACTGTAATCTAGAACTTACCCATAGGTTTCCCGGGCATGCATAAACTTTTTCATTCTTTGAAAACAAAAAACTGCATTTTTAGGAATACAGTCGACTGCATTGGAATGCAGTTGACTGCAAGTTGGGCAGTGAGATATTATAGTTGACTGCATTGGAATGCAGTCTACTGCAATACTTCCGGTAGCCTATTACAACAGTCGACTGCAAGTTAAAAATTTTGAATTTTCAACGGCTACTTTGGAATTACAGTCGACTGCAATTTCACAATGCGGACTTGACTGCAATGACACAATGCAAACGGTCATATTTATTCCCACACCTATATATACTCATCTTAGGCATAGTTTACATTCATCAATTATATTCAAAGCTCTCTTATCTTGCATATAATCAAAGGTCAAAGCAATTATTCAATCTCTCTTGGTTTTCATTGTTTTCTCATCCAATTCAAGAGAGTTTTTATTGTGAGCTTATATTTGAGAGATATACACTTTTATAAGTCATCATACACTCATCTCTCTTGTTATAAGAGCTTAAACGTGTACTCATCTACTTCTTGAGAGTGAATCTTTGTACACAATTCTTCATCTAAAGTTTCTTGTATCAAAGATTGAGGTTGTCAAGCTTTGGAGCTTTGGCATTGTCAAAGCTTGTTCTTGATGTGGGCATAGTATCAAGGGATTGTAAGAGGTTCGATTTTGACCCGTCAGAAAGATCATTCTAGTGGATTCTAGGGTCTTTCAAGGGACTTCCTTGAAGGGGTGGACGTAGGCTTGAGGGTAATTCGAGCCGAACCATCTAAATCTCAAGCGTCAAGTATCTTTAAACCCTTATCTCTTTACATTTATTATCTTATACTTTTGTTGAGATTGGTTAGCTTGCTTATTTGAGATATTGTGATTTAGTATTTGAAGCTATCTTAATGTTCTTCATAATGTCTCTAAGTTTGTTGTGATCACTTGTAAAATCTTATTCACCCCCTCTAGGGTTATTTTATTGGTTTCAGTAGTGATTTGTTATTGGGTTTGATTCAATTTCCGGTTGTGGTTTGGTGGTTTAACTTGAATTGTGGCGGCGACTGTGACGGTTTCATTTGGATTGTGTTTCAACTTGTTGAATCGGATGTTTTTAGCCACTCTTTTGTTACGGTTAAAACATTTTTCAAAGGTAAAATCCATTTGTAAGTGACCGTAATGATTGTAGGTTTCCTGATGGAGGTAGAAACAATAAATAAAGGTGCTTATTACTATCAAACTTGTGGATTTGTAGGTGGCCGCGATAATGGTAGGTTTCATGATGGAGGTAGAAACAATAAATAAAGGTGCTTATTCCATTTGATACTATCAAACTTGTACAACTTTATATTTTATTCTTTCGTGTCCTTCGGCCGAAGGCTATGAGCAAATCACATGTTAAATTTTGTTTTTATCGTTTACAGGTATCGTTTGAATTTTGCCCTCAACCACAACATAATCATAATGTTAACGGGTTGGTTGCTAGTTTTGAAACTCCATAACACGGATTATTATTTGTCAAATGAGCAAATCATAAAGGATTGAACGTCATCTAGCCTTTGAATAGCGTGCTATTGCTGCAAAGAATTGTTGAAGCAATTTCTTTTGACATTCATCGATTGCACCATCACCTGCCCTTTTACCGGTGTAAAACAAATTGACTTCGCTAAACGCTTTCGCTCTTTGACCTATAAACTAAATCTAGACCTGGCAATTTTTGGCCCGTACCCGTCCAAAAATCCCGGGTACGGGTACATATATGAGAGACCCGCTGAAATCAGACCCGGACCCGATCCGAACCGTAATTTTCGGGTCAGTCCAGGTGGGATAGCGGGTTACCCGGTTTACCCGGATTTCATGCATATATAAAAAAAAATTGTGCCCTACCATTCAGTTTCATTTTTCTTCCCACTTCTCACCTCTCATACCCTTCTCTCTCACTCTCACGCCGCCCCCTTCCTCTCTGCCAATGATGCCACCCCTCTCAGTCGAGATCTATCACCATTGGCCCATCACTGGTCTTTCCCCTTACTTTAACAGCTAACAAAGACACCGTCGACCGCCACCTATCGTCGGATTCGTCGCCTACTTAGCCCCTCTCACAGATCTGCGGCGTCACCGCCTCTTTATCCCTCACCATCACTCAGATCTGTGCCGCCAATTTGAAGCTCGCATCGCCACCGCCGATCCGAAGCTCGCACCGCCACCGCCGATCCGAAGCTCGCATCGCCACCGCCGATCTAAAGCTCGCAAGCCACCGCCGTTTGACACGAATTTTGCGAGAATGGAAGATTTCATTTTCGTTATTTATGCTTGATGATGTGATATTGTGATGTATCTGTTGAATTTTTTTTTTTCGACAGAAGTTGTAGTTGTTGTACTTAGGATTGTGGGTAGGAAATGAGATTGTATAAATTTAATTTGCTTTATTTTGGATTGTGGGTGGAGGAATGAGGAATATGCTAGCCATAGGTAGCTGAGAGCTGAGAAAAGGCAAAAGAAATAAAATAGAAAAAAGTTGGTATTTTATAGTGATTTAATTCAGTTTATCAAAAAATTAATAATTTAATTATTTACCCGCGGGTAATACCCTACCCGCAAGGGTAGGGTACGGATCCAGTAAAATCCTACCCAAAAAAAATCGGGTAAATTATACCCGACCTGTTTTTACCCGGACCCGATCGAATTTTATCCGTACCCGTTTGCCAGGTCTAACTAAATCCCCCCATCTTGCCAAGTAATAAGGAAACTACCACTCTTGTCACATTATTAAGTTCAAATAAATATATTAAACCTAAGGCATGAACACAAGAATAACCGTCGTAGCACTTGGCAATTCCACAGAAATCGGAATCAGGGTTCAACTCCCGGCAACGGAAAATATTTTTATTTTTGGCTTCTTGATTGGGCCACGGAGCAATCAAGCCCACTAAGTTGGCCCAGGTCAGATTTTTTTCCGGCCTACAGCTAAATCCAGTGTACACGGAGCCCATTGTCCATTCTGATTTTCTTTTCTTTTCTTTTCTGGCAAGTTCAAAAGAAGCTCACCCCTTTAGTGGTTCCGGTTCGTCTCACTTTCTAACCAAGCCCATTTCATTCCCCACAAAAGATCCTAGAGTAATTCTAATCACTCGACTGCAGCAGTGCAGCGGTCTCACTAATAACGCTTGAGCTTTGGCTAATCTTATGAGACTGTCGGGATTCAACCTTAATAATTTGTTTGTTTTGACAAATAAAATTTTACAGTTTCAAAACGAACATTCGATCCTATGACTTTAAATTTGCAGTAATTAAACCCAAAACTAACTTACTGTTACAATTTCGTGGGAATATGTGCTATGCACGTGACGTTTTTGAAGGGCATTTAAGGCAAATACTTGGAATGTGTAAATTGAGATAAAAATGCCCCCCCCCCCTTTTTTTTCTCTCCCATTACTCTCTCATCGTTTGTCCTCTCTCCCTACGAACGGCATCACTAAGAACCACCACCATAACCCACCTTTGGGGTTAGAAAATGTTACCGTCACGACCAGCCTTCCGTCGCCACTCATGACCACGCCTGGCCACCAAGCAACAAGTCACCACCACTCAACCCTTCCCCTTCATCTTGTGTTCACCACACTCCTCATTTTTCCCTCACCACACCTTCCCCAGGCTTCTAATCCTCGTCACTAAGGAAACTGGATATATTTATTAGTTTGTGGTATCTTCATGTTTGGATTATAAATCTTGATTTTTGGTCTTTCATTTAGATTTTCTCAAGTTTTAGCTTTTGGCTTTTATTGCCCACAATATTTTGAGTTGCAACGGTGGTAGTGGTGAGTTATTGAGTTTGATTTCATTTCAGATTATAGTGGTGAACCTGGCTTCAATTTGGTGTGTGATGGTATGGCGGTTTGATTTAGATTGTGGTGGCGGTGGTGACGATTTCATTTGAATCATTTCAATTTGTTGAATCAGATATTTTTGTCCACTTTTTTGTTTTGCTTAAAGCATTTTTTAAGCTAAAAACTCATTTACAGCTGGTAGTAGTGATCCTAGGTTTCGTGATGGAGGTAGACAAACAAATGAAGGTGCTTATTTCATGTGGTACTTTCAAACTGGTATAGCTCTTGAGTTTCGACATATTAAATCTGTTAGTGTACTTTAGCCGGAAGGCCATATGCAAATCACATGTTAATTATTGTTCTATCATTTATAGCTACTATTGTCTGAATTTTGCACTCAACTACAACATATTTATAATCTTAACGGGTTGAGCGACAGTTTTGAAACTCCATAATATTACAGGTCAGAACGAGCAAATCATAAGGAATTGAACGTCCTCTACCCTTTTAATAGTGTGCTATTGCTGCAAAGAATTGTTGAAGCAAATTGTGTGTGTGTGTGACATTCATCAATTGTACCATGAACTGGACTTTTACCGGTGCAAAACAAGCTGAACTCTTTCACTCCCATCTATCTTGCCAAGTGATTAGGAAATTAAATTTCACATTGGGTGTCCATCATTACCCCTTTCGTCATATATTTTCAATAATAATTAAATTAAATCTCAAGCATACACACAAGAAGCTAAGATCCGTTGTAGCACTTGGCAACTCCACAGAATTTGGAATCCGGGTTCAACTCTGGGCACGGAATGATATTTTTCTTTTATTTTTGGGCTCTCGATTGGGCCACGGAGCAATCAAGCCCACTATTGGTCCAGGTCAGATTTATTCCGCTGTACACGGAGCCCATTGTCCATTCTATTTTTCTCCTCTGTGTTGGCAAAAAGTTCAAGCTTCAAAGGGTGCTCTTTTGATCCTTTTAGTGGTTCAGCTCACTTTCCAACCAAACCAAGCTCATTTCATTCTGACAAAGAGGCCCATTTGTCTTCTACAATAACTATGGTCTCTTCAAAATATAGAATCTTCAGATCAAATGTCCCAAAGCTAACATCTTAAAGTTACAGTTTGAACTTCAATTGTTTTTGAAATATTCCAAGTACATTGATGTGATTTAACGACATTCATAGTGAAGGGGTAGACGCGAATCAGGACTGGAATTATAACTGGCCTTTAGTTGTGTGGCTGCACCCAACCGAAAGTCATAAACGACGGGCAAAAAGTCCATAAGGCGTATCTGCAGGTCTGTTATTATTATTATCATCTTACTCAATGTGAAAATATTTCTCCTCATAATCCATTACTTGTTGCCTAAAAATAGGTCGAGCACGTGGACACAAATCACAAATTATTTAAACAGTCGCTCAATATGATTTATGCAACTTAAAACAATGGGACACTTGTGGATTACTCATCGCAGGTACACCGGGGTGAATTAATTCAGAGTTTATGAGTAGCATTTTTTTGGGGACCCATGCCCAACCCAACTTGGCTTCGGTTCAAGATTTAAAAAAAAACAAAAACACACACACACACACATACACACGCGTGCGCGCAGGCATAGAGAGTAAACAATGCACAATCACACACAAAATAACAAACCATATAAACGCATCACATACATGCACACATTTAAAGAAAAAATAACTGAGAGATCTAAAATTGAAATCCCGAGTCTATTTTTCTTGCGGGTAATGCCCGTGCTCAAATCGCTCTTATCCATCCTTAGGAGTATCTGTAATAATCATTTACAAATTATCGAATAAATAAAATAGATGCCCAAACTCAGATTTTTAGTCGCAATCTACCGTAAGTTCTCTTTCTTAATCTCTCTCCCTCGTTTTTGGACTTTTTTGGATATATATTTTTTCAATTAAACCCCATGCTCATTCATTAAAAATTTCCCCCTTTGATAAATGGACTGTTTGCACTAGGAAGACTTAAAATGACTGTGTTGAGCTTGAGCCCTTCAACAGTTTCTTTGCTCGAAATCCCCATCTCAGGTTCATTCCCTTACCTACGAAGTACATAATAAATCGAAGTCATCTCACTTTGAAAATGAAGCATTTGAAAAGTTCAATTGCTTCTTACCCTTCCAAATTTCTCTTTCTCTTTCTCTTTCTGAATTCATCACTAAGAATTATTGGTAAAAATCGCAGGAAAATGGAAGAATTGCAGGAACAACAGTAGTCGGGTGAAAATGGGTATGACTACGTCTTCTTCTGATTCTTCCATGTCGAAGAAGATGGTGTGGATATGGACTGAGAACAAGCAAGTCATGACTGCCGCTGTCGAAAGAGGCTGGAACACTTTCATCTTCTCGTCCCATCATCGCCACCTTGCCATTGACTGGTCATGTAAGCTGCAATTTTGCATTCTTTGTGTAATTTCTAGTTTATCCTTTTTAATCTCCCTATATCAACTTTAAATGGGTAGTTTCGCCACCGGAGCAAAAGTGTAATTGAAAATGGGTTTTGACCTTTAACCCAGAAGGTCCCACCCTTTGCTCGGAAAGGGAGCTCCCATGGCTTGTCACCGTCGTTGAGACTCCCAACTACGAACTTCTCGTTTTGAATGTTAGGTTCACAATTAATGACTTCAGCCCTATAACATTTAAGATTCGGTACAAGAATTTAAAGGACAAACCCTTCAATATTAATCTGTGATTCCTTTGCAATACTGGTACGAATAGCAAGCTACAACACTGAGCAGTGCTGCACAACAAAGTTTAGTAAACAGCTCTTACTCACTAAAATGGCATAGGAAAGAATCATACTAGCCCTGTTAACTATCTTGAGCTGTAACAGATTTTGTGTTTCCATGAGTTCTGTTTAAGGTCTCGTGTCATGGATTGGAAAATATGATGGTTCTTTTCTGTTATGATCCCAGGCAATAACCTAGCGACAATCTCCCCGCACCATCATCTTTCATATTTCTCAGTTTAAACAAAGAAGGGATTTGCAAATGAAGAAAGAAGAAAATCTTCTGAGTGTGGCCGTAAAATGACTTCTTTCTGTAGTAATGAATGGCATAAATCTGCACAATCAACTACGCCGACATCAATGGTTTTGCTCTTGCACTCTGTCAGATAGACCATGGATTTCCAACACATCTAGAAGCACAGATACATAGCCTGATGATTTTTATATATGTTAAATTTTGTACATTGCTCCCTGTATTGTCAAGCAAAGAGTCTTCAATGCCCACTTAAGAAGGTATTTTAATGTGCAGCAATTGCATTGATATATCCTCTCTTTATTGAAGAGGAAGAGCTTTTTGACAACGAGCACAGAAGAGTTGCATCATTTACTGAGGTTTCTTCTCCCCAACAATTAGAGCAGCAGCTCCAACCAGTGGATATGCAGCCTGAGAATGTTATCATTGATCTACTTGATTGGCAGGTGTTTGACGCTTTTAGTTTCTCTCTTTGGGCATTAGTACCTATGAAATATGTTGCGCCATGCTACTATGCTGATTTTTAGTATTTCTACGTAAGTTTAGTTATCTATTTTAACCCGCATCAATGTGTACATGATTTTTTCTCATGAATTCAACTAGGCCATGTGGAATCCACCCATACAAGCAACTCTTTTCGTGGATAAGTTAATCCTATGTGAGCTTTTTATGTTCATTTTCCTGTTTTTTGCATCTCCTGTGAGATCTATGTGTTCTAAGTCTGCATCGGTGATATGATACTAGATCCCATTCCCCGTAGCATGCTTGCTGAGGCTGTCGCTTCCCTGTATTCCTCTAATATTCTAAATTCGTGCTATGATTACATTAAACGTGCCTAAACGTGGACATAAACGCTTTTCAGCTCTAGAATATCAGAGCATTAACTGCTCTTGCTTCTTGACTTTGTTGATAAATAACTATCTTTCTGCCTTTCTGAAAAAAAGAATTTACCTGTGATTAGTGTGAGATCACTGATAGTCACTTCTAGGTTTCATATAAGCCCTTTTGATAATCATGCTGTTGGTTATGTGTTCCTAAGGTAATACCTGCAGAGAATATAGTTGCAGCAGTCCAAGGCACCAATAGAACAGTACTTGCCATCTCAAGGACTTACTCTGAAGCTCAAATTTTTCTTGAGGTAATTCTTGAATGCTATAAAGCTGGCCAGATTAAATGGCATGAGTATGCTTGAAGGACTAACTGTTTGATGTTATTTTGATTTTGCCTTTTCAGATATTCTATTAAGTTTTGTATGTCTGTTGTTTAGGCCTTGGAGCTGGGTCTGGGAGGAGTAGTTTTGAAAGTTGAGGATGTTGAAGCTGTACTAGAGCTTAAGGTATTCTGCTTGAATATGGCTGCTTTCCTAGTAATACATCGCTTCTTATCATGGTTAATACCATCAGGACTACTTTGACAAAAGAAATAAAGAAGGCAGTCTATTGAGCTTGAGCGAGGCCACTGTAACCCATGTTGAGATGGCTGGAATGGGTGACAGAGTCTGCGTGGACCTCTGCAGCCTCATGAGACCTGGTGAAGGTCTTCTGGTTTGCTTCCAGTGTCCTGTCATTAATTCCTCTTTGCTTTTTATTAACATGTAAGTGGCTTTCAATTGATCTTATTTAGGCTTTCTTTCATACTGTAAAAAGTTCTTTTCTGTAGGTTGGATCCTTTGCCAGAGGCCTATTCCTTGTCCACTCAGAATGCTTAGAGTCAAATTACATTGCCAGTAGGCCTTTTCGAGTCAATGCGGTGAGTTTCTTTTTAACCTTAGAGTACTTTTAAGATTGTAATTGGGATTTTTCAAAAAGATGTTTGCCAGTTTTGTCAAAGTCAAATCAAGCACAAGGGCTGGGTTGGTACATCAGTTGCCATTTATGTATTTAGTGTGCCTGCTTTTGCAAAAAATGAGTTATATCAGAAACAAATTTAGAAGAGATCTTTGCATCATTTAGAAATCAAAGATGTATAATCAGTCATTTTAATGAGCAGGGGCCAGTACATGCCTATGTTGCTATTCCGGGCGGAAAAACTTGCTACCTTTCAGAGTTAAGAACAGGCAAAGAAGTCATTGTCGTTGATCAAAGTGGTAGGCAACGAACAGCAATTGTTGGGCGTGTGAAGATAGAGACAAGACCGTTAATCCTTGTGGAGGCCGAGGTCGGTGTAGACTTATCTCTGTGCGATAGATGAAAGAAATACCTTAAAATTTTGTCAACTGTCAGATTATTTGAATAACATAGTTCACATATAGTTGGTAAAAGACTAATATATCACACTTGCTTTGTCAACATGGTATATTGAGGCATGTGGCTTTAGTGAATTGAACTGAAACATCACATGTGAATGGAGTATATCCAGATAAAATGTTAAACCTTTTTGCATGCTTTAAGTTGTGGGGAGCAGGTTGCATGCTTGAAGTTCGTAGTAAGAGCAGAACAAGATGCATCTTAGAGCAAGCAAAGTGGCTGATAGCTACAGTAAGAAGATCATTCAAGGCTAATCAAATTGACATTTCTGAAATTACCGAGTACAGAGCATACTTCACAAGAAAATGCTTTGCGTCACTCAGATTGATAATTTGATCAAGTCAATGAGAACTAATGTCGAACCACGGACCTAGAGCTTATAGGTTGACCAAACCATACACTCAGACTGCAGTACAGCCACTACTAGCTCTTACATTTATTTTTCAATTATAAAATATATAATCTTATTTTACCAATTACCACAAATATTGTACACCTAACAAAATGCTTACGCTCACATGTTTGTGTATTGACACTCTAGAGATGCTCTGAATTGTGTGCTTTACGAAAAATCAACCCTCTTGTGCTCCGCTTGTCAATGAGGAAATCCAACTGCCTTTAGTTTATTGTTGGTTCACGTTCAATAATTACAAATTACTCTCATTTGGTTCCTACGAGACTCGAGAGAGCTACTTTTTGATTCATGATAGAAGTCGAAGTTATTCCATTTTCAGATTAGTTGCTTATCCTTTTCCTGAGTTACTGATAGGGAGCTTCTAATGTTGAAAATAGACATTGTTTGTTTGAAATTGTGATGTGGCAGATCGATTCAGGTAGTCAAACTCATTACAGCATTCTTCTCCAGAATGCCGAGACAGTTGCGTTGATCCCTCCAAGCAGTGGTATATTCTCACTGAGAAAAACCTTTTATCGAAATCCATGGGTGTTGTAGTTGCACTCCTAACTTTTCCAGATCTGATCCATGCCACTTATATGTGCAGAAAATGGACACCAAAAGACTTCAATCCCTGTGACCTCACTCAAAGTTGGCGATGAGGTGTTGCTGAGAGTACAGGGTGGTGCTCGGCATACCGGGATTGAAATCCAAGAATTCATTGTCGAAAAATGAATACCCATTTCAGAAAGTGAACCTTGTGAAAGTAATTATAAGACTCTAGCTTGATGTTTGATGTGTTCTTGTCTCGGAAGTCTGATGCTCAATTCACGTGACGACCAAAAAGAAGTCTTTTGATATCGGGATTCAGGTACTGGCAGCTATAAAAGCAATCCACTTTTGAAGTACTCTGATCTAGAATCCGTTTGAGATTTGATTCTTAAAAGAAAATTTTAAATTAGATCATAATTAATTTTGAAAATCAGTTTTAAGTTATTTTTAGTAAAATCTCCTTTAACTTATGGATGATTTTCGGATAAAAAGTATTAAAAACAGTTCTAATGTGGCAATTGATGAAGAAGTTTAGTGTTTCTGTAAGTATACTAAATATCCTTGTAATTAATAAAGATATTTTGGCATTTTACTTGGTCAAACTTAATTTTAAAAAAAATTGATTAATAATTAGTCTTCACTTTTTTGGATTCGAGATTTAATCAATTTTTGTTCTTTTGAGATTGATTAAATCTTGTACCCTTTGTTTGGTTAACAAATTTGTTGTATTCATTTTTATATTTCTGAATTTGTTAAAAAGATTTTATTTAGAAAATTATATAATAACGCAATTTTATTGTTTGCTTAGCAAATTTGAGTTTAACATAAACTTGTGTTTGGATATCAAATTCAAATATCCACATATTTTGTTGACCTTTTTTTTTTTAAAAAAAAGGGGCTAATTACACCTATGTCCCGGAAGTTTGGGAGTAATTACAGTCAAGGACACAAAGTTTCAAAATGTAACATTCTGTGACCAAACATGTTTTAAATGTATCAGCCGTGTCCATCCGTCAGGGTTTCGTCCAAAAAGTGTATTTTTTTGCTGATGTCATCAATACATATTTTTAAAATGACGATACTACCCCTTTTTAAATTAAGAATTCAAGCCTTAATTAAAGATTAGGGTTTTAAAACCTAAAATTAGGGTTTTGTTGAAACCCTAATTTGCAAATTAGGGTTTCCCGAAACCCTAATTTCCAAATTAGGTCCAATCCCTCACCCCCGGCAGCCCCTTCCCTCCTCGCCGGCAGTCCCCTTCCCCGCCGGTAGCCCCTTCCCTCACCCCGGCAGCCCCTTCCCTCCCTGTCGGCAGCCCCTTCCCTCCCCGCCGGCAGTCCCCTTCCCTCACCCCGACAGCCTCTTCCCTCACCCCGGCAGCCTCTTCCCTCCCCGCCGACAGCCCCTTCCCTCACCCCGGCAGCCTCTTCACTCCCCGCCGGCAGTCCCCTTCCCCGCCGATAGCCCCTTCCCTCACCCCGGCAACCTCTTCCCTCCCCGCCGGCAGTCCCCTTCCCCGCCGACAGCCACTTAACTCACCCTGGCAGCCCCCTTCTCCTCCGGCAGTCCCTTCTGTTATTCGCCGAACAAAGCAGATCCACCACCGGCGACGTTGCCATCGCTCTTCCCCTCCATCTCTTCTCTTCTCCCCCGTAGCAGGGGTGTGGCGATTGGGGGCTGTCCTTGACCCCGTTCTGTTCATGCAGAAGTGACAGAAATGAGGTTGGGGGCGGGGTGGGGGCGCGAGGGGGGGGGGGGGGGTGTGGGTGCTGGGTGTGGGGAGAGGAAGAATAATCAGTAAATTAAGTGGGTAATTTATTTTAAAGTCAGGGGTAATAAAGTCATTTTGTTAAAACTGTTAGAATTTTTAGGGTTCCGTTTGTCAACGGACATAAGTGTTACATTTTGAAACTTTGTGTCCTCGAGTGTAATTACCTCCAAACCTCAGGGACATAGGTGTAATTAGCCCTTAAAAAATGCACATGTAAGAGCATATTTGCAAAGATAAATAGATATTTATTAGGGAGGGAGAGAGAGAGAGAGGAATTGTGAGGTTAATTTAGAGTTGTCAAATGGGCCGGGCGGCCCGCGGCCCAGCCCGGCCCAGCACGACCCCTTTCTGGCCCGGGTTGGCCCAGCCCATACATGAACAGTGCTGGCCTGGCCATTTTGGGCTTAGGGCCTGGGCCTGGGCCAGGCCTGAATTTTCCTGAAAAAAGTCAGGGCCCGGCTCGAAAAAGCCCAGGTTTGGCCCGGCCAGAAGAACGGCCCGGAAAAAGCTCGGTTTTGGCCAGGGTCAGGCCTGGTTCTGGCCCCCCTCTTCACTTTTGAAAATCTGATTTCCCCTCCCCCTTTCCCCCCAACGGCTTTATTCCCCTTTTCCTCCCTAAATTTCACTTTTACCCCCCAACAGCAAAATAACGGCTACTTTGGGAGGTATTTTGGTCCAAGTTTATTTTTTCAACTCTTTTAAGGTTTTTACACTCTTACCCTCCCCAACAACTATAAACGGATAGTTTTTAAGGGTATTTTGGTCTTTTGTGAAGTTTCAAAAATCTATAAATTCACACCATTTCTCTCTAATTTTTCACACCAATCTTCTTACTCTCTCTTATATAAACATTCTATATTTCTACAAGCTTTGCTAATCTTGCTAATTACTACTCTTACTAATTACTACTCTTATTTACTAATTAGTACTCTTGCAATTATTACTCTTGTTTATTAATTACTACTTTTGCTAAATTTTAATTACTAACCACTCCTCTTATTAATTTGTTACTCTCTAATTCTTTTGTCTAGTAATTAGTGAATTTTTATATTTATCAATTACTATTACTATTTTTTTTAATTACTAACTCTCTCCAATTTCGAATTACCCTCAGTGATTCATTTGTTACTCTTTAATTCTTTTAATTGTTATTTCTAATTACTAATTACTGCTCTTATACTTGTGTATTTAGTTACTCTTACTAATTTTATTTAACGTCAAATATGGCTGGATTATTGAAGAAACTGAAGCGTGGATCATCATCACGAAAAACATCATCATCATCACAAACACCACCACCACCAGCACGAGCGCCAGCACCACGGCCATCACAAACACCAATCCAAGCACCACCACAACCATTCGTTCCTGGACGAATGAGTACAGGCTGTATGATAGATACCCAAGCCAATTGGGAGTTCAATCAAAACATTCCAGATTTTGAATACACGCCTGATCAAGACCCCCCGCATTATAGTCAAGGACGCAGCTCGGTTGGCGAAGCTACTACTCCGTGGCATAATCTTAACCCTATGCCTGGTCATGATGAAGAAGGGCCGAGCAATGCCTCCGGTAATGAGCCAGAAGTCCAAAAGGGGAAAAAAAGAAAGCCGAGTGTTGGAATCATTTTGATGAAGTTACGGTGGACGGCATCCGAAAAGCTCGATGTAAGTACTGTGCTAAATTATTTTCGTCTGGTAGTGGTAATGGACATCTTAACAGGCATTACCCTCAGTGTGCACCTCGACAAGGCCACGTCGAACCTACCCAAACGCAGTTATCTTTTGACGGTAAGTTATTTGTTTATAATCAGCGAGAGCAAAGAGACGGTCTCGCTGAATTTGTTATTCACGATGAACAAGCCTTTTCTTTTGCCGATAATGCTAAGCACTCTAGATATATGAACACATACGTTCAACCTTTGTACAAAAAGGTTCATAGAAACACAACTAGATCCGATGCACTCCGACAGTATAATGCTGCTAAAGCACGCCTGATCGATTATTTCGATAAATTTGACGGTAAAGTTAGTCTTACTTCTGATATTTGGCAATCTCCGTTTACTTTTGTTAGTTATACTTGTGTGACAGCCCATTGGATTGATGCAGATTGGATTATGCACAAGAGAATCATCGCTTTCGAGCTCTTTCCTTATCCGCATGATGGAATGAACATTGCTACTATTATATTAAAAGCATGTACCACGTTTAAATTAAAGGATAAGATTATGAGTATTAGTTTTGATAATGCTTCTAACAATACAGCTGCTGTTGATGCTTTACAGGAGAGCCTCAAACCTGTACTTTCTGGTAAATTATTTCATGTTCGTTGTGTTTGTCATATAATTAATTTAATTGTTCAAGATGGTTTAGCTGCTGCAGGAGATATTCTTGTCAAAATGAGGGGTATGACAGCGTATGTTAATAGTTCGAGTCCGAGAACACAACAATTTAAAACGTTGTGTGTTGAATATAATATGCCTCGCAGGAGAGCAGTTACAGATGTGGTCCACAGGTGGAACTCTACATACCATATGCTTTTACACATTCTGGCATACAGAGAAGTCTATACGCATTTTCTACTAACCCAGTTCCCAGCCGGCTTGCCAACTCAAGAGGAATGGCAGATGGCCACATACCTAGCTGAATTTTTGGAGGTATTTTACACGTCTACCAATTTATTGTCTGGTACGTACTATCCCACCTCTCCTCTCGCTGTAATAGAAATTCTCAAGATGGCTACAATGTTAACAAAATGGAGATATATAGGACCCTTTGAGGAAATAGTAAAAGTGATGGATAAAAAGTTTAATAAATATTGGAGTGAACTGCCTGTTATTTTTGCTGTTGCTACTTGTTTAGATCCTAGGTTAAAGTTGCATGGCGTGAACGTCTCGATACAAGAGATATCGATATTAATGTGCTACCCAGTAGAGGATACAACCGCACTCACAGCGAAAGTGAGCAAGACATTTGAGGAACTGTTCAACCTCTATCGTAATTCTGCTGACGTGCGCGGACGAGCTTCATCATCGACTGCTGAGAGGTATTATGCGCCATACCTTAAGGGCTTTGAACATCTAGTAGCAAGACAACTACCAGGTGAAGGTACTTCTAATTCGGCAGGTTCGTCTACTTTTTCCTCTTTTAATGAGATTGGTGTATATTCAAATACTGATCATTATTCTGATTTATCAATGCAAGAACATGTTAATTTTAATTTGTTAAATTTTTGGAAACAAAATCAAAACATGTATAAAACTTTAGCCCAAATTGCACGGGATGTACTGCCAGTGCAAGCCTCCACGGTTGCTTCAGAGTCGGCATTTTCAGCGAGCGGGAGGGTTTTGGATGACAGGAGGAGTCGTCTTAACCCCGAGTCGCTCGAGCTATGTGTATGTTGGAAGGATTATCTTGATGCGAAATACCGCGAGCAAGATAAACCGATTGATGATAGGAAGAGCAGTGACTCGGATGTTGAAGTACTTCCGGATGATTAGGTAATTTCTTTTTATTTTCCTTATCTTAAGTTTTAAGAATAAAATTTCTCACAAAATATATATTTTTTTCATATATATATATATATATATATATAATAAGTTTTTACAAGCAAGATAGATATTTTTTCGTATATATAAAAAAATAGGTAACTTCGCCTGTTTGTTTACAAGCAGCCGGTCCCAAGCCCGGATAAAAGGAGGAGGGCCTATAAATACATTTATCTTCAATGTATATGATTTATAATGAAATAAAAGGAAAAGATTATGTTCGTTAAATTATGAATATTGGACATGCCTAGAGTACAATTTGCTTAAATAATAATAACAAATTACCATAATTAAAACCCTTACCTTGAATAACAAGAAAATGCCAAAAAAAAAAATTGGGCCTGGGCCCAATTTTTTTTTGGTATTTTCTTGTTATTCAATATTTAGCGGCTACTTCAAAAGAGCCAGCGGATTAAATCGCAAACTACATATGTTAAGTATGATATCCACACACAGATACCGGGAGAGAGACAGAGAGAAATGGACCTCAGGGCCACCAACTTCATGAACCCTAATGGCCTTGACCATTTTTACTGCTGCTGATACAGAGAGTGCTCTCACTCATGGCTTAGTATTACAGTAGTTATTGCAGCAAACTTGTTGAAAAAGGGTGATTTTTTGTGATGAAGGCCAGTCACAAATGGGTTCAAGAGCAAAGTGTGGAAGTGATGAAGAAGTCCCAATCTTGATTCACTCATAAGTCAAGTTAGTTTAATCCCCATGTTGTTATTAGAAATGGTCAAACGCGTCACTTTATTTCTTTACCTCTTTTTTTTTTCATTTTTTATTCGTACACGTGCTTGTCGTTGGAAGAAGAAAAGAAAAAACAGTTCTCTGGCCACTTTGACCCGGGCCAGAACCGGGCCAGAACATGGCCAAACCCGGGCCGGGCCTGACCCGGGCTTTTTTCGGGCCGTTCTTCGGGCCGGGCCAAACTCGGCCTTTTTCGAGCCGGGCCCGGGCTGTTTCAGAAAAATTCAGGCCTGGCCCAGACCCTAAGCCCAAAATGGCCGGGCCAAGCCCGGGCCAGAAAGGGGCTGGGCCGCGGGCCGCCCGGCCCATTTGACAACTCCAGTTAATTGATTAGTTTTGAAAAATTAGTAGACTTTGGGTATAAAAAGGAGATTGTAAAAGCTTTTTGATTCGAGCCTCTTGTACAAGATTTTGTTCCGTTATCTTGATTTGAGCCGGTGCATGATTGTACTTCTTCTGCACTATTTTGCTCTATTTAGCTACTAATATAGTTTTAGGCTTGTAATGTGCTGGATGAACTTATCATTCAGTTTTGTCTTTTAATTTACTTCTTTGTATTGCGCTGGATGGACTTGTCATCGAGTTTTACTTTTCTACTGCATAATTGTATAGTTTGGTATTTTGACCTAGGTATATATTTCTGCTTTAACCAAAATAAAAAAGCTTTTTGAAATTGGATAAGCAAAAAAAGAAAAAAAAATCATTTACCCCGCAGCCAAATCACTTTGTAATTAGAGGAATTGGATAACCAAATAGTGTCGGGACGTGATTTAATTCGAAAAGCATAGCTTAACCACTCCAGAATTAATCCCAAAGAGTCTCTTAAACTAGTGGCCAATTTCTCAACCCCCCCCCCCCCCCCCCCCCACCCAAAACTAAGAAGTGCCGCCTTACAAAACAGCAGTCTGGTTCATGGTTTCAAATACGCTTGCAAATTGGGAGAATAACTAATGTATGCCCCTGTGAATAAAGCATGATCTTCTTTCTCGCAACCCAGAAAGAACTTTCTCGGGTTTCTTTTGAACTGAGATATGAACAAAGCAATTTCTCCTACAAGTGCTGTTCAAAATTGTTCCTAAAGAATTGCCAGAACATGGGTCTAGATGATTACCCGTTCATGAGAGTTTTTTTTTTGTTGATAAGATCGAGAATTGCATATAAAAAGCTCACGAGTGAGCATATATTATAGGAGACAAAGTTGAAATCATGACAAGCCATGATAAAGCAAGAGAAAAAACATCCAAACAAAGAAACATACAAAACAAAAGCCAACCACTTTAAAATGATGCCAACCAATTAAACCAAGTGGTGGGTAACCGACAAGCATCATGTGATAGCATACTATCGTCAATCCAGTCTTAATGTACATCAATATTCTGGCTTGACAGGCAAAAGAAGCGAGGACTCTAGCCTCCCTTAACTGTGATTTGCTGCCCCAGACAAACTGTAATAATAAAAGTCTTTAAGCATATAGCAAAAGTCATATATCATAGCCGCTACCGAGTCCAAGATGTCTTCAGTATCCGACATTTGAGTGCGTAAAAAAGTAGAGTCAGTGAATAAATTAATGTGTAGCAGCTTTTTTGTGAGAGTCCATTTTGATGCAAGTAGCAATCCTTTCACAACTACAGAGCACGAATTAGATGCTAAGGAAGAGAAAGCAGCAGACCCACATCGAAAATTCATAGCATTTATACAAGTAAGACCAATAGCAATCATAAGGTTGATCTTGCTATATGAAGTGGTTAGGAAAATATTTATAGTGTTTTGTACGTTAGGAGGGCACAAAGGTATATCGTTTTGTACTATGAGGGGGGGTTGTGGGTCCACATTGAGAAACATGGCTTTGGTTTTGTCTTTCGGCGAGAGGTATTGAAAGTGATTATCATGCGCCCATCTGATTAATTTGGCTAATAGTTGTAGTTGGTTGGATATTATTGTTTCGAAAAATAAGTTGGTTACGAGTTATCCAAATAAACAAAGGGCGGAGGCAAGAAAAGAGTTAAGGTAGAGAGATGTTTAAGGGTGTGAGGAGTTTTGTTGAGCCAAGCAATGAACGAAACTTTAAACAATGGATGAAAAATGTCCGATTTTATGCCCATTGGTCCACCAAACCAAATAGGACGAACTCTCGGACAACGAAAACACAAGTGGTCAGTGTTTTCCTCTTGTCTGTGACACATAGGGCAGATCGGTGAGTCTGTAATTTGGACTTTATGCAGGTTAAAGCAGAAATATATACCTAGGTCAAATTACTAGGCGACACAAACATTAACCAAAAAGTTCTTCCGGATACAAACAGTATCCACTAATATACTAGGCGACACAAACAGTAACCAAAAAGTTCTTCCGGATCATGGAATCCACTAATATAACCATTCATCATGTACAGAAAAACAGATGACAAGAACCTTTGATCCAGACTTCAGCAAGAAAGAAAAGGGAAACAGAGAAATGAAACAAGAGACTGCAAGTTATCAATGGAAGCATAGGTCGGTCAGTGTGCAGAATGAGTTGTTGCTGTGGCCGTCTTCTTAAAATCGATCTTGTCAACCTTCACCTCCCCATCAATGAGTTCATAAACATAGACAACAACACGCAGGCTGTCTATGTCCATGAGCACAAAACTAGGGTTCACATCGTAGGTGATACTGCTGTAGGCACCGGTGGCAGATCCAGGGTTTATGACTACACCAGCCTCGTGTTTGTAGGCCTTAAATTGATGAGTGTGACCGCTAACAAGGATGTCCACGTCTAACTGTCTCTGGAGCATGGCCAGGGAATCTAGGTCTCCCCAAGGAACAACCTGTATTTGATAGCATATAAATTCAAGTCAGTCATAGTTTTGCAGACTTGCAGGGTTCCTCCAAATAACATCTATTACATCAATCCACAAAAAATTATGTCATTTGCTGGATGTTTGTTCTTGGTTGACGTGCTGGCATAAGGATCTGTTCTTTCTAGAGCTTGGGAGAAAAACAGAAATACATATCTAGGGCAGTCAGCAGTATGACAGCAATACTAGTAGTTTGTGTTAATAGTGCTCATAAACACAATTGTTGTGAGCCAATGCTTAGGTAGCACGGATATAGACACGGTGTCGGTGTTCGATACGGACACCGACATCGGACACTGTAATTTTTAAAAAATTAAATTTTGAACATCGCAGGACACCATTATTTTTTAATATATATATATATATATAATAAATATCAAATATATTTCACAATCTAAAATAATAAATAATAATGAAAAACTATCAAAACAAAACAAGAAATTCAGTTAGAAGTCATAATTTATTTAGTCTAACGTATTGGAAATGCAACGACAAAGGGAGAAGAAAAAAACGAAGAAAAAAAAAGAAATGAGAGGAAAGAAAAAAAGAACAGGAAAGGAAAAAAGAACAGGAAAGAAACGAGAAGGCAAAGAAAAAAGGAAAGAAACGAGGGAGTGAGGGAAAGGAGACGACTCAGACGAGATGACACCTGTGGGCCAGCGACAGTGACGGAAGACCTCCCGCAACGACGGCGAGACCTTTAGCGACGGAAACGTCGATGACGGCAGCAGCTGGCTTCTCGTCTTTCGGCGACTGTAGTCGTCAGATTTGTTGGCTTCGGCTTCGGATCTTCGTCGACTGGGTTCCGGCAACACCAGCGACACCGGCGACAACCTTGATGTGGCCGGCAAACAGCAGCCGTGAGGTGAGAGAGAAGAAGACGGTAATAGTTCATAACATCTGAAATTGGCCCCAAAACGGTCCGACACTGCTCCACGCCGTGTTCGACACTAGTTGATGAAGTGGCCGACACGGTGTCGGAAATAAAAAAAAAAAAATTCCGACACCAATGAGCCGTGTCGGACACATGTCGGGTGGTGTCCGAATGGTGTCAGGGTGTCCGTCCGTTTAGGACACCATACCTCCACCTAGGAGAGGTGTCTGTGCTACCTAGGCCAATGCATAAGACTTCTGCCCTAAAGCAAAAGGGTACAGAAGTATGTGTCTTTTAAAGACAGCTTCCACAAAATACTTCCTTGAAAACAAACTAGAGCTATGACATTAATAAACAAACCAGAGCAGGAAAAATCATCTGAAGCAGTATGTAAGAGTTTTGTAACAAAAATAGTGCAGGCAAGTAACGGTAGTTACTCTGGAAGACAGTTATAACTATTGGTTCTACACCCTTCAAGTTCAACATAGCTCGTCTGTTGTCCTTCCTCTTCTCTCGATCTCTTGATATTGTTTTTGGTCCTTCATATAGCAACGACAGTTGATCACTACATTGGTTTGACTATGGCAGCGGTCGCTTTGTCTAGCCAATGCAAAAAGCTAGAAACGCCATCCAGCATTCCTCCAACCCACATTAGCAGAACCCACCCTTCCTATTATGCCTTTAACATCTGAATCTAGACCTATGGGAGAATCAATCACCAAATAAATCAAAACCATCTACTCTTATGAGAGCGGCTGCTGTTACTAACTATAAAAAGAAAAAAGAAATGTCTGCTGTTTGCATCGGCAAGACAGAAGACACGGAATCTCTTCTAATGTGAGAACTAAAAGGGCATAATCAGCCCAAGAATTTCAGGCCTGTTTATTTTCCATTTCTTGGTTTCCAGTTTCCAATTTCTGTTTCCATTGTCCTTTCATGTAGTTCCCTAACTTTGGCATATTTATTTTCGACTTTTATTTATTTAGTGTTAGTTGGCTAGGTGAGATAAAAGCGTCGAAAGATGAAAGGTAAAAGATTAAAGAAAAGGTCATTCAGGCCCTTCCATACGGTTGTCTACACCTTCACTGGAAGGTTTAAGTTTGTCGCTGATACACTTTTTAGCGCATTAGGTGTATCAGAAGCATAATAATATTCCACCATGTCCAACGGAAAAGCTTGTTATTGTTCCCTGCAAAATTCACTAGAAAAGAGAAAGTCGAAACAGAACAAGAAAATAGAAACCAATCATGCTTCCATGGAAAACAAATCCCAAAACTGAAAACAGATAGGCCAAATTATCAACGAATCTTTATAAGCGAGATATCAGCATTACTGATAATGGCTAAGCTAAGACTAGACGCCTGAAGAATTTCAGAAACTTCACCCCACACGGGACCCAATGTAGTTGGAAGCTTGCAATAAGCATGATACTTCAACGTACAGAGAAAAGCCACTCATAATTAAAAACTCCTGCAGACGTTTTACACAGGGAGAAGCTGACCTGATGACCGTGGCATAACCCAAGCTTGAATTGTCCAATGGTAAGTGTTTTGGTCTCTGGATAGCGAGCATCTTCGTCATATTCACCTCGAGTAATATGCAAACTGGGGCACAAGCTCTTCAAATAGTCATGAACTTCCTGATTAAACAGAAACTGGACTCAATAGAAGAGATAAATACGTTTGGTGCAAAACAATTGAGAATAAATGATGTTGGAAATTGATGTGTTTTGTTCTCTGCTGTATAACTGGGTAAACATATGGCTCCTGTACTATGACATAAAACGGGAATACCATCATAGAAAAGTCCAAGTCTCTTCTGTTTGCTTCCACTCGGCCCCCTATCTGGACTTCCTCCAGTGAGGGGTCCTTCCTGAAGACTATATATATATATAGTCTCCTGTTCCGACAGGGCATTGATTTACCTATCAAAAACATCATATCCAAAACTACTAAGAAATATAAGAAAATCAAACAGAAGGGAGGCGGCAGAAAAGGCTTGCTACGACGAGGCCAACACAAAAAACTGGCCTGGCCTAGGGCAGCGTGCTAGGGATTCAAGAGAAGAATAAAATGGCCAATGAATTCCCTTTACGAATAGAAGAAAATGATAGGAGCCTTGTGAGCATATTTGTGCAATCAATTCAGAAGCAGAACGAAATCAACACAGGAGAAGAAAGTAAAATAAATGAGGGGAAAAAAAGGCGCATGCAACTTTAAAATTGGTACAGAAGATGAATCCCTCAAGCCCTGTCTTAAGAGTTCAGCAGTGAGGTTTGGTTTTTGCAACTGCATGCCATCAACACCTTTATTTGTCTAACGTTTCTACTAATGTGAAGAAAAATACATGACTAAAAATATCAAGCAATCTATATGCCTTAAATACCACAAAAAACTCGTTTTGCCAAGAAAGGCTCAAAACCTAAATCTCGATAAAATCACACATTTAATGTTATTATTATTGTAGTTCATGTTTTAAAATTCCCGAAACCTACCGCATATGTAGGGAAACCAGAACAAGCCTAGGGTCATCTGGTCATAACCAACTTTTGACATTGTGAACGACCAATCAACTTGGCTTCTCTCATGGAAGGCTGTCCCTAAGCCTTAGTCGTGCTTAGAGACAGGAGGGAGATGCTAGGGTTAGCAATTTATCTCAGTGGCACAAGTCATCAATTCTCGAGTAGGACAAATCTTAAACACGCCTAGAAGTGCAAGAAATAATGGCCGTTCCTGTCTCAGAGAAGCATCTAGAATTACATGAAATCAAGAGGTGCAGAGGCACACTAGTCACAACCAATCAAACTGACGACTTACTTCTGTTGCACTTCTACATTGTTACCCACACCAAGTATTGCCCCAAATGTTGAACAAAATTCATAAACAATCATCAAGAGGGGAAAAGAACAGAAAAACATTTTGTGCTAAAACATAGTCTATTTCAAGCTCAAACATCCTATCACGAGTATCCTATCAACTACACATCTGCTTGATTATTGCATATTAGCTCAGTTCTCTTATTACCACAAGCAAGAGCAATAAGCACAACAAGACAGTATGATGGCAAAAAGCTATCAAAACTCATAACCTATCTCTTTGTTCTCTTTTCTTGGTTGGTTTATGGATACCCAAAAACTAATCATCAAAGTTTTTCAAAGCTTAGTTTTCACTCTGCTCTTAATCTTAATATCCACAAGGTTAACGTAAATTTGCAGGAAAGCATAATGACTGTCGACCCACAAAAGGAATGACTAACCTAGATAAATACGTCCTTATGTCCAATGTAAGACAGAAAGAAAATTGATCTAATTCAATCGGATGGCCTACAAAATTGAATATGCGCAGTGAAAGGGAACATAGAGTTGGTTTAGCAGCCATGAGCTTAATTTTTGACCAGAAATAAAAAAGAAGATAACGACTGACCTAGAATAGAATGCCAGTATCAAATAGAGAAAACATGATTACGTAAACTCATATGAACCGAAGAAGAAAAAAGAAAAAGAAAGAAAGAGCACAGATTTACCTTGATACAGAGATTGCCGGTGCAAATGATGTGCTGGATCTTGCCGGGGACGAGCATGGATTTGAACTTGGCAGGGAGATCGGGCGCCCTGTGCGGGATGTGAAGATCCCCTATTGCCAAGACCAACACCATTCTTGCTTCTCTTTCTAACGACTAGATGTTTCCCAATTTTAGGTACCACCGAAATCTTGCATCGGAGGTGTAAAACGGAGAAACAAGAACGATCACGAGTCTAGTTTTCTCGAATCAAGCTACTGGCGATTGTGTGCTTCGATCCTTGAATCAAGAAAAGTCAACAACGTTAACAGTATCGTGTCTAGCAGAATACAGGAAAATTTACAGAGAAGCCCTTATATTTCTACCTATTCTCGCATGACCCCGCCATAAAGTTTAACTCCCAGTGAAAAGAAGAACAAAAGGAAAAGAATGTGTCTGAATCCTCGATCAGGTTTAGAAGTTTCGACCTACAAATGGGAAATGTGTAACCCCATCTTAGCACTTAAAGTTCATAAACCCTATAAATTACATCTTAGCACTAAAATTTTATAAATACTATATATAAAGATTAAATCCGAATTTGATTTATATCTGTATGTATATATAATAAAGATTAAAAAAAAACTCTCTCTAGTCGTACTAGAAAACTCATTAATTTCCAAATATGTTTGGGGTCTACGCCATGAAGTACACATTTCCCCCTCGAAATAACATAACATTTTCCTAATGTTAACTCTATTTTCTGTTTATATAGGAATTTGCAATTAAGAAATGCTTATGTGCCTTTTTCCAAGACTGTTAGACGAAGGGATGACATGATCAAAGGAGGAGGTAGACATTTATTATATTGTATATCGAACAGCCTTAGACAATTAGGACTATTGATCGCAAACCAGACAATATCTTTTTACTATATTTGACATGTTTGCTTTGACAAAAGTCACAATTATCATAGACCACAATGATAATCTAGTGATAAAAGCTTCTTCTATGTTATTGTCATGCACTATATCCAAGAGATGACGGGTTTACTAGTACGAAAGTGCCAGAAGTTCATATTAGGAACTGTGCAGCACTTTTGTGTTTCCTATTATCAGAAATTGGCAACATTTTCTATCGAAAACCCGTCATCTCTTAACATAACATTTTCCTAATGTTAACTCTATTTTCTATCTATATAGGAATTTGCAATTAAGAAATGCTTATGTGCCTCTTTCCAAGACTGTTAGACAAAGGGACGACATGATCAAAGAGGAGGCAGACAGTTATTATATTGTATATCGAACAGCCTTAGACAATTAGGACTATTGATCCCAAACCAGACAATATCTTATTACTATATTTGACATGTTTGCTTTGACAAAAGTCACAATTATCATAGACCACGATGATAATCTAGTGGTAAAAGCTTCTTCTATGTTTTTGCTATGCACTATATCCAAGAGATGGCGGGTTTATTGGCAGGAAAGTGCCAGAAGTTCATATTAGAAACTGTGCAGCTCTTTTGTGTTTTCTATTATCGAAAATTGGCAACATTTTTTTATTGAAAAGTAGTGTTTGACGCCCTTGATTTTCATTAGGTAGGATGTGTAAATGATCCGAGTCAAGACAAGCTTGAGGTTGTTCAAACTTTGGTTCATAAAGTTCGGCGAGTTTTCAAATTCAATCTAAGCTTTGCTTGTTTATCACTTGAAACGGGCTTGAACTTGAGTAACTCAATATTTTATACTCCATAATACTCAACAAGTCATTTATCAGGCCAGGGTTATCGCATTTCAAACCGTGATCAAGTTTATCTCATTTCTCTCACTAACGGATCTTTAACGAGACTCCAAACAAAAAATCATGAGCCCAAGATAAGATATGCCTTGCATTATTAGTTTAGCTGAGATGCATCAACTATGTCGGTGTTGGAATTTTATCATTCTGTTCTGTATTCACATGTTGATGCTGGAAATTGCATGGAAACTAAATCACAAATAAATACTTTGGGGCATATAGTCGAGTTTGTTGACGAGTTAAAGATAAATAATTATTTAAGATACAACAAAATCTCGATTGAAATTTACAAACAGCAAATTCAAAGTTTTTTCTTGAAATTTGTCTTTAAAACAACGCAAGCCATGACTATAGAAATCATATAGGAAAAGAAAATGTTTGAAGCTTGAAAGTGTTAAGGAAGAATGGAATCAACTTGCGTTTATAAAACCTTACATGGTGTCTTTAGACAATCACAAAAGTTGAGAAAAAAAATGTTACAATACTAAAAAAATGTTACAATACTTTAAAAAAAAAAAACTGTCAAAAATACATTGAAACAAATCATAAGTCAAATGAAAATGATTAGTCACACCTCCAAGTGCTAAGTGCACATAAACTCAAGCATTTGTACGCGGGTGGCACGAAGACCAGCGCACAGTCACATTGTCCTTCCTTTCAGAATTTAATCAATTTTTTCTAAGAAAACAAACTTCTCGGACCCACTAGTAGGAACTGCAACCGGTTTCCGTTGCACGACTTACGAGTTCTGACTAGTAGTGGTAGCCTCCATTTCCCAAAGTTCCCCGGCAAATGGATCGTGGTCCAACACAGCTCGACTTGACTGAAAAACCTCAGCAGACGACTTCTAGACAAAGAGGAACTTCGCAGCAATTGCCTGAGATGAAGCCAGAAGACTTTGCCTTAGACCGCTCGTTATAAGAAACGAGAATGCAAGCTCCAAGAACAAGTGCAACTAAGTTTGTTAAACGCGTTTTGTTGCAACTAATTCCCTTCGTTGATGTTTATCATATTTTTTTCTTATTCAAGCAGCTTTAGCTGGACAAGGGAGTGAGTGCATTCGTTCTTCGTTTTGCAGAAACTACTCGAGGGGAAGACGAAAAGGGTCTCTGCTCGACTTCCCCGTGACGGTTTCAAATTGGGGGTTTGCAAAATTATAAGCACAGAAGAGCTTGATCGAAAGAGCGGGCAATAACATGTCATCCTCCTTTATTAGCTCTTCTGCACTGCTCGCGCTCTTATGGGTGACAGCTGAAGTTATATTAGTGTCAGCATCTACCTCGCCAATGGAGGCGGAAGCTTTGCTTAGCAGCGGCTGGTGGGGGAAAAGGATTACAGTTGACAATTCTTTAAGTCACTGTGTCTGGTATGGCATCACTTGCAATGAGGCAAAAAGTGTCATTGGAATTGACCTCGGTTATCCGTGCTTGCTTGGTTCTGGAGCTGAGCTGGGAAACTTGAACTTCTGTTCCTTTCCGAACCTGAGAGTCCTTGATCTTAGCGGCTGTGGGATTAAAGGAAGCATCCCAAACCAAATTGGTATGCTTTCAAAACTGAAGCGACTTTCTCTGTCTTCCAACTCTCTTTCAGGTATTCTACCTCTCTCTCTGGCTAATCTCACGCAACTGACATCGCTTGGGGTTAGTGATAATCATATCCGTGGCTCCATACCTACAGAAATAGGATATTTGAAGCACCTAACATTTCTGGACCTCAGCTTTAACAACTTTTCTGGTCGAATCCCTTCGTCAATTGGTAGTCTGACAAGCTTGGATGGTCTGGACCTCAGTCAAAACTACCTCATTGGTCCGGTTTCCCCCATCTATTGGTCAATTGAAAAATCTCAGTGATTTGAAGCTTGGATCAAATCTTATTCAAGGTCCCATCCCGGCCAGCATTGGTAGTTTGAGTAGCCTGAATCATCTTTTAACCTTTCTTCAAATCGTTTTCAGTGGTCTGATACCTTGTGAACTTGGCCAGCTGCATGACCTTTTGACTGTTGATGCTTCATTAAACCATCTTTCCGGCAATGTACCAGTAGTTCAATATCCTTGCAGACTTAATTCTCTAGAACTTTCTGGAAATTTTCTGACTGGACAGATCCCAGTAGAACTAGTGAAAGTGTGCGAATTCTTTGATCACTTGGGATTGGGTAAGAATAATCTGACCGGAACAATAGCTCCTGAACTCCTACACATAAGTTACTTAGATGTCTCCGACAATAAGTTTATCGTGTGCCCCAATTCATCAATTGACTTGTCAGGCAATGCTTTCGAAGTCCCATTGGGTTGTTCCCATGCATCTAAGGAGAACAAGAGGAACAAGTTAATGCACTCATTCCTCATCTTTCTCTTAATTTTTCTCATCTTTCTCTTAATTACCATTCTCCTTACCTTCTTAGTGCTTGGTTGTATGATCATTTTCCGGGATAAGGCTAGAAGCAACCAAAGTGAGGAGGCAAAAGATACGAGGAATGGTGATATATGCTCCATATGGGACTGTGACGGTAGAGTTGCATATGAGGATATCGTCAAAGCAACAATTGACTTTGACATGAAATATTGCATTGGAACCGGTGGTTATGGTAGCGTTTATAAAGCAGAGCTCCCCTGTGGCAAGGTAGTTGCCTTAAAGAAACTTCACAGACTAGAGGCGGCGGAGCCAACTTTCGACAAGAGTTTCAAGAATGAGGTCAAAATGATATCCAACATAAGGCACAGAAATATCGTGAAGCTTTACGGGCACTGTTTGCACAACTGATGCATGTTCCTAGTTTACGAATACATGGTAAGTGGAAGCTTATTTTGTGTGCTGAGAGATGATATTGAGGTCTAGAACTGGATTGGGGTAAGAGGGTGAACATTGCTAAGTCCATAGCACATGCTCTATGTTATATGCGTCATGACTGCACTCCGCGTATCGTTCACCGAGACATATCAAGCAACAATATTCTCAACTCGAAGCTCGAGGCGTTTGTTGCCGACTTTGGAGCAGCAAAACTAATAGATCCTAATTCATCCAATCAAACTCTACGTGCGATCCTTCTAGTCTATTCATTATAAGTGTGTTCTCGTAAGTCAAGTATTCTTTCAACTGATGCATTTGTGATATCCGTATTCTATAGAACTTGCCTACAAAATGGCTGTGACAGAAAAATGTGATGTGTATAGCTTCGGAGTGGTTGCGCTGGAGATGATTATGGGAAGGCACCCAGGGGAGTTCCTCTCGTCATTGAAGTCTTGGTCTGGTCAAGTTAATTATAACATTGCGTGATGTGTTAGACCCACGCCTTTCACAACCACCGGATGCAGTGGTTGAACAAGACATCGTTCTAGTTGTTACATTGGCATTGGCATGCGTATCTTCAGATCCAAAAATTCGGCCGACGATGGAATTTGTATCTCAAGAGTTCTTGTTTGCAAGAAGTCAATAGCCAAACCTACTCGCAATTTCACCATGGCACCAGAGAGAATCAGAAACGTGTTTCGCCCAGTAAACCAAGTGGAGGGCTTTCAATTTTTATCGTTGTTTTCTATCACAAAAAAACTTTTTATTGTAGTTAGAATACTTTCTCGATAGAATACAAGGATTGAGGTTTGGCAGAGGCTTCATGGCTTCAACAACTTCACTCATCAGAGGTCTGGCATTTGGGTCGCGACTAAGGCATTGGGCAGCCAACTGAGCAGCCCTCTGTGCACCTTTTATTGAGATGCAACCTTCAAGGCGGGGTTCTATTAGTTGATAGAGTCTCCGTCTCTCTCCTAGAAATCGTCTCGCCCATTCTACTAGGTTGTGCTCTCCGTTTGGCCGGTGCTTGTCCATGGATCTTCGGCCAGCCAACATTTCAAGTAAAACCACCTCAAAGCTGTAGACATCACTTTTTGATGTCAGATGGACTAGTACAAAATGGAAGATATTAGATATAGATGGTTTTTTTAAGAAGCCATTTGTTGATTCGTGCTGCAAAAAGGACTTCTACAGAAATGTAAACCGAAATATTGATATGGGTGTGATAGAGTGATGCTACTCTTATCAAATTCTCAAATTGCTTCTCCCAAATTATGAGGTAATTTTAACCTGTGAGCTGGTTACTTGAGAAGATCTCATTTAGGAGTTAAAATTCCGGAAGTGTACTACTCGAATTCCAGGGCAGCCAAAGGAGGAGGACCAGCTTGCAGTTCTCCGCTTCATGTGTTCTTAACACCTGTGATAACTAATCGACCAGTGCTATTTGAAAAGTTTCCTGAATATGAACTTATTGTACAAGTAATTTCTAATCTTCAGTTTCATACAATATTTTTTCGTTTCTCTGTTTTTTTTTTTTGTTGATAATTTGAAACACATTTCTGACAAACCACTAGAAGTACCCATGGAGTAGATTTATCAAAACTATACTTGTTGCCGTTCTACGGTTAAAACATCTTCATGTTCTTATATACTTGCAAAGTTCCAAGGTGTGCCAACTTCAGCGACCATACAGTCAACATGAAACAAAAAAAGAGTTACAAAAAAGGACATCTCGCGGAGGCCTATAACTCGGCGTGTGTTGGTTGGGAGGTGGTTACCACTTATCATGCACACACACCATACACAGACCATAAACAAATCTATCTAGTTCTTCTCTTTCAGCTTCTACATACGAGAAACCATATATATAAAAAATAAAGGGCTAATTATATCTATGTTCCTGAGATTTGGGGTACTTACAGTTAAGGACATTAAGTTTCAAAATGTAACATACCGTGACCAACAACGTTAAAAATGTAACATTTATGTCCATCTGTTAGGGTTCCGTCCAAAAAGTGATTTTTTTTATGATGTCACGATTTCGTATTTTCAAAATGGCAATAATGCCCTTATATTGTATATACAGAATAAATTTTAAACATTTTAAATTAAGATTTTAAAAATTAGGGTTTTGTAAGAGAGCTAAACAGTAAGTGTAATTTGTTTGAATTTTCATAAGTGCCAAAGATTAAATTTTCAAACCCTAGTTTGAAAATTAGGGGTTTTAAAACCCTAATTTTCAAATTCCGATTTCAAAACCCTAATTCGCACCCTCCCCACCTCGCTGCCACCCTTTCCTCACGCCTAACTCTGCTTGGCACCAAGGCCATTCAATTCAATTCATTATTTTTCTCAACGGTTCAGTTTATAGCCTTCTAATTCAAAGGCGATGGGGAATGGGGAGGAGTGGTCGTCGTCATTTCTTGGGTGTGTTGATCATGACGTGGTGGGGGGAAGCGAGCTGGACTTGATGAAGGGGTCTTTGAGCGATGATCAGCGTCCGACTCGAGGAGAGGAAAGAAAGTTGTGCGCCGACGGGGGAGGGTGGGTGCGGTGACCAGGGAAGGGGGAGGGTGTTGCGGCCACAGGGAAGGGGTCAGTGATTGCGGCCACGACGAAGGGCGAAGGTAGACGGGGTGTGTGGGGGGTGACCAGGGAGGGAGGGTTAGGAGGGCCGTGAAGGGCCGGGGTGGATGGTTTTGGGGGTGCAGTGGTATTGGGGACTTTAAGAGACGCGAGGTGGGGGTAGAGTAAACATTAAATTGTTTTTTTAAGATAAAGTAATGGCATCTGAAAGAAAATAACATTCTAATTTAAGGGTAACAATGTCATTTTATCAAAACCGTTAGGTTTTTTAAGATTCCGTCTGGTCAATGGACATAAGTGTAATTTGTCCAAACTATTATCCTTGGCTGTAATTATCCCTAAACCTCAGGGATATATGTGTAATTAGCTCAAAAAATAAACTATTATCAAGAAGTTAGAAAGTTACTGAAGAAAATTCTGGAATTCCTTGTTTAAAAATGATTCAGTGCAAGACCTACAGTGAGGTATCGTTATAATAGGAAGGTTTGACATACTGCTAATCCAGGAAGGTATGATTAATTTACAACTAATCTTCTATACTTGGATACAAATCTGTCCCTATAATTTACATGTTATTCACAAAAAAATTGGGATTCTCATCAATTCTGAGTTTCCAACACCCCCCATCAAGCTGGGGAGTAGATGCTTTCCATCCCTAACTTGCTCACAATCCTGTAAAATGCTGAACTTGTCAATCCTTTAGTTAAGATCTCTGCTAATTGGCTCTCCATAGATACGTAGGCAGTGCAAATCAATCCACTTTCAAAGTTAGATTCTCCATTCATGGCTTGTGAAAACGAGCTAGGGTTATCCTTTAATCCAAAATCAAAGTTAAATTTTTGTCAGTATACATAATCGTCAGAAATGGCTGGCCTTCTAATTTTTTAGGATCTTCTTAAGCTTAAAGTTTCTTTCCTAATTGTAGGCTCAATGTTAACTTCTTATTTATGAAGTGATTCTTCCTGAATTAGTTGTTCTTGAATGGTATCTAAAAGATGACCTTAAATAACAATCAATTTATTATCTTTATTTGCTGGTGTTGGCACTGCATCCTGCAATTTCTTAAAAACTATCTTTTGACCACTCCCACTAATGTTAACATCATTAACTAAGGCTTCGTTTGACAAAACTTTTTTTTGGTTTTCAGTTTTTAAAGAGCAGCTTAATTTTTTTTATTTTTTTTTACAAAAACAAGTGGGTGTTTGATAACCCTTTTTTTTTTGAGTGTTTGGTAACCCTTTTTATTTTGACTTTTTTTTGGGTGGTTTGCGGTGACGATGGTGGGGCGTAGCGGTAGTCGACGGTGGTGGTGGCTGGTGGTGGTCGTCGGCTGGCGACAGGCGGTTGTCGCGACAGTGGCTGCTGGCGGTGGCTGCCGACCAGCGGTGGTGACCGAAGCTGGCTGGTGCCCTATGGTGGTTGCCGGGGGCAGAGGTGGCTGTTGGGCGGCGGTGGCTGCCGGCAGTCGTGGCCGAAGGTGGCCTTCGGCCAGCGGTGGTGGCCACCGCCCACCACCGCCCGATATTGGCTGCCGGAGGCCGGAGGTGGCTGTCGGTGGCTACCAGGCGGCGGTGGGCGATCGGTGTATTGTGGTGGAGGTCTCAAAAAAAAAATTTAAGTGAAAAAAAAGAGTTTTTTCCTCTTTTTTTACTCTACAATTTAAAAAGTGGTTTTTTAAATTGAAAAAAAATGGTTACCAAAGCACTTTTTTTCCCAATTTTCAAAACTGAAAAAAAGGCCTAACTTAGCACTTCTGGCTTCAACAATTCTTGAGGTGAGTGAAGGACAATATAATATGTATCCATTGGACTTCCCTTCATAGCCAATGAAATATCCACTGACTGTCCTTGCGCCCAACTTCTTTCATTGTAGATTGTAAACTCCAACTTTAACTTGACATGCCCATATGTGTGAATTCCTTAACCTTGGTTTCCATCCTTTTCATAGCTCAAAAGTTTTAGTAATAGCCTTAGATGGTAGCCTATCTAAAATGTACACTGATGTCTTTAGGGCCTCACTCCACAAAAAATATGGAAAGATTAGAATTGCTCATCATCGTCCTTACTATGTCCATTAGATTTCTATTTCTTCTTTCAAGGACAACATTTCAATATGGCTCGCCCGACATCATTTATTGAGCCACAATGCATTTCTTTTCACGGAACTCTAAAAATAGACTAGAACTTTGTCCAATTTCTGTTTACATTCAATAATTAGGGTTGTATACGAACCGAGTTCAAGCCGAACATGGGTGTGTTCGAACTCGGTTAATTTAACTTTTGGTATGTTCGAGCTCGGCTCAAGTTTGTCTAAAACCAAAACAGTGATGTTTGAACTCGGCTCTAGTCCATGACTGTAAAATTCGAGCTTGACTCATTCGACTTGTTTAATAATACGAGCCGAGCTCGAGTTCAGAAACTCGGCTCGTGTACATATTCAATTCTAACCGAATACCTAAAATTTGTAAATAATCCTCAAATCCTTCAATCTCATCAAGCTATAATGAATAAAAATAATATTACAGAAGATACAAGGAGAGGGATGGGGAATCAAAATCACTACAAAAGAGATCTTGATCATTGGCGACGAAGACAGAAAAAACGGGATGATGCTTATGCCACCGGCAACTGTGAGATGACGACGTCGACGACCAACGAAGCTACATTAGTAATCAAGATCTTTGCGCACCAGTGGTTGTATGTATAAAAAAGGGCTCAATTACAACAGCTCGACTTTCTTCGGTTGCGCTCTTGCACAGGTGGTTGCCCTCTTCCTCGAGCTGGATCGGTGATCGGCGTCGTAGCTGTGAATCCGTGATGTGGGTTTGTGAAGAGAGGGGGAGAGAGAGAGGCCATGTGCGATTGGTGAGGTGAGTGTGTGGTGTCTGTGAGGGCGGACGAGGGAGGGGCCAGAGTGCGGCTGTCCTTGAATATGTAATGTTACTGATGTATATGAGTGTTTAGGTTTAGGTTGAGTGGTTTATTAGATAATGGGCTTCACATATTGGGCTATTAGGAGTTGGACTTATGCATAAGTAATGGGCTTTATGTTTATAAGTGGACTAGCTTTAGGCCATCCAGATTTAAACATTAATTTATGATATTTATGTAAATATAATTCTTTAAATATATTATAATTAATAAATTATTGTTCACGAACACGTTTGCGAACATTTTGGAGTGTTCATGTTTGGCTCATTCAATAAACGAGCTCTACAAACTTGTTCATATTCGGTTCGTATATTATATGAACGAACGCGAACGAGTTTTAAAGAGAACGAACCACGAGCCGTTTATGAACGGCTCGGTTCATTTACAACCCTACCCATAATATTCTCCACCACTGTCTGGCCTTATAATTTTGATGCTTTTACCTAATTGTTTCTCTACCTCTCGTTGAAAAATCTCAAAGCCTCAAGGGCCTCATTCTCATGAAACAAGAGATAGAAATACATGTATCTTGTATGCTCATCAATGAATGAGATAAAATATCTCTAACCATTAAAACAAGTAGGATCAAATGGTCCACAAATATATGTGTGTATGATCTTAGAACTTCAAAACTCCTTTTAGAACCTTCATTGGTCATGTTGGTCTGCTTGCCCTTAATGCAGCCGACGTAAGTTGTAAAATTAGAGAAGTTAAGAGCCTGTAAAACTCCAACATTCACTATTTTTAAAAAAAAATTCTTTTAATTGAGATATGTCCTAATCTCCTATGCCATAACATAGAGGAGTTCTTATCATTAATACTTCATTTAGTGCCAAGATCATCATTGAGGGAAAAGAAGGGTGGGTTGTTCAAAGGTCGAATTCAAATTTAATATAATTCAAACATCTATTATGGTCCCATAGAAACAAGTACAGAAGAGTTCTTTAGCAAATGAAATTCTTGCCCAACAAAGTTAAAACCAAATCCTAAAGAGACAAGTTTTGAAACAAAAATTAAAATTCTAGAAAACAAAGGAATAAAAAAAGTATTTATAAGGTCTAAAATGAAACCAAACTGGAAGACTAATCTAAAAATAGCTGCCTTGTTCACTGCCTATTGGCTGCCCGAGGCTGACGAAACCTTGCATGATATTGGCAACGTGAATTGAAGCATCAGAATCAATCCTCCAGTATTATTACAAATAAAACTCGAGAATTGGCATTCTATTATGATGAAAATTAACCAAATTGGACTCATAATACGTAAGAAAGAATATATTACTTTTCTTTTCGAGCCATTTCTTATATGAAGGAATTCTTTTTTTATGTGTCCCTTTTTCTTGCAAAAGAAGCACTTTTGCAATCATGCCTTAATGACACTTTGCCTTCTTTTGTCAACCCAAGGACAACCTTTACCTTTATTAAGATTTTTCCTTTCGTGAGGCATTAAATGAGCACTTTCTAGCTTCTCATGCTTAAGCCTCTCTTCTTCTTGAACACACGTAATCAAAAGTTCATTAATTAACCATTTATCTACATGTGTGTTGTAAAAATTTTTGAAAGGCCATACTCCATAAGAAGATAGTCAAAAAATAAAATGAACAAGAAATGTCTCATAAATCTCTATCCCTAGGGACTAAAGTTGAGTTGCAATGCTCTTTATCTCCATAATATGCTCATGCACACCCTCTGAATTCTCGTGCCTTTTTCCCGAGAGTCATTTTCATTAGGGTGCTGGCCAATGCCTTATCAGACATCACAAATTGTTCTTCAACAGCCTTTAGGAAGTCTTTAACCTTATCATTAGGATAGAACCCCTATTACTCTTATTGATATGAGACTTAATAAGCATCAAACTTAGGTGGCTTGACCGCTCCTACATCTCATATACATTCTTTTCCTCGGCAGAACTTAATTTTGTAGGGGCGGGGGGTTCGTTCACATGAAATGCTGAATCTAAATCCATGCACCCTAATTTCAAGAAAATTTTGTCTTTTCATTCTTAAAAATTATCACCATTCAACAATGGAATATGTGAAGATTCAAAATTCATAAACGAAATAGCTATAACTGCAATATTAAACCAAGAACAGAAAATAATTCTTTTGAAGCATTAATTATAAATATGAATCAAACCAATGTTGTATATGTAATCAATATCCATTCTTTCCTATTGGGTAGAGGTAGCATCATACAATGAATTTGATCTTAAATAATAAGTCTAATTGTTTTAGACATTAAAATAAAAGATTTTTGTTACCTGTGGGCATAAAAACCTTTTCCCTTCTAATGTCTTTTCAACTATATTATTCTATTAATTCATATAAATATAATCAATTCTTGTCGGACCAATGATTATTTTATGTAATTCAATACAACTTCATATATTAATTATTCAAAAACATGTATACACTTGATGTGATTGAAAAACCAAAATCACACATCAAGGTATTAAAATGTTGTGGCTACTTTTAAAAATTATGTTGATGTTCATAACTTTACAAATAACATCACTTCCTAACAAATCCTTACGATAACATAACCGTTACCGCAACACTCCCAATGATATTCAAACGAATGATCAATAAAAAATTTGTAACTTAATGAAAGCAACAAATTTTCTATGACAAACATATATGGAGGACTTTTCTAAAAGGCTAAGCAAAAACGTTAATCAAGCCTTGACTCTAATATTTGTGATAGTAGTAACCAAACAAATAATGAAGTTATCATGGCCTTTTACATCAAATGTCTTGAAAAACTCAATATAAATAATAATTACAACCTATCAAATAAGCCTAATACATGATTTTTTAAAAATAAATTATTACAACCATGAGAGCGCGCCCACTACAGATTTTCTAGATAAAAGATTATAACTTAAAGGTAAGGCCATCAAAACTTCAACATTTCATTATATTTCTCAATTCGTAGGTATTAACAAAAATAACTAAATGGATGCACAACAATAATAAATGTGATTCTTAGAACTTGATCAATTAAATAATCTCCATATATGTAAATAGAGAACAATAATGCTAATCAAAATAGTCAGGAATGGCCTGATACCTATTTTGTTTGCATTATTGTGCAATAAAATAACGCTAATGACTTACCTCAAGCAATGATTGATCAAGTATTATTGTTATCTCTTGACGATCCAAATGCTTTCACGAATGTGCATTTCTTCACTAAGTGTTTATACCTCACGAATTTGCACATCCAAATCATACAACCTTTCTTGTTAATGTGTTGTAAACTTTTTTGTATGTAGAAGAGTTTTCTAACTTGTATAAGTGTGATACCCTGGAAAATGCGAAAAATTAATCCAACCGTAAGTTTGATTAATTAAGGGGTGCTATTTTTATTAAGTAACAATATGTTGGTAATGATTAAGTGTTAGGGAGCTAAATAGGGGGTTAGTGTGGTTTTGAGGATTAAAATGTAATTTTGAAAAGTTAAGGGGCAAAAAATATATTTTTAGAAAATCTGATGAACAGAATGCATATCTTTATTAAGTAGCATCCTTTTGATGATAATGAGGTGTTAGGGGGCTACATGGAGCGTTAGGGTGATTTTGGCGTCAAATTATAATTTTTCAAAGTTGAGGGGTCAAAATACAATTTTGGAAATTTTGAGGGGCTATTTTGCAAATTTCAAAAATTAGGCCTTATGTGTCAATTTCAAGAATTTTGGGGTAAGGAGGTGCCACCTCATGTGGTGACTAATCTCATATTTTTATATATGATTTTAAATTGGTTTTATCCTAATTGAAAAAAAAAAGACAAAAGACAAAAGGGGAAACCTTTCCCTTTCGGGAAAGAAATAAAAAGCAGAAGAAAGAAGCAGAAAAGAAGAACAAAACAAGAAAAGAGAGGGAACAAGGGGCTCAGGTAGAAATTGAAGCAGAAACCAAGAGAGAAGGGTAACTCCTGGCCCTTTAGTGAGTATTCTATTGTGTGTTTCTATGTGTGGTAGTGTGTCTTCACGGTGTGCGCGTAAGTGTGTGATTGTGTGTGTGTTCTTCGTGCGCATGCGGAGGGTGAGTGATTGTGAAGGGAGTAGTGTATGTACGGATTTAATGGGGTGTAGGATTGATGTGGATGAAATTCGTGGGGCTGTGCATGTGAGTTGGTGGGTGTTCAGTGTGTGTAGGTGTGTGTTCTTGGTTGTGAGTGTTCGGGTGTGTGTATAAGTGTGTGAATTGTGTGGGAATTGGATGTTTAAATATGTATTATAATGTAATTAAAGTGCTAGAATGAGATTTTAATCATGTGGAATGGATTGAAAGTGAAGTGGTGGGTGTTTGTGAAGAATGTGCATAGGCGCGTGAGAGGAACACCACGGCTGAAGGAAGGAGAAAGTGTGTGTGGGAAAAGGTGCAGTAGTGTGTGCCTTTGATTTGAATAGTGACCGTAATTGTCACTAAAGATAGAATTTTTTTAGGCAGTTTCCTCACAAATTTTTATAAATTCTTCGGGACATAATTGGACAAAGTGTCAAACTGTAACCCCAATTAGTTTTGAGAGACCTACATTCTGGAAAACTTTTCGATTTTTCCAAAGTTGGGAAGAGGATGAACGGGTGCGGGAAGTTTGGAACTTTACGGTAAAATTTAAAATATCAAACTAGCGCATTTTTGTGTGAAAATTTTATGGGAACCTTAAGATGCTATGAAGTTCCATTTTCCAAAATTTTGGGTCATTCTGAAGTTGTTAGCTATTTTTGGCCGAATGGGCTTCTAAGCGCTCGGTCCGGACACCGATTCGGAATTTTTGGGCGAAAATTCTGTAAAATAGTTTTTAGCTCAAGAATGAATTCAGGAGGCCTAAAATAGCGTTTTAAAGCGCTTTTGAGATTTTTCTGATGCCGGGAACCCTCAGGGGCATTTTGGTAATTTGCCACCTAGAGAGGGGCATTTTGGTAATTTGTCATGTTGGCGTCAAATTTTTTAGAACGAGCATAATTTAGCGTTCGGAGGGGTGAGTAGCGAGGAATAGTGGTAGTATGTCTAAAATGAGGGTTGCTATCGATAATAAGTCGATAAGGCTAGATTAAGGATCCGATTATCGGATCGAATTAACTAGCTATCGTAAGAAGTTATGAGCGGTTAAAGGGTTAAGGGTAGAATAAGGAGTGTGTATATGTTGGGGTTATCGTGTGATTGTTGTGAGATGTCGACCGTTATTGATAGCCGACATATATTCTCTCTGAGAACACCATTGAGGACTTGTGACAAACTTCTCCCGAGTCCGCCATGTCGTTGATGATGATGTTATTGAGGTCGTTGTGTGTTGTTGTGAAATGTCGACACTTATTGGTAGTCGACATTTATCTTATGTAAGAACGTTGTTGAGGGCTTTCGGTAATCTTTTCCCAAGTCCGCCCCGTTGATGATGTCACGTTGAACTCATGTTGTTGGGTCTGAATACCGGTTGATCTTCTGATCCGGTGTTCCTTGTTGAGCTGTATTGTTGAGGACATAAGGTGGAATAAATTTCTCCTTAGTCTGTCCCGTTGATGATGTCTTGTTGCTTGGCTGTAACGTGGTTAGGAAAAGCAATCTAAATGAGTTTCATGCTTGTTGACAGTGTCTCTTCTATTTACTTGAGACTGAGATGAACATCCCATAAGATGGGACATCAATATGAGGAGGATGGCGTGTGAAACATGATCACTGGCAAAGAGGATGTAGGGCGTGCAAGTCGAGTCTGTCATGTATGGTCGAGTCTAGTCTGTCGTGTCTGAGTTGCATTGCATTTGATTTTCTTTCGATGTTAATGATTTTACTGACTTGTATTTCGTTGATATTTATCTTTTCGATTTCCTGTTTCACTTGCATAGTCAGTCCAGTCCATGAGAAAGTGACAGTGATGCCGTTCTGTTGGGCCTTAAGAATCCGAGGCAATTGCTACCAGTTATGAAAGATATATCTATACATAATTCCATGTAATTTATTAATTCGCACAGCTACAATGAGGTTAGT
This sequence comes from Escallonia herrerae, assembly GCA_033070095.1. Classification (NCBI taxonomy): domain Eukaryota; kingdom Viridiplantae; phylum Streptophyta; class Magnoliopsida; order Escalloniales; family Escalloniaceae; genus Escallonia; species Escallonia herrerae. The sequence goes on from JAVXUP010000326.1 coordinate 200,684, forward strand.
GGTGATAAGCTTAATAATTAGTAAGAGATATGGGCAACATGCGTGAGAAACGAGGATGCGAGCTGCATGATCAGGCGCAACTAAAAGTTAATTAAACGCGTTTTTGTTGCAACTTTTAATGACAAAAGGAACTTCGCAGCAATTGCCTCGGATGAAGACGGATGACTTTGCCTTGGACCGCTCATTATAAGCCTGCGTGAGAAACGTGAATGCAAGCTCCATGAACAAGTGAAACTAATTAAGTTTGTTAAACGCGTTTTGTTGCCACTGATTCCCTTCGTTGATGTTTATCATATAAGCAGCTTTAGCTGGACAAAGGAATGAGTGCATTCGTTCTTAGTTTTGCAGAAACTACTCAAGGGTCTTTGCTCGAACTTCCCGAGACGGTTTCAAATTCGGGGTTTGCCAAACCATAAGCACAGAACAGCTTCATCGAAAGAGCGGGAAATAACGAACATGTCATCCTCCTTGGTTAGCTCTTCTGCACTACTCGCGCTCTTATGTGTGGCAGCCCAGGTTGTGTTTGCGTCGGCATCTACCTCATCAATGGAAGCGGAAGCCTTGTTTAGCAGCGGCTGGTGGGAGAAAAGGACTCCGGTAGACATTTCTACAAGTCACTGTGACTGGTATGGCATCACTTGCAACGAGGCAAAAAGTGTCACTGCAATTAACCTCAGTTATACGTCTTTGCTTCCTTCTGGAGCTGAGCTGGGAAACTTCAACTTTTCTTGCTTTCCGAACCTGACAGTCCTTGATATTAGCGGCTGTGGGATTAGAGGAAGCATCCCAAACCAAATTGGTATGCTTTCTGAACTGGATCAACTTTCTCTGCGTTCCAACTATCTTTCAGGTAATCTACCTCTCTCTCTGGCTAATCTCACGCGACTAACATGGCTTGACGTTGGTGAGAATCATATCAGGGGCTCCATCCCGGCAGAAATAGCGAACCTACGGAATTTGCTTTCTTTGGACCTCGGATTTAACAACTTTTCTGGTCCAATCCCTTTGTCAATCGGTAATCTAACAGGATTGAATTACGTGGACCTCAGTCACAACCAACTCACTGGTCCAATCCCTTTGTCAATCGGTAATCTAACGGAATTAGTTCACATGGACTTCAGTCACAACCACCTCACTGGTCCAGTCCCTTCATCTATTGGTCAACTGACCGATCTCACTCGCTTGCACCTTGGTTCAAATTATATTGACGGTTCTATCCCGCCCAGCATCGGTAAACTGAGAAATTTGAACTCGATAGACATGTCAGCAAATCTGTTGAATCATGTCATCCCACCGACCATCGGTAGTCTGACAAGCTTGGTTGGTCTGGACCTCAGTCACAACTACCTCATTGGTCCAGTTCCCTCATCTATTGGTCAATTGAAAAATCTCACTAATTTGAAGCTTGGTTCAAATCTTATTCACGGTCCCATCCCAGCCAGCATTGGTAATTTGAGTAGCCTGAATTACCTTAACCTTTCTTCAAATCGTTTCAATGCTCTGATACCCCGTGAACTTGGTCAGCTGCATGACCTTTTGACTATTGATGCTTCATTAAACCATCTTTCCGGCAATGTACCGGTATTTCAATATCCTTGCAGACTTCGTCATCTGGAACTTTCTGGAAATTTGCTGAGTGGACGCGAATCCCACCAGAACTAGTGAAATTGTGCAAGTCATTGTATCGCTTGGGGTTGAGTAAGAATAAGCTGACCGGAAAAATAGCTCCTCAACTACTATACATAAGTTACTTAGATGTCTCCGACAATAAGTTTATCGTGTGCCCCAATCCATCAATTGACTTTTCAGGCAATGGTTTTGTAGTCCCATTGGGTTGTTCCCATGCATCTAAGGAGAATAAGAAAGGAAACAACAAAAGGAACAAGTTATTGCACTCATTCCTCATCTTTCTTGCAATCACCATTCTCCTTACCTTCTTAGTGCTTGGTTCTATCATCATTTTCCGACATAAGGCTACAAGCAACCAAAGTGGGGAGGCAAAAGATACGAGGAATGGTGATATATGCTCCATATGGAATTATGATGGTAGAGTTGCGTATGAGGATATCATCAAAGCAACAAATAACTTCGACGTGAGATATTGCGTTGGAACTGGTGGATATGGCAGCGTTTACAAAGCAGAGCTCCCCTCAGGCAAAGTAGTTGCCTTAAAGAGACTTCACAGACTAGAAGCGGCGGAGCCAACTATCGACAAGAGTTTCAAGAATGAGGTCAAAGTGCTATCCAACATAAGGCACAGAAATATCGTGAAGCTTTACGGGCACTGTTTGCACAACCGATGCATGTTTCTAATTTATGAATACATGGAAAGGGGAAGCTTATTTTGTGTGCTGAGAGATGATGTTCAGGCTCTAGAACTGGATTGGGGTAAGAGGGTGAACATTGTTAAATCCATTGCACATGCTCTATGTTATATGCATCATGACTGCACTCTGCCTATCCTTCACCGAGACATATCAAGCAACAATATTCTCCTCAACTTGAAGCTCGAGGCGTTTGTTGCTGACTTTGGAGCAGCAAGACTACTACATCCTAATTCCTCGAATCAAACTATACTTGCGGGTACTTATGGATATATTGCTCCAGGTGAGATTTTCTTCTTTAACATATGACAGTTCTTTCAAATATCTTTCTAGTCTATTCATTTTAAGTGTGTTCTCGTGAGTCAAGTATTCTTTCAACTGATGCATTTGTGATATCCGTATTCTGTAGAACTTGCCTACACAATGGCTGTGACAGAAAAATGTGATGTGTATAGCTTCGGAGTGGTTGCGCTAGAGACGATTATGGGAAGGCACCCAGGGGAGTTTCTCTCGTCATTGAACTCTCTGTCTGGTCAAGGTATAACTTTGAGTGATGTGTTAGACCCATGCCTTTCGCGCCCACCACCGGATGCAGCGGTTGAACAAGACATTGTACGAGTTGTTAGATTGGCATTGGCATGCGTATCTTCTGATCCAAAAGTTCGGCCAACGATGGACTTTGTATCTCAAGAGTTCTTGTTTGCAAGAAGTCGATAGCCAAACCTACTCGCAATTTCACCATGGCAACAGAGAATTAGAAACGGGTTTCGCCCAGTAAACCAAGTGGAAGGCCTTCAACTTTTAACTTAGAATACTTCTTGCTATAATACAAGGATTGACATTTCATTTAGAGAAGGGAAGTTAAAATACTGTATAATTTCGAATGATTTGAGTCTTGGTTTACTTATGTGAGGTCTGTGATATGGTGGCCATAGACAGATGTGGCCTATCTAATAATAGCATGATAGTTGATGTAATAATGGCCTCTCACTTGAATTTCCAAAATCCATGTAAGAGATGAAGACATCTCCGCTACCCTTGCCGAGTGACTGATTGATAAGAGGAGCAAGATCACACAGAAACAAATTACGGAGCGAAGAAGTCATTTTCCAAGTTCTATAATGCAACATGCTCTAAAATGTTTCGTGTTGGCAAAAGGACCATTCCTCAAACCTCTTCATGCAAATTCTCAGAGGCAACTGAGGCTTTGCGAGAGAAAAAGCAATGGAATCGATAGCTTTTGGTGAAAGCTTATCACGTGAACGATATCAACTTTTCCATTATGTGTTCATCACTGATTTCTACCTAAAGAATAGCATGGCATCTTAGAAGGTCTAAGTCGTAAGAAAAAAATTAAACGAAGGCCTGTTTGACGCTCATTATTTTTCGTTTTGGAAATTGAAAAAAAAAAACGTGTTTGGTAACCATTTTTTTCCTTCTCCAATTTAAAAAACCAGTTTTTAAACTGAAGAAGAAAAAAAAACTCCAAAAATTATTTTTTTTAGACCACCACCTCCACCCTCTCACCGCCGGCGGCTTGCCGGCAGTCGCCGGAGGTTGCCGCCGGCGACTGCCGGCAGCCACCTCCGGCGACTGCTGGCGACCACCACCGGCAGCCACCCCCGGCCACCACCACCGTCGACCACCGCTACGCCCAACCACCGCCACCACCAACCACCACAAAAAAACTCAAAATAAAATTGGGTTATCAAACACACAAAAAAAAAACTCAAAATAAAATTGAGTTATCAAATACCCACTTGTTTTTGTAAAAAAATTAAACTACTCTTTAATTCTTTTCAATTTAAAAATTAAAAAAAAAAAAATTGTCAAACGAAGTCGAAGTTGGAGGTATAGAAAAACTAAAGAAACTACGCAACACAAAATTATGACTATGACCTCAAGCAAAGTGCTCCTAAGATGGAAGATCTGCACAAGAGACCAAAATAAACTTGTATGGGTAAGAGGAACGTATAAATGGGATGATGGCATTCACTTTCCACATAACTCGAGCAGGGTTCTTGAGCTCAATCAAGCATGCTAGTAGCATGGTAGTAAAGTTGAACAGAAACCGTACTGTCAGTTAATTGAATTACATAAATGATGACCTCCACCTCAACCAGTCTAGCACTACTCGTGGTCTTATGGGCGCAGCTGATATTGGTTTGGAAGGAACATCTAATACTTCATCAATACTTCCTTTCTCATCATCAACAGAGGTAGAAGCTCTACTCGATAACTGCCGAAAGGTACGGTGGGGCGAAGTAGTTATTTCAGCAGACGTGGGCATTGATGGTACTCACTTTCCGTAAAGAATGATGGCATTCGCTTCCCACAAAGGATGAAGAGCACAAATACTGACGATGCCATTATTTAGTAGAGAATCTGCCTACTCTTAACAGCATCTGCTAATTTTGAAGAACTAATACTGTCTTTGCCGTCTACTTAACATTTTAGCGTCTGGACTACGGATGCAGCACTCACCATTGTCTCGAAGTAGGCTAACCAGTCCCATTAAATCTAATCACAAAGTGATTTAAGCTAGTACATAGTCTGAAAGACGGATGTTTAGTCTCTCTCTTTAATCAGGAAGTAAAAAAAGTGTTAATCTCTGTCGTGTGCACGTCATTGGCATGTTAGTACCAGGTACTGCAAATCAGGTAATTGCTTAATCTGCTCCATTTTTTTTTTTTTTTTGTGTGGAACTCAGTTAACTCTATGCAACCCAACTACCGATTACTATTACTACTGAACTCCAAGCTGGATGCATCCGTTGCTGACTTTGGTGCAGCTAGAATGATTCTCGGCGCTAACTATACTTCTCATGCTATTCTTAGTCGTTCTTCTTTCCACAATTTTTTTCCAAATTAACTGCATCCAGTTAGATTCTTTAAGTGAGCTTAGCACCTTCTCTAAGTTCAAACCCAAAAAGGAAGCCCAAAACATACAAATCTTATTATTACAAAAACGTAACTCAGTGATCTTACATTCTTGCTTTTGCAGAAATCTAGTGTTGCATGATGTGCTCGACCCTTGACTCTCATATCCACCTAACCAACAAATTTAACAAGAGGTGGTTCTGGTTGTCACATTGGCGTTCGCATGCTCATGACTAGAGTCAAAATCACCACCAAGGATGCAACACCTATCGCAAGAGTTTCTCCGTTGCAGGATGCCGTTAGCCAACCCTTACTAAGTAAAAAAAAATGTCTGCTCTCCAAAAACTAGGTGAAAATTCATCACAGGAAGTTTTGCATAAAACAGTGAGCATGAGGGTGCGGTGGGGGGTTTATAAAACATTTAGTTCGTAAAACCCCACGTTTATTCATTTTTTTTTTTTGAACTTTTTCCCCTGGTACTTTAAAACCCATGTTTTCCTCTCCAAAAGAACATCTTCTAGCATATAATTTGACAAAATTTGTTTCTATATGACACGGCTGGTGCTGTAATGGTAGCTCAAAAGATGAACACCGAGAATTTCCCAGGTGAAACACATCTTTGATTCACTCACTTAATGGTTGAGCAAAGTATCTGTAGAAAACATCAAGTGGATTGATGCACCAATAACACAGACTAAACATCAGCATTCTGCACCGCCTCCAATCTAACCAAAAAAATCCATATGCACCCAAGAGATCTATCTTTTCAAAATAATAGACAAAAAAGAAGAAGAAGAAGAAGACAAGAAAAAAAGCGGGTGAGAGGCATCCACAGTTGTAATTTCACACCAAACTATACAGCCAAACTACTGGCTTCAAAATTCTAAAGTTTAAGGCAGGGCTCACCAATCCTCTCACCTCTCAAAAGTAATGCACCAGTACCAGTACTGCCTTGAGACAAATCCCTTCTCTTTGACAAGTAAGAAATGAGAAATGGGTTAAAAGGGCATAACCTCAATGGTGCAATTTTCTGGTAGGTTTTGGCGATCTGGCAGAATGGCTGTGGCGATATGGTGAGGGGTGTGGGCCATTTGGCATGGAGAAGCTGCTGATTGCTTGCCCATTCTTTGTTTGTAGTCCTGCCTGCACTCTGACGCCATTTCTGGCATTTGAGTGGATAACCGCGTGATCAGCCAGCATGGCTTTGAAGTGAGATGAGGAAGAAGCCATGTCCTTGAGGTTTGGCAGAGGCTTCAAGGCTTCAACAACTTCACTCATCAGAGGTCTAGTCTCTGGGTCACGACTAAGGCATTGTGCTCCTTTTATTGAGAAGCAACCTTCAAGGCGGGGATCTATTAGTTGATAAGAGTCTCTGTCTCTCTCCTAGAAATCGTCTCACCCATTCTACTAGGTTGTGCTCTCCATTCGGCCGGTCAACATTTCAAGTAAAACCACCCCAAAGCTGTAGACATCACTTTTTGATGTCAGATGTCCCGGGACAAAATGGAAGATATCAGATATCGATAGTTTTTTCTTAAAGCCAAGCGTTGATACGTGCTGCAAAAAGGGTTTCTACATAAATGTAAAGCGAAATATTGATATGGGTTTGCGAGAGCGATGCTATTCTTCTCAAATTGCTTCTCCCAAAGTATGAGGTAACTTTAACCTGTGAGCTAGTGTAACGATCCCGAAATCCGGAGCTCCGCCGCCCTGAACTCCCGGGTCGTTAACCTACCGGATCACGTCAAACCTGTCAGACATGTTCACTAACATATATTCCAAATCATCTAATTCAACATTAACTCAGATTTCTCAAGATACTGGATCATAATTGCTTAGCTTAAACTATTACAGCTTAGGTTATTCGCAATTCAAATTTCCTAAGAACAATTTATCTGTACCGACCTGCGCAAGGGTCTTACTATCCAATGATGATGGGCTCATTGGAATCTCAGACTCTAAACCCCATTCCCGAGCAGTCTACTGATGATCAAAACCTGTAGAAAGGGTGAGCTTTTGAGAGCTCAGTAAGGTCGCACAAGGACTATCAACAGGATTACAAAACGATTCCAAAGAATCTAACCGACGAAAATTTTCAGAATACTTCAGATGGTCAAAAACTCAATGACTTCCAAAAGGATCAAAAACTCATCAGAAATAGGTACCAAAATAAACCAGAATAAACATGACCGATTCCAAAAAGAACAATCGATAATAGATCATTTCTAGAGTCATCATTTCCAAATACAGTGAAGGTTTTTCAAAAGATTTCAACAGAAGCACAGATCATTTCAGATAATACTTTTCAGACATTTCTGTAATAGTCACGGCAGTGTACAGAGCAGATAAAATCAAAAATCAACGTTGATCCTGGGCGGTCGCGATGCCATTCCGGCAAAGCACAGAAGTGTACACATGCATGATGTACTAAAATACTAGTCCACTCGGGTACTAGCCTGCTTTTTCTGCAGGATTCAGACCAGCCTTATTACGCCCTCCCACAGAACAGAAACCCAGGTCAACACAGAAAAATAAAAAATATCAGGGAGCCTTAACATAAGCTCAATCACCGAAATCAATTCGAATTCCAATAACAATAATCATACTGACCTAAGTCAACATTCATAATTTTTAGAAGAAATCAGAATTTTCAGAAGAAAATCACAGATAAACAACAAAGCGATTACGAATAATTATCAAGTTTTAAGCACAACAATCCGGAAGAACGGATACAGACAATTGTCAAATCTGCTCAGCACACAATAACAGGCGAGCATCAAAGATTTCCAAATAATCGATTTAGGTTCAATATTGGGATTTTCTGGGCAATAACATGTTGATAGCCATACAGAATTCAGAGTTCGGCATTAGTCATAAATAAATCAAATGAGTACTTACGAGTACGAGAAATATAATAAGGGTTCGGATAAAGTCCTTACCCAAGGTTCAGATAGAATTCCTTACCTTGATCCGCAGTTAAATTATCCTAACCGGAAGTCTTTAACTTTAACCTAAACGGAATAATCGAACCATTAGAATACAGCCTACAGAACAAGATTATAACTTAATACGAACTCACACATGCTCCCAAAATAAACCTCCCCTCACCAGGTATGTAAAATTACTGAAACGCCCCTAGGGTGTAAAATTACCAAAATGCCCCTCTCGGACTTAAATCACCAAAACGGTCTTCCCGTAAGTAGAATCACTGAAATAAGCTTCCCATATGTTAATTTATGCAAAAATACCTTTCTTAGGTCAAATTACCAAAATACCCCTTCGGGGTGATAAATTACCAAAATACTCCCGTTACACTTTAATTCTCAAAATGACTTTTTCATAAGCAAAGTCACTAAAATAATCTTACTGTATGTAAATTTACTTCAAAATACCTCTTATAGGCAAAATTACCAAAATACCCCTTCGGGGTGGTAAATTACCAAAACACCCCGGGGGTTTCCGGCACTGAAAAAATCTCAAAATATCTTAAACCGCTATTTTAAACATCCTGATGTTATTTTTGGCCTAAAAAGTATTTTAAAAAATTTTCACCCGAAAATGCCGAACCGGTGTCCAGATCGAGCGCTAAAAGGCCAATTTCGCGAAAAATACCTATCGGCCTCAGAATGACACAAAATTTTAGAATATGAAACATATCAGTAAAATAAGATATGCATAAAAGTTTCAGATCAAAATATCTTGGTTTGATATGTTAAATAATTCGATAAAGTTCTTTAATCGGTGCTCCAATTTAGCGCTCTTTGCGGACTCCAAAAATTCCCAAAATTTTCCAGAGCTTACATCTCAAAAAATATTGGGGGTTACAGTTTTGTGTTTTGTCCAATTATGGCCTGAATAATTTATAAAAATTCATGAAGAAACTATCTAAATTAATTTTCTAGATTTAGTGACAATAACACTTACTGTGCAAATCATTACACACACTAACACACCTTCACGCACACACACTTGTCTTCTTCCTCAATTCTCTTCACGGCTGAGACCTTCACTTCACCCAACTCACCTACCAACTCTGAAATTCCTAAACACACACACATTCCACCCTAAAATACATATGTATACCACCTATAAAACACTATAACACACAATCAAACTCATGATTCACACACACCCACACTCGTGACACACACACACACACACAGTCACGGTAACACAACCTTCACACACTAAACACACATCAACTCCTCAACAACTCACTGAAACTCATTCCCTAACCTCATACTTACATCTTAACACAAAATTACACACATGTATAAGTTGGAACATCAACATAACACCTACAAACTCCCCCCACAGTCCAACCATCTTCACGGCTGCTCCATCCTTTGCACGAAGCCTCAACACACTATTAAAAGTGTAACTTGCAAATTGGAAAGGAGGGGAAGGATTACCTTCAAGCTTCCTCTACAAAGCTCTCTCTCTGAATTCTTCTCTGTTTTTCATTCGTTTTTTTTTTCTCCCTGTATTCCTTTTACTGTATTTCTTCTCTTTTGTTTTCCTTTTCTTTTCTTTTTCATCTCACCCAAACTTTTAATACCCATTAAGAAAGAGTCAGAAAGCAAGAGGTGAAAGCAAGAGTCAACAAAAAGTTCTAAATTATTTTTATAAAATTACAAAAAGACCCCCCAAACTTTCCAAAATTACAAAAATGCCCCCCAAAATTTCTCAAATTATATTTTTGTCCCAAAATTCTTTTAAGCTTCCACAAGTTTCTAATACCTAAGTATTACTCAAAATTAGCGCCCGTTTATTTTCAGAGCCCGAATGGTTATTTTAATCGGCTCCCGAAGTTCGGGATATTACATCCTTCCCCCTTATAAAATTTCGTCCTCAAAATTTGCTCGCGGATTCTTATCACTTATGCGTCCAGGCACTATGCCTCCGCTGCGCCACTTTGATAACTATCTCTTGGCAGCTACACTACCTTTTTGACTTTCGCACCTAGATTCTTGTCCCATGAATACCCAGATGCAACTGTTTAAATCCAAATCATAACACTAAACTGAAATCCTGTCGGATAATCACTTTACTCTAACTAGTCCAGAATTTCACGGACGATGATTTAACGGATACAGAACTCACTGAGCAGAACCTACACCGCTCCGAATTTCGCGCATATCAAACAGATCAAGTCAAGCTCTAATACGACAAATTTCCCCTCTCTTATGTTACTACTACACCAGAGATCCCATCATTTGCACAATTCACTTATGATTATAAGCTCAATTCTAAAATCAAGGCATACTGAAATACTAACGATGGTCACACATGACCTGCGGTTTACCCAGGCTAACATGGGTGACTAACTAATTCCAAGAAGCATATGCATCTCTTAACCACTAACAGCGATAACCAACAAGGGGCAGAAGCTGTAACCACCCGACTTGCACTGCACACTCCTAGACCTCAAAACAACGAGTCCAAATTATTGCCCAAGTTCATCACCGAGAGGCGTGTCATCATAACATAGCTACATATTGCATACTTACGATTTTGCGTACACGTCACAGAATGACAGAAACTATAGGTACTATGAGTTCGTTGCACACTCTGGTGCCTTAAACCAATAGGTCCAAACTATTACCGGAGTCATTATAGAGAAATGTGTTCTCGTAACACAATGCGAAACATGATTTTGCATTCACATGTCTTGCACTTTCACTAAAGTTTAAAGCTCTAAATCATCACATCACTTCTTATTCACAATCACATTATTTACAAAAATCTTATAGCCTTATCCTTCAATCATCTGTTCAAATTAATCTAATAAAAATCTTCCGGTTCCAAAAACAAATAACCAGCATTTTGTTATCTCGGATTCAGGAAAAATTTCATCTTATACGAGATCATCGAATAACTTATCCAAACAAAATCAGCATTCCCAGAGTTTATTCTCACTCACAGATTATCTGAGGTTTAGGAATTTACCTAACCTCATGTCCAGGTAAGGGAAACTGCGCAAATATTGATAGTAATAATCGCAATCAGGCAATCAAAATACAAAAATCTTTAACAAAATCATGTATATTGGCTCTCGAGGTTCACAACAGAATTCTATGACATTCCAGAAGAAACGATGGACACAGAAACACTAATACAGGTCTGACGAAGTAAAGTCAACCCCACGACTCAGAGTATTCAAAATCAGAAGGAGTTATTGGTCCTTAATAAGATTTGTAGCTTTCCCATGGCCAGTGGGTCAGATACTACCTCATCAAGTCCAAATAGATTCAAAAGGACAGATAAATATCTCGAAAAGGAAAAAGACAAACCAGCATGAATGACATCTTCTCTGACGTCTCAGTGTAAGCTGACATTAAAGTAAGTCGTCCTTGAATTCAATATGCGAAAGAATGATTCAGATGACAGAGCAAAATTCCAAATCCCTCCTTGAGCTCCTAAACCAAACCTTCAGTCTTAACGCCAGTCATCTTTCCAAAGCACTACTCTTACTCATCAATCAATTCATCAATTTAACTACTATGCATACCGTATAACTTTCCAAATACGACTAGGGTTTCCCCTAACAATACCGGATACGTGATTAGCAATTCACCAATTCATACCTAGTATGATATCAAAATCCTGAATAACAATTAGAGTGAGGTCCATAGAAAGATTTATATCCCAAACATAGATTGTATATTCACAGATAACCACAAAACAGCCGAAGATTCTTCCAACAGAGTACTTATCACAAGGTCAGTTCTTAACAGATAAGTTTCACCTTCAATCACTATGCGAAGGTAACAGATACAAAGGTACTTGACGCTCCCGAATCAAACCATATATGGAAATCTAATGGATTACCATTAGTGTACATGGCATTACGTCATCAGATATAACAATATCCTAAACAGACATTACACACATTCTAACTGATATTCTGGGCCTCAGCCTTTACTGACCTTGTTCTCTTCCTGCCAAGGAATACCGCTCTTTCTTACACTAGCTATGGGTATCAACTGACTATTTCTCATTGGCGTTCGCATGCTCACGTCCAGAGTCAAAATCACCGCCAAGAATGCAACACCTACCACAAGAGTTTCTCGGTTGCAGGATGCCACTAGCCAACCCTTCTCTTCCTATGACTCCACTAAATCTGCTATTAAGTTAAGAAAAATTTCTGCTGTAAAAAATCTAAGTGAAAAATCATCACAGGCAGTTGTGCATATAACTGCTGGTTTTTACAAGGCCCAGTCCACGTACGCAAACTACCTAATGTGTTCCTCTTCACGTTCTCAACGACCTCTGATGCCACGCTTGTATGTAACAACGCGCCAGATTTCCTACTGCGGATTTGTGGATGCAAGTCTCCAATGTACCAAGCGATTGTTATATCTTGTCTCTTGCAGAAATGATTGGTGCTGCGGCAGGTATAGTGTTGGAAATTGACTGGTCGGAAAAACGGGTTACCAATACAAACTATTTCCGAATCAAGGAAAGAGTTTGTGTCGATTTGCCTCTCTTACCTGCAGTTTTTATAACACTGTTGGATGGCCTGGGCTGGGTCATGTTGCGATGTAGCTATGAGCGAGTTTTTAAGGCTTGCTTCCGATGTGGACGGATCAGACATGAAAACACAAATTGCCATGTCTCTCTCACAGAGGTCGTGGAATTACTTTCGCAGAGGACTGCTTCGTTGCCTGGCCCTGACCTGTATCCCCTATATTATCTTACAAACCAACCCATGTTTGCCTACCCTCTTCGTGCTCTACCGAATTCTGATTGAAATCGTTTTTCTCGCATTTCAATTTCTATGGATAATGAGGGTATTCATCTTACCCACCTTTATGATGCGTTTTCACCGGAAAAATCTCAGTCCTCTACCGATGATTTAGCCTTTATCACCGCCTCACAATCCCTCGCTTCTGACGATGCTAGTGTAAATGGTCTGGAAGATGACGAGCTTAATAACCAAGATGATGCAATTGTGGATGGGCATATTCCCATGCCTGGAGATATGCCCATGGAGGATCTCCTAATAAACATTATGGTGCATGATATGGAGGGTGGGCTGGAGGAGCAGATTCATCAACCCGTTGGGGACTTTGACGATGCAATGGACATTAAAGAGAACGAGATGAATGAAACCACGGATGAGGACACCGACGATGACCCAGATGAAGCAGAGAGCCTGGATGTTTCTTCCGACCAAGAACCATCGTCGAAAAATTCTAATTCCGAGACTTCATCAATCACAGATGCAGCAACTGGGCCAACAGCGGATTCACTGCTGGCTCACGCGCCGACAAGATCTCAACTGCTAGATTGTGAAATCCGAGCGCCATCTTGCCAGATCCTCCAAATCTGCCACTTGCTTTGCTTCACCGCCCTTTGCACGACACGTCAACCTCCTACTCCCCACTTGGCCTGCCATTGGTAGATTGCACGACCCCTACTAGATCTCCCCAATCTCCCGGTTCTGCTCAAGTGGTTCCAGTTAATGGGTCTCTCTCACCACCTTTAGGTTCTGACCCTCCTACCTACCCACACTTGGGCCAACCAAATGATCCACCTGTTTGGACCACGGCCGGTGGGCCTGGCCCAACACCCTCCTGCTTACATTTTACCATTAACAGGCTTCTTGCTGGATTATCTAAGTTTGGTCTACAAATCATCTTTGGACCCAACCCAACCTTGCCTTCACCTGAAGACATGTCCACCTCTCTGGCTTCACCCACAAGCTCTGCCCAAATCCTTGAACCTCTGAATTTACCGTCCTCTGCTACAGTGCCAGTTGGACCGACACATGGGTCAATTATCGCTTCTGTGACCTATGCTAACGAGCGAACTATGAGAGATTGGGCTGCTTGGCATGCACCAAGGGGGACTTTCCTACAGGACCCGTAACTAGATCGCTTAATTCAATCTGACATAGCTTTGCTAAGACGTGATCTCACTCTCAGTATTTCTGCCCCATTGCAGGACTCACCTAATATTTCTATAAGCTCTGTCATGTTGCAGGAAATGACCAATGATCCTGAGAACAGTGCTATGGCGTTGGAACCATTATGCTTTCCTCAACAGGGTACTCATTTTGTGGCTCCTGAATATGAATCGGATGAAGAGATGGATGTGCCTATGGATTTACCACAACAGCATATCTCTCCGGTGACAGCAGCTCTTGCACCTCCCTCTTCACCCGAATCGGGTAAACGCCTCTATATGGAAGATGTCCCAGTGGCAGAAACATCTACGGGGAAAAAATCTCGGCCTTCAACCTCTAGTATGTCTAAACCATCTCCAGGTCACTCTCTTCCCATTCCGCAGCTCAATAATTATATATCTGAAATGTTTACTGCATGCTCTTCTAGTTTACATGTGACTATCTATGCATATATGCCTGAACGGAAAAAAGGGTACAAAATGATTTATATAACTGGGATTGTGTTGTTGAACCTAAATGTAAAATAAGGAAAATCACGGGGTTGGCTCCTACCTGGTGCTTTCCTGCTGTCTCACCGTTTGGCCTGTGCAATATGGCTCCTGAATCCGGAATTTTGACCTTATTGGGTTTATCCCAGTCGAATAAACAACGTCGGGGTCACGTAGGAAGACCGATTTACGTCGTCTCCAAGAACCCCTCTACTCGAGAATGGATAGAAAATTTAGGGCCCGTACGCTTACACAATTATTTTTCACGTTTTGTATTCTATTTTTGTTTTCAAGATTTTAATATTCAGATAGAAAATTCATTCTTGTACTTTTATTATTTTCACAATTCGTTTTAGCTACTTTTTTTGTCGGATTTGTGTACTTATATCATTTTTATTTTCACTTTTCTACCCTACATTTCTGACAAAGTCCCCTGCCTCCCCCTCCCCCCTCCACTCTCTGCCCTTTCCGACAAGATCTACCGCCGCCCGTCTACTGCTGCCCCTTTCCAACGATCTTCCCCATCTACCGCCACCCTGCACATGGATTCCAATCGATGAATGCCTGAGCTTCAAGATAGGCGACTACCAAACGGGCTTCAGGATGAGAGAATGCCTAGGCTTCACCTACTAGATCAAGGCTCTTCGCCTACCAGATCTCTTCAAGATGGACGGTTTTTCATGGATTCCGCAAAGAATACACAAAGACGTCGAGGCACTTCACCTACCAGACCTCTCTCTCTCTATTTTTTTTTGTTTGAAATGGTTACAGTGTTAGATCGACCATCGTGGGTTACAATTGGAGGGTGGTTTATGGTGGCTGTGTGGCGACAAAATGGCTAGAAGAGATAAGGTTTGAGTGGTGGCTGTGGTGTGATTCTGTGTGGTGGTTTAGTGACGGGTCTGGATAAACGTGGGTGGTGCATGGTGGTGCTAGGGAGGATACGAGGTTTGAGTGTTGAGTGGTGGGCATGGTGGCTGTGGTGCCTTTCTTTGCGGTGGTTCCGTGATGGATCTAGACAAACGCGGCGGTGCACGGTGGTGCAAGGGAGGAGAGAGAGGGAGGGAGCAACTTTTGGACTTTTTTTTTCCTAACATTGAGTTCATTTTTTGGAAAAAGGTGAAAACAGCCTTAGGCTGTTTTCATGATATTGGATACTGTTTGGATATTAGTATCCAAAACGGAATTGAAAAAATATAAAAGTACACGAAAAATGCATCTTTTTTTATCATCATTGCTAAATACAAAAACAAAATAAGGTAAACATACGGGCCCTTACCTTCTTGTTCATATGAGCCACCCTGGATCTCGTCTAAGAAACGAGCAAGAAGTGCTCAGGCTATCTCTTTCTATCCATTGGAAGTAAGGAGAGGTTTTCGGGTTCTGGGTGTTGTTCCTCAACAGCACCCTAAACTTAAATGATACAATTATGCTGGAACTGTCGTGGGCTTGGTCATGCCTTATCAGTTCGCGCAGCATTAAAGATGACTGGCTATATAAGCCCATGTGTATTTTTCTAATTGAAACAAAAACAAAAGTGGAGATAGTCTCTCATAAATTTCTCAAATTTGGGTACACGGCCTATACTGGGGTTGATCCGGGGGTGGGAATTATGGAACGAAAGGCAATCTATGGGTTGGATGGACTGATGAGTTGTGTGGAAGGGTTTTGCATCGTGATAAAAATTGTATTTTGATTCACTTTACCCTCAATCAAGGCGAATCGTGGGTTGCGGGATTTATTTATGATCATCCGAACCTGGCCAAAAGACGTGCCACCTGGACCTGTATCTCTGCAATGATATCTTCCATCAGATCTGCTGTCCTTTTGGTGGGTGATTTTAATCAAGTTTTAGGGCCCTCTGATAAAGCGGGGCCCAACAGCACCTCACTCCCTGGAAATGATCTCTTAGCGGATTTTATTCAGTTACATAATCTTATTGACATAAAATGGGTGGGACCGTCCTTTACTAGACAAATAACCGCCAGCAGGATGCTTGCATTTATGAGCGCCTTGATAGAGGTTTCGCTAATGGTGAGTGGACCTCTATGTTCCCTAATGCTACTATTACCAACTTGGGAATCCAATCTTTGGATCATGCCCCGTTACTTTTGGATACACACCCAACTGTCCTATTTGGTTACCGACCTAAGCGCTTTGAAGCAATGTGGCTTAAACATCCTATGGGGAAGGAGGTTATTTTTAAAGCTTGATAGAACCAAATTACTGGATCCCCACTTTTCCAAGTAGCATCATGGGGGTACACTTATGATGAAAGATTTAACAATTTGGAACAAGGAATATTTTGGTCATCTAAACACACAGATTACCAATACATTAAGAGGGTGTTTGAGATTGATTTTAGAATGGTCAAACCTGATTAAATTCAGATTAAATCACCTTTGAAGTGTTTGGCAAAAAAAAAAGTAAACTGATTAAATCTGCTCCAATGTGCTCAAAACTGATTAAATCCATAATCCTCGTTTTCTTGGATTAAGATTTAATCAGTTTCGAAGAATCAGGTTTGACCAAGAAAATTACCAAAATATCCTCATATATAAAAGACATTAAATGCTCCCTTTTAATTTGAATACACTATATCGTAATTTTGTCATGCTAAACCTACTTTAATAACTTTTTATCCAAACATCTTCAATAACTTTTAATCTGTTATGCTTAAAATGGATTAAAGTTGATTCTAAAAATTGATTCTGATTTAATTTTAATTCACTTTTGAAAATCAATCTCAAACAGACTCTAACTCAGTTGTCTCATTTTCAATCCCTCCCCCCGGATCCAATTGCTCAGTCCCTGGAACAACAGACAAGGAAAAAATTGGATTGGCTACTGGACTGTTAAGAGATTATAAGGCCCAGAAAGCTAAGGCGCACTGGCTACAGGTGGGAGATAGAAACAATAAATTTTTCCATACCTCCACCATTATACGACGAAATCGGAATCGCATTTCAACAATTACCGATGACACCAATATTATCTCTACTTCACACCCTGACATAACTAAGTGCTTTGTCAAGTATTTTAAAGATATTTATTGTACACCCTCCAGACAAACCGACCATATCTATCCAGGATCCATATCTGAGAAAATCTCAAGACATCTGACTGCCCCTCAAATCAATTTTCTCAATAAACCTTTCACAAGCCTCGAAATTGAAACTGCATTATTTCAAATCAAACCCCTCAAAGCCCCTTGACTGGATGGAATCCCTACGCTTGTCTACCAACAATGCTGGGACTTCATGGAACGACCTATTATAGCAGCGGTTCTGTCTTTTCTTTGATCTGGCCACATGCTTAGCGTAACTAATAAAGCCTTTATCATGCTCATCCCGAAATGTGAAAATCCGGGGAAACCATCCGATTTTAGACCCATTAGCCTTTGCAATACCATCTACAAGATTATCTCTAAAACTCTGGCCAATCGTCTGAAGACCGTCCTCCCTAACCTTATCTCACCCTTTCAGAATGCTTTTGTAGCTAAACATCGTATTGTGGAGAACATCCTTATTGCTCAGGAACTGACCAATAAAGTCAGAGTAACCCGACACACCAAAACAAGTCTAGGCATTATCAAGATGGATACGAGCAAGGCGTATGATCAAGTTTGCTGAAAGTTTCTGGAAGCTGTTCTCCATAAAATGCTATTCCCATCACATTTGATCTGACTACTTATGCAATGTGTATCTACAGTCTCCTTTGAAATTCTTATTAATGGATCACCATCTGAACGTTTTCAACCGCAATGTGGACTTCGACAGGGTGATCCACTATCTCCTTATCTATTTATACTCTGCGCAGAAGCTTTGTCAGTAGCTTTGGTATCGGCCCAAGAATCTTGCAGCCTCCCTAGCATCCAGGCTGGTTAACGAAGCCCAGCAATAAACCACTTATTCTTTGCTGATGATATTATGATCTTTACCAAACTCTGTAGCCAATCATTATCTTCAATTAAGTTTATTCTAGATCAATATTTTGCAGAATTTGGACAGTAAGTCAATATGCAAAAATCCGCAATGATTCTCAGTCCAAACTCAAGTTTGTCCATGCACATCATGGCTTGACGGCAACTGGGATTTACAATGACAAGTGAATTTGGAACATACCTTGGAGGCATTTTGGACATAACAACCAAGAAAAGGACTTCTTTCGAGACCTCACGAACCGTATCAGGGCACGATGCACTTCTTGGAAAGGCCTTCTCCTCAATAAAGAGGGACGGGCCACTTTAATTAAATATGTTTTATATTCTTTGCTTATTTACCATATGCAGGTCTGGCCGTTTCCGAGAAGTGTTTGCCATAAAATTGAACAAATTCTTGGCAATTTCTGGTGGTCTGGTAAGGATGAGCAACGGGGAATACACTGGATCAATTGGCACGCTCTTTATGGGCTCCTTTCCACAGGTGGCTTGGCTTTCAAGAACCTACAAATCCTTAGTAAGGCAATCCTGGCCAAAGTAGCATGGAATATATGGACAGAGCCTGATTCTCTTGTCGCTAAGGTCTTCTGTGGCAAGTATTGTGTACGACAAACCTTCCTACAATCCCCCTCGGCTGGAGCCTTCTCACCCGTCTGGAAAGGAATCCTGATTGGCAAACAAACTCTTGAAGAAGGCTTACGATGGCAAGTGGGAAATGGTCGGCACATCAACATCTGGCGAGACTACTGGATCCCTGATCAACCTCCCCTCATGACTATCCAGCTGGTGCCAATTAATCAATCATGCCAAAATGTCTGTGATTTGATTACTAATGGCACTTGGGATGCGCAGAAAATTAACAACCGTTTCCCCCCTGAGCTTGCACACCGTATCCAAGCTATCTGTATTGCCAAGCATGATTTTGAGGATCAAAGGGTGTGGGGACCCACTAAGGATGGCAATTATACTATAAACACCGCGTATTGGCTCATGTATGCTCGCCACTCCGAGTTCGTCCAGGCTCTTCCCAAACCACCGACAAAACCGCCATTACTTCCAAATGATACCTGGCGGAAACTGTGGGCTCTCCCGTTACCGCTAAAGATTAATTTCTTTATATGGCAATTACTTTGGGATCATCTCCCTCTTAACAGGAACCTACGGCGGATTAACTTCCTTGAAGATGATTTATGCCCTTTATGCAATGACCAACCTGCAGATACTAATCATGCTTTTTTCCAATGCCAGATGGTCCATCCTATATGGTTTGGTATACCACTTAGCATAAAGACGACTGACCTAGGGTGTACGTTTCGAGAATGGCTCATTACGAGGATCACACCACATCCACCTGCTCGAAGATCATGGCTCGATATCATCAATTTTTTTACTACTATCAAGTCCATATGGGTGCATCGGAACAACTTTGTTTTTTGCCAGACTCCGTTTAAGCCTTTAACCATAATCCAACAGATAATTAGCCTTACAAATTCAATATATCAATACAGCCATCGGCTTCCTAGTTCACCGAGAAATTTGCCTTAACCAAATTTCTCACCTAGTAGGGTGTGTACTCTCACATATACACCAAACACCCCTCTATCTCTACATTCGTCTCCTTGCTCCTATCTTAACCCTTGCCAAATTCTTATGTATATCCAAACATATTTTGATTCTACTCGTTTGCGAGTAGGCATTGGTGTCACATGCTTCAAAAATAACATCCGATGGGGCTTGGCCTCCTTCTCCTCAAGCGCATCGGATCGATATATTGCTTTATTACTTTGCCTGTTATCTACGTCTACTTGGGCTTTACATAGGAATTTCCATCATATAACTGTTCTAACGTCTTCTCAATTTCTTTTATCTCAGATGTCGAGATATGGTGATATCTATGACACCGTGGCACCGATTATATATAACATGTGCCATCTTATGAATAAGTTTCATCAGTATAATATTGCAAGGGCAGCCCAAATCGCTTGGTGGAAGTACAATCCTTAAGTCTTTTTGCTTGCCAGGCCCGAACGAAGGTCTACCATGATTGGGTCCTTGGTAGTATGTAGAGGTGTCAAATGGGCCGGGCGGCCCGCGGGCTGGCCCAACCCGGCCCCCTTTCTGGCCCGGGCTGGCTCGGCCCGTTCATGAATAGTGCTGGCCCGGCCTTTTAGGGCTTAGGGCCTGGGCCAGGCCTGCATTTCCCAAAAAAAAGTCCGGGCCCGGTTCTGCCTGAGAAACCTTTTGTCCATCCAACGGTGAAGGCTCCTGCTCATGCCCCAGTGAAGGCTCCAGCCCATGCACCAGAGAAACCTTTTGTCCATCCACCAGTGAAGGCTCCTGTTAAATGATGTATGCACATTTTGTGCTGAGTCTTTTTCCCTTATTCATTTTTAGTATTCTAAACTTATCCACATAATATCTTTTTGTAGGTTACATCCATTGCAGAGGAAACTGACCCAGAGGTAACTTGAGCATTAACTTTTCATTTAAGGAAGAATTATCCCTTTGATCTAGTATCTTATGTATGCTTCTACCCTAAATATACATTTGTCCATGATGATATTGCATTCGACTTTTATATGCATGGAGGTTTACAAAGTTATCATGTGATTGCACGACTGCATTTAACAATGTGTCACCTATACGCGAGTCCTACCAGGAAAATATGAGTTAGCACTATACATCTAACACTACCATAGACCTAGTAATGACAGAAGTCCTGTGCACTGGGCCAGTTAGCACTATACATCTAACACTCCCATAGACCTAGTAATGATAGAAGTCTTGTGCACTGGGCCGTCATTTTCTTTTTTGGGCAGGAGTTAGCAACTAAATTGATTGATTACCCAACTTAGTTTCTTTGTTCTTCTTGTAGCACACCAAATCCTTACTCAAGGCTCATGTACATGCCTCTTCGAAGGCTCCTACTCATCCACCAGAGAGTTCTCATGTCCATGCCCCAGCAAAGGTTCCTTGCCATGCACCAGAAAAGTCTCATGTCTACCCCCCCAAGAAGGCTCCTGTCCATGCACCAGAACATTCTCATGTTTGTCCACCATCGAAGGCACCTGCACATTTTAAAAACCCTTACCTTGAATAACAAGAAAATGCCAAAAAAAAAATTGGGCTCGGGCCCGACCCTAAATGTTGGGCCTAGGGCCTGGGCTTGGACCAGGCCCAGATATCCCCAGAATCAGGCCCAGCCCGTTTTGCAGCCCCGTGGCCCGGCCCGATTTGCTGGAGGCCCGATGGGCTTGGGCTGGGCCGGCCCAAGCCCGGCCCATTTGACACCTCTAGTATGGTAGTATGCGAAGCTCTTGTACTTTTGTTATTATTATGGGGTATTATAGTTTGCTCCTTTTGTTTAATGTCCTCGTTTGGGTACGATTTGTTGTATGGCCATATGGCATCTTGCATGGCACTTTGTAACTTTGGTTTATTTCAATGCAATTCTCTTGTTATAAAAAAAAAAACCCCTTGTTTTCCTCTCCAAAAGAACATTTTCTAGCATATCATTTGATAAAATTTGTTTCTATAAGACAGGGCTGGTGCTGTAATGGCAGCTCAAAAGATGAACACCGAGAATTTTCCAGGTGAATCACATCTTTGATTCACTCACTCAATAGTTGAGCAAAGTATCTGTAGAAAACATCAAGTGGATGGATGCACCAATGACCCAGACTAAACATCAGCATTCCGCAAGGGCTCCAATCTAACAAAAAGAAATCCACATGCACCCAAGAGATTTATCTTCTCAAGATAATACACAAAAAAAAAGGGGAAAGAAGAAAAGCGGGTGAGAGGCATCCACAGTTGTAATTTCAAACCAAAATATACAGCCAAACTACTGGCTTCACGATTCTAAAGTTTAAGGCAGGGCTCAGCAATCCTCTCACCTCTCAAAAATAATGCACCAGTACCAGTATTGCTTTAAGACAAATCCCTTCTCTTTGACAAGTAAGAAATGAGAAATGGGTAAAAGGGGGCATAACCTCAATGGTGCAATTGTCTGGTAGGTTTTGGTGATCTGGCAGAATGGCTGTGGCGATATGGTGAGGGGTGTGGGCCATTTGGCATGGAGAGGCTCCTGATTGCTTTGCCATTCTTTGTTTGTAGTCCTGCCTGCCCTCTGACGCCATTTCTGGCATTTGAGTGGATAACCGCGTGATCAGCCAGCATGCCTTGGAAGTGAGATGAGGAAGAAGCCATGTCCTTGAGGTTTGGCAGAGGCTTCAAGGCTTCAACAACTTCACTCATCAGAGGTCTGGCCTTTGGGTCACGACTAAGGCATTGGGCAGCCAACTGTGCAGCCCTCTGAGCACCTTTTATTGAGAAGCAACCTTCAAGGCGGGGATCTATAAGTTGATAGAGTCTCCGTCTCTCTCCTAGAAATCGTCTCGCCCATTCTACTAGGTTGTGCTCTCCATTTGGCCGGTGCTTGTCCATGGATCTTCGGCCAGTCAACATTTCAAGTAAAACCACCCCAAAGCTGTAGACATCACTTTTTGATGTCAGATGTCCTGGTACAAAACGGAAGGTATCAGATATATATATGGTTTCTCTAAGAAGGCTTATGTTGATTCGTGCTGCAAAAAGGACTTCTACAGACAAGTAAAGTGAAATATTCATATGGGTCTGGGAATGTGATGCTACGCTTCTCAAATTGCTTCTCCCAAATTATGAGGTAAACTTTAACCTGTGAGCTGGTCACTTGAGAACCCCTCATTTAGGAGTTAAAATTCCAGAAGTATACTACTCAAATGCCAGGACAGCAACAGGATGAGGACCAGTTTGAGAAGCTGAGGATGCAGCGCTTCACGTGTTCTTAACACCAGTGATAACTAATCGACCAGTACTATTTGAAAAGTTTCCTGAATAAGAACTTTATGTACAAGTAAATTCTAATCTTCACTTTCATAAAATATTTTTTCATTTCTCTTTTTTTTTTTTTTGATAATTTCAAACACTTTTCTGGCAAACCACCAAAAGTACCCACGGAGTCGATTTATCAAAACTGTACTTGTTGCTGTTCTACAGTTAAAACATCATACTTGCAAAGTTCCAAGGTGTGCCAACTTCAGTGACCATACAGCCAACATGAAACAAAAAAAAGAGCTACAAAAAAAGACATCTCGCGGTGGCCTATAACTCAGCGTGCATGTGTTGGTTCAGGGGTGGTTACCACGCAGACACACCATACACAGACCATAAACAAATCTATCTAGTTCTGCTCTTTCGGCTTCTGCATATGAGAAACCATACATATAAAAATAAACTATTCTCGAGAAATTAGAAAGTTAGGTTTGACACGCCACAACCCTTTAAATTGAGTGTTTGGGAATATGTAACTATCTAAATCAATTTTCAAAATCTGGCACATTAGTTCATGTTCCTTGAGGCGGCTATAGTGTTTAGTTCATCTACTTATCAAAAATAAAATTTTCATGCTTCCTTTTCCTCTTTCCTTCTTGGTATTTTCTAGGGGGCTCCTTGCAAGAGTGAAACAAGAGCATCAATTGAATCCCAAATAACAACGATGATGGACAGCTTTAGTGTAACAAGAAGGTCAAAGGCCCATAAAAAGGAATTTTGAGAGGCATTGTAATAGGAAAACGACAAAAGATGGGAAATCCACCAGGAAAGAAATTTGCTACACTGCCATTAGCCACCTCACATACAAGAGCGATACAACTATGCTGATTAAGCAAACAAAAAGAGAGAGTTTAATATACAGCTAGGAAGATAATAACTATTACTCGGGCAGAGATGACAATATGTGATATGGGAGATTCTGTTGGTGATGCTGACCTGTCATCACATATTCTGGGGCTGCATAGCCATATGTTCCCATCACACGAGTAGAAACATGGGTATTATCTCCATCCGGACCATCTTTGGCAAGTCCGAAATCAGAAAGCTTGGCATTATAGTCCTGGAATAGAATTTTAGAAAGCATAATTAAATAATGGATATATGCACAGTGGTCATTTGGTTTAGAAAATTTCAGCAACATACCTCGTCCAATAGGATATTAGAGGTTTTAAAATCTCGGTATATTACTGGCCTTTCAGCTTCCTCATGAAGAAAGGCAAGACCTTTTGCAGCAGCAAGTGCAACTTTCATTCTGATAGACCAAGGAAGAGGCAAAGACCCTGCCACACGGAACATAATTGTTACCTAGATAAAACCAGCAATTCATATCCGCATATCCAGCAGCACATTCATCGGTAGCTATTCCATAGTAATGGAATTCTAGACTTACGAGTTATGAAACAGGAGAAGAAGAGCAGAATGCAAAGGCACAACCTCCTAAGCGGAAGACGGGAAAAGGGGGAAGGAGGGGGGGTGGGGGGGTATTGGTAAAACAACAAATGCAACTGACATTGTCTAATTAGAAGGCAAAAGATAATAGGTTATGTAAAACAAATAACACTCAAAATGATCAACACGGCATAAACCTGTTATGTTAGCCCTTCACTAGAAGCCCTAGGCCAAAAAATGGGGAAGAAGGAAATCTGAAGAGATCTTATTCCCCACTCACAAAGGACTTTGAACTGAGCTTGATTCTATATTAACATCACGTCATCACCTTAACGAGGATGGATTCAATAGGTTTTCTTTTGTGTGTGTGGATGGGTCTGGAAGGGGTCGGGGAAATAGGGGTTCAACCTTCTTTCCGCTCTGACCTATCAAACTCAGGTTTTAAGTCCTTTATAGTTACTGTTGTCCATGAAATTCTGAGATACTTCTACCTATGTACGTTGTGTCCTTTCACACAACTTCCATTCAATGCCCTTGCACGTACTCTTACTATTCTGACAATAACGTTAACTTGTCTTCTGATACTAAGTAATGTAAGAAAAACCAAGGAAACTCATCTACATGCTTTTCTTAGGAGAGGGCCCTGCTGCCCCACCTATGCCTTCGTTTCCTGTCTCCAATGTAGTCAAAGGCACAGAAAGGGGAAAAACCAAATAACAACCGTTTTATTTAGAATATTTTCATGCGCAAGTCATTTAATCATGGCACATTTCTTTGTTTTAGCATGTGTATATATAGATACATATACACACTTAGATGTGTGTGTAGTTGAATTGTATACTTGTGCATATCGTCTCTTTCATGGAATAGCCTTTAGGTTCTCCATCTTTTCATAGAAAATTTATCAGTAAGCCAACTAGACAGTAATTTCAATACAACCCTCTTACCATTGTGGCAGTATCGGGCGGCCTGGTTTATTTTACCAATAGTTTCCAGGTGCCAGCAGCTAGGACCTCTAAACGATCATATGATCACTTAAAAGAATCTATAGCAAGAATTCTGCAAGTTTTCAAAGTGATATCTTTATTACTTCTCCCTACGAGAACAAAAATTATAAGCAACAAGTTACAACTCTGACACTGAAAGTTAGCTTTGTATCACTCTCATATTTGAAACAATATGTTACCGCGACATTTCCTCTAGTCAACCTTGAAGCTGCACAAAACACATGCTAAGAGACAAGCTGCAGGAAACACATGCTAAGAGACTTGAGACTAAAAGAAGAACAGCACCACGCTTCATGGACATGCCATATGTGTATGTATGCATGGGAGCGCATCCTTGCCTAATGCTGGGATGCACCCCTATACCCCAACCCATCTTGGACCATCCACCCTGGCCGCGTGGATAGTCTAAGATGACTTACTCTCAAAACCCAAAAGCTAGTGCGTGTAACAGTGAAAAAATTGCCCCTCAGCATATCTTCAAAGGCTGATGGCATTTTTTTAGTAATAGACAGTGCACCAGATAGTCTAGTGCACTGTCTAAAATACAGAACTCACTTGTTAGTATCTCGATGCAAGAGACAATTTCTCACTAAGCCCTCCGTGTTTCACTATATATATGAAACAGAAAAGACATCCAATATGGAGACCCATTTCTGAAAAGATAAGCGAGGAACTTGCCCCCATGCATACTGAACTATAGACCAGAAAATTGTCTGCCTAACTTTATTCTGATAGGGCCCAGTACAGCCTTACACAAGCTTAGCAACCATTCGCAACCCCATTTTCTACAGCCTTTTTCTCTGAGACTACAGCCGATTTAGAACCCTATGGCGACTACATAGATTTCACAGCAATCAATTCTCTGAAAGGTTGGTCAGCCGCCACAGATCACAGTTGTCACTGCATTGTCATAATTTATTAACAAAATCCAATCACAGGCTCATCACAGACCAATATAAATTTATCGTCTCCGCAAGTTCAACTTTCCTCATTTCCACCTCCAGCCAGCGCATCCACCATCAGCTCTACTGCCAAGTGAAAACCCCTCAAATACCATCTCCGGCGCAACACTTGGTAGGCCGCCATCGTCAGATCTACCCTCATCGAACACCACCAGCTCTCTCTCTCTCTTGTTTTCTCTGTCCCCCTCTCTCTCCCTCCCCAATGCCAGCCACAACCTCCACCACCATCGATCACAACCGCAGATTTACCCACCGCCACTGTTGTCACTACCACCATGCGGTGATGCCGTGATAGTGGTGGTGGTGGAACTCGAAACTGATGGTGGAGGTGGTAGTGGTAGGGTGTGGATCTGCTGAGAAGAGAAGCTTCTAAGTCAGCAGATGCTCTGTGTGTGTGTGTGCGTGAGAGAGAGAGAGAGTGAGAGAGCATACTAGAAGAGAGAGAGAGAGAGAGAAAAAAAATGCAGCCGGGGCATACTGTACAAGATGCGTTGTGATATGGGGCGCATCCCAGCGTTAGACAGGGATGTGCTCCCATATATCTATATCATATACAATCATAATTGAAATCGTTGGCCAACAAATTGTAGTAAGAAAGACTAAGATTGCACACTTAAAGATGGAAGGGAACAACTCAAAAATGGATGTCTGACTTTGCCCATCTTGTCATAAATTTCATTTATGCGCAGATTTAGCATAAGTAATTCTGTATAAGATTGACACAATTTAAGCATAATCGATAGAGAGCTACATACTTCGGAACAGGTGATTCTCTAAGCTTCCACGAGGCATAAACTCATATACCAGCAGCCTTTGATCATCCTCGATACAATAGCCAATCAATTTTACCAAATTAGGATGAAGAAGATCACCAAGAAAATTTACTTCAGCCTAGCAGAAGACATCAAGGGAAAAAATTGAATTAGGAACACTGAAAAAAAAAGAAAAAAAAAGTTTCTAAAAGCAGGGTAAACTTTGGGATATTTCGTACAAGCCACTCTTTATGACCCTGAATTCCATCATGATTGAGGGTTTTTACAGCAACGGTAAGACCTGTGCCAGATTTTACTGGTGTAGTTCCATTTAAATTGACCCAGCCTTTGAAAACACAGCCAAAGCCGCCCTCACCAAGGAGACTATCGGGTCTGAAGTTCCTTGTTGCTGACTTTAGTTCATTGAAAGTGAACTTTCGAAGCTGAGAAGCAATTTTCAGTTCCTCGCCTATTTTGGGAGTGGATGGAATACTTTCGTCGGTGCTAGTTGAAGACGATACAGCTGGAGCGACTGGCTGGTCTCTACACGACTCATTTGCAGATTTACTTTCGGCTGTTTTACAAAAAAAAATATACATAGAAGTTGTCAACAGCTCGATGCATAGAAGCACTCATAGCCCCAAAGTATCGAAGGCATGATAACGAAGACTGCCTCAATTGCCATAAGTGCTCAAACTGTACTCACAAGAATAATGTACACAAATGCAAATTGGTTGATGAAATATTTCGACAATATAACCATAAAGTGTAAGCGAAAAATGTCAGAAGGTTGGTAAGCAATTATGACACTGAAGATAGCAAAACTGGCCATATAACTTCTCTCAACAACTACAGCCACTTCAGTAATCAAAATCAAAGCTACTATAACACCTTCCCCTAGGTACATGAAGCCATGGATTTGTTTTTCTCACTGTACAGATCAACCACTCGATGCAAGTTCGTAAAAGAACCAAAAAGGAACCATGCTGGTTTGTGAATCATATACCTAATATCCACTCACTTGACAGATTGAAAAAGTAAAGTGTTCTCATAAAATAGTATCCAAGCTACTGCTTCCATTTTTTATTCGAAATTTACCCCATCCATCTCGAAGAAACAAAAATGCCACCTTTATTTGGAAAGAAATTATTGTGCTTCAATGGAAGGATTCGACCGAGGCCATTTTTAGTCTTGATCAACTTTATTTGATTCTTCATTTGACGGATAATGAAGGCCACTCTAGTTGGTGGCTCACTGTTTCTACATTAGATTATGTTTTCTTTACTATTCTCTCAGGCATTGCCGTATACCAGCAATCTATTTTTTGAGAAGAATAAGCCCTTCCGTATCAACAAATACTTACACTTAAGGATTAAAAGTAAGTCTGGAAGTATCTTCCACTTCATCTGAAAAAAGCCTTTCCTTAAAGATTGATAGAAATCATTCCTAAAGTTGTAGGTGCCCCAGAAACCCTTTCAAGCACCACATTAGACTCTGAAATGTATTGGTCGCACTCATTCTCCTGAGACAATCAGGGACCCAACATCTAGTTTGTTATACCAAGAAGAAAAAAACATTTCTTGCTATTTCTACTTTCTTAACCAAATCCCCCTTCTCTCTATGCATGTGTGTTTACCAAACACGCGCCACCACATTTGGGATTTAAACCCTGAACAAAGGTGATCCTAACACATAACCCATATGACCAACCTCCATGTTGTGGTAACTTACCCATGCTTAATGATGACCTCGCTTCAAAAGACAGTGGGAACTGAAAGCAGATCCCACTTTATGCTCAAAGTCTCCTCATACGTTAAGCAAATTAAGAATCCCACTTCTAGTCGTGCTATGACTCACCAAAAAAAGCAGAGAAAACCACCTCTGGTAAGCCTGCATGCACCGAAGAGCACAGATCTGGAAAACGAAGAAAACAAGGAAGACCATTAGCAGACACAACCAAACGGACTGATAAGAGAGAGGCAAGGTATCTGGAAAGGGGTAAGTGAAAGATCAACAAAAATCCCTTTTCTGCAGTCATAGGGAAGAGCCTCTTTGGAGAAGACAGATATTTGACTTCCTCACGGGGTACCTCAAGGATAATATGAGAGAAGTGGAAACGAAGAAGTTTTGGAGAAATACAGGAGAGGCGGACGCAGCTGAATATTTATATAGTCAGAGCTTCTCTCTTAAACTGTCTGTCCCTCTAAGCTCCATTTCTTCTTAAATTGATCAACTCTTTAAAGTACATTTTATCATAATACGTAAACAGTAGCCCAAGACAAGCAGTTGCCGTCAAGCTAAAGATGCTCAAACGCATATCGATATTCAAATCCTTTTCACAGGTTAACTCAGTGCAACCAAAAAGAAGTCGCAATTATACAAATCCTTTTCGCAGGTTAAACAAATCAATGGCAATGAAACTACCATCTCACCAGCAAATTGCAAGAACCAATATTTCAACCCCAATTAAGCCCCCCGGCCCCCACTCATATGACCCACCCGCCTCACGAATCCAGATAACATGCGCACATAACTTGCATGTACCTACGCTATACGTAACTGAGCTAGTGGTTCAGTTCACAATATAAGGATTAAACTTTTACTTAGGTTCTTATTACAAGGAAATTCCCTACCAGGAAATTTCACTGACCTCCCTTGAGGTTTGGAATACGTTCAAACAGACCCAACACTTAAATGACATAGGCACTCAGCATTTTGACCAAGAAAACGACAAATTTGGGGCTAACATAAATTACACTACCTGTTTTGCCCCCCAAATTGACTCAACCAAATGTAAGGAAAGAAGAGGAGAAATCTCTCTCCTGAAACATACACGCTCCCCTTCTTAAGCTATCTTTCTCTCTTTACCCTGTACGACACCACCAAAGCCCAATTAGGAGCAATCGACATTCTGGGTTTTATTTAGAGCGAACTCCAAGGTTTAAGTAGACTTAGAGCCTGTACCTAACACATGACCTGTAATAAGTCAGAATATAGTTGTCTTCACCAAATCTCTAGTATATAACACAAGCATTGTAACTAGTCGTCAGTAGACCTAAAAATGCTTTTGGATCTTATCATTCTCTGATTCTAGTTATCTAATTGATTTTCTATCAGACTCTCTTTGCCTCTCTGGAATCTAGATTACACAGAACAGTGGCATCTAGCAATGGAGCCGCAAATAATAAGCCACCAGCACTTTTATCATCTTCCCTTGATTCTCTCAATTCCCATCCTTGGCCAATGACATAGATTAAAGGCACTCTCTTTCATCACTTGTTTAATGCTTATATGTCATTTGCAGCCTCATAGCTAAAGGAAGCGCTTCTTTCGTCACCCACATTATAGACATCATCAATCTTAAATGTGCAGTCTAAAACCTAGAAAAGGAAACCTTTTTCTTGTAATAAACATATCCGATCAAAGTGAACTCCAGAGACGATATAGAGCTCTTAGTTGTCAATTTTGTATAGTTTGACAGGTGGTGGTTTCACAAAAGAGAAACAAACAGAATAAATATGCATGCGCTTTGTTGAGGTCTTCTATGAGATAAAACAATCAAGTGCTCTCCCCTGTTCACATGCTAACCCAATTCGCGGATTCACATAGCTATTCTTGTAAGCCCTGTCCCCTAGCTGCAACCGGTCGGTCAAGAAATGTGTGGGTGGGTGGCTGGGTGCGTGCATGCGTGCATGATATTGGATGCGATTGCTACACATTTAGTTCTTTTTAGTTCTTCTGTTTCTTTTTTCTCTATTCCTATATCAGCAATATCCTCAAGATGGAAATCTAATGACCTGCGTGCATAACAGTGGAGAATGCACCTACTTAAAGCACTCCAATTAGAAATTGAATCTAGATTTAGATTCTCATTCACAGCTTACAGATGACTAGAAATTATGGAACAGCATGACTTTTCAAGCAAATTTGACGTACATTTGACATGCACAAGACGAAACATAACCATGAATAGACTAATTAGTCAACAAAATTAAATATGTTGTAAACCCTTCAGCACAATATTTAATGCTCCCAGCATAACTAAGCCAACGATGAATAATTTCCATGAACACAAGTCATCCTTTTCAGCCATATCATAAAATGGAGGAAGTCTCTAGAAATGAAACATACCATATTGAGTGCTACCGCTTATGGAGCTATCTACTTTGGACCTTGATGTTATGCACCTCTGCAAGAGCCTCAAGTTGATCCAACACCCAGTTGTCTCGTCACCACTATCATCTTCCTTCTCCCTTAACTTTGATTTTCTCACACCCTCACTACCCAACTTAACGTCATCAGGACCTAACACCATTTTCATCCACAAAATTCCAATATATATTCAATGCTTCAGTACTTCCCCATTAATCCTTCTCAATCCAAAGATCCCAAAATTCATAAAAAAAAATGACAAACCTCCAAAAGCCTACTTAAAATGGTAGCATTAAGAAACAAGAAAAACCGACCAAAGAAGCTTTCTTTATCAAAAAAGAATCATAAACTTATGCCAAACCCAAACAAAGAGATAAAATCGGGTCAAAAGATTAAGAATTGCTCAAATGGGTCGGACCCAAATCAAGAAAATGGCAATGCAAGAGAATGTCCAACAGCTTAAAGTAATCTATAACCAGTATCCGAATGAAGGTATTACATTCAAAGGAACCCTATAAGGGTTCACTGTGAAGAATGTAGTCCCATATGTCAGTACCAAAAACACACACCAACACACGCGGAAACGTGCCCAAACACACACAAAGATTGGGTCCAACAGGTTAAAACATGATCCCTAAAGAAAAGGCTTCTCTACAGAAAGAACGAGGACACGAGTAGCTGTCGAGGCCAAGCAAAAAATAAACAGGGAAGAGAGAGAGAGAGTACTGCGTGTACTGTGTGTGTGTGGAGAGAGAAACGTGCGTTTCTCTTTGCGTGAAAAGCAGTGAGAGGAGAGATGAGATGGATAATGCGGGAGAGAGAAGGATAAAGGACGGGAGCTGTGCGAGGATTAGGCGTGAACGTCAAATATGAGGTGGTGTTTTGCTTGCTTGGAGCGATAAAAGGCGAAGTTTCAGTGGTGGGTGAGCTACAGACTCGTAACAGAGTGAAGGGGAGTTGGCTTTTTTCACTCTGTGGAGGTTCAGATGCGGACTTCGGACCATGGGGTTTGTCATTTATTTGCGTTATTTTTTCTTTTTCTCTTTTTGAAGGTATTTAAATGGTGTTGCTTTATTTTTTTTTAAAAGCGGAATAAATAGTTAATAATTAAAAGTGAAGTACAATTAACAATTCATTATTTCAAGAGGTCAAAATTTATATATATGTTTAGAGGATTACCATGAATCTTAGATTAAAGCTTAATCAAGTTATCAAAGGCAATTCCGGAAACAAAAATGTTCTATAAACATTCTATCAATTGTCATTATGAAGTTCATCGCTTTCAATTTGTTTGTTATCATTTTATTAGTAAGAAATCCCTTATCGTGGGCTTAATTTGCACTTATGAACATGTATGAATCTGTTTATTATTTTAATTTTCTTATAAATAATAAACGTTCTATTGTAGGTTAGTTTTATAATTATTCTCTCAATTTTTAATATGAAATTCGCCACTTCAGCTTTTTATGCTTTTCAACATTTATAATTTGTTTGTCATTTTTCTATTGGTCTTGGACTTTATTTGCACTTATGAACATCTACAAAACCATTTATTATTTATTTTCTTTATGAAAGGAAAGGTCAGAGTGTTATTTTCAGCTTTTCTGTAACATTTTCCCTTTTTTAACTTCTGTTAATCAATCAATATTTTAGCCAGTAGATTGTGTGTATTTAAACGAGATTTTGTGCATTTAAAACTGTTGATCAAGAAAAGGGGTTCGCTACTACGCGGAGGTACCATAAATGATGCAGTCTGAATCAGCTTCCAGGTAGGCAAAGTGGGAAACAGCAAGGACAGAGTAAGGGCTGAGAGCAAGGCTCCCCAGACAGGTTGCGAGGGTTGGCAGAGCCGCGCAGGCAGGGCGGCGACGAACAGAGCCGACGGTTGACAGTCCGAGTCAAGGGTGCAGAGTCAAGGGTCCAATGTCAAAAGTCCAAATGTGTTTCTCTCACTAGAATTCCAGAGAGAATGGCTTTTTAGAGAGAGAAAGCGAAAATGTCAAATGAGAGAGAAGTCCTTGAATAAGCTCCAAACTCCACTATTTATAGGCAAAAATGTGAATGTGTCATAAGTTGACATGTGTCGTCCCCTGGGAGTGGCACATCGCCAGGGGGGTCCAAAGTACTGATTCTTCATTGGACTGTCGGTCCCCAAGTTCGTGTTGCCCTGCCCTTGCAACATCTCTTTGCCTGTCTGAGGAGACTGATCATGCCGCGGTAGCATGGTCAGAGTAGCCCGTTGCCCCAGCCACCAGTCCAAGCCCTTACTGAATACCATGAGGTGCGTCAAGAGACAGCCAACTGCCAGGCAGACTAGATGCGATGCCCCCCGAGGACCTGCTCCCGTCCCGGAGTGACCCGGGGTTCATTGCCCCGGTGGTGTCGACGATCAACAACAGCATGAGTGGGCATGGTCGCCGCTCAGTGCTTAGAGTCCGTTGCTGGGAAGTTATGTCGGAGCCCTCTGCGAATGTGATGTTGATGGCATTAAGGTTGTGCCGGCGATGGCTTCAGTGTCGTGAGCCCATCCCGCTGCGAAGGCCGGAGCCCCCGGTGATTGAGCCGGCGATGGCATCAAGCACATCCAGTAGTTTGATTGAGTCGGCGATGGCATCAAGCCCATCCCGTAGTTTGAGGGTCGGAGCCCCTGGTGATGCTGTACACTCCGGAGAGTGGGTCGAAGCATGTTCCACGACCAAGGCAAGGTGCGCATGGTGTGTTGAAATGATGGACCGATGCAAAGAGCATAGTAGTGTGACAGAGAGCCAAGGGGCACGACTGTGTTAGTGGCACGGCGCATGGGCGCGACAGAGTGAGTAAGGTGCCTGGGGCACGTTTTTGTTTGTGGCGCACGAGCGCAGCGACGAGCATCGTGGAGACAACACTTGGTGCAGGGGCACGTGTTATGAAAGTGGCGCACGGAAGTGGCGACGAACGTCGCAGAGATAATACCTGGTGTCGGGGCACATGTCATGAGAATGGCGCATTGGCGCGGCGACGAACGTCACGGAGCAATACTTGGTGCCGGGGCACATGTTATGGAAGTGGCGCATGGGCTCGGCGACGAAGGTCGCGAGACAATACTTGGCGTCGGGGGCACGCATCATGAAAAGGAGCGCACTGGCCCGGCGACGACTGTCACGAGGCTATACCCGGTGCCGGGGCACATGTCATGGAAGCGGCACACAGGCGCGGCGACGAATGTCGCAGAGCAATTGGTGTTGAGCTAGCATTGTAGAGAGCGCAATAAGTGACGGCGTGGTTTAAGAGTGACCCTTGCAAGACCAAAGGGTGGCCGACCCCCTTGAAGAAGGGGTGGCCGACCCCTCTTGAAGAAGGGGTGGCCGACCCCCCTTCAAGAAAGGGGTGGCCGACCCCTACAAGGATGGGCGGCCGACCCCCCCCCCCCTCAAGAAAGGGGTGGCCGACCCCCTTTGAAAGAGGGTGGCCGACCCCTTTCAGGGGTCAAGCCCTTTTTTCCAACGGTTTGACTGTGCTGACGTCGCTGCATTGGTGATGCCTGTGAATGCTTGAAAAGGAGATGCGCCCTAACCGGGTGATGGCGTTGAATAATTGACCATTGACTGGGTGATGTGTCGCACAAAGTGGGTTCCTTAGCGGGCCCTGGGGTGCGACCAAAATAGGGTGTGAACAAAAGCCAATCTTGTTTGGCTATCAAAGTTTAGGAAATGATATCTACACAAGATTCCTGTAACCATTTTTTGGTAAGATTAATAAGCTAACTCAAATTTTGGAAAAGTTATTTAAACAGGAAGGATAGCCAAAATATTATCCACGCTACAATTTTTATCATAGTGTCGAGTATGAGTAATATGTATATTGTATCTTTCGTTCTTCCTACAAGCAATTGTTTTATCTAGCTATCGAACTCTTTATGCCGGCTTGTGTACATGCAATACTCTTTTCTTCAACAAAGTATTCTTCTTCAGGTTAATAGTGATAACGTCATGCTAATAGTAAAAAAGAATCGGTTACAATAACAATTTAATGTGTGCATGTTACATGTTGTTGGACAACTCTTAGACCAACTAACAATGTGTTATACATATTGTAGGGTAGAAAGTAAGGTAAGCCCAACGGGTCACACTTTCAGCGTAGGACGTATCAATAATATATTTTTGAAACTATCTTAGTTTGCGCTTTTTTATCCATCTTTGTTCTCAATTTTTCATGTGCCCTTTTCTTAGCACAATCTTAGAGGTGCCCTGTGCGTATCAAATCATATCAATGATAGGGTTGATTATCTTATCGTTCTAGTTTAGTTTATAAGGCTGGACCCAGTTCGGTTTACTAGTGGCGACGGTTAGTCTTATCTTGGATTACTCATGAATTCGTTTATTCTATTATTAGTGCCGCTCTCTAATGCATTTATGCATGTCACATGCAAGAGTGAGTAGTGGAGATGCATTACTTCACAGCTTCTTTGAGTCAATTTACCAGATTTTGCATTTTGCAGTTTTGTACACAGTGTGCAAACTTGGCAAACTATATTTGTTGAGCTGGCGGGATGGGGTATTAGAAGTGGTTTTGTGACACCCCCAGCCCAAATGACGTCACCGGAGCTGAGATGTCAATCCTGTCAACGTTATAGCCTTAAATATAACACATACCAACTACAACCTTAAGATCATGAAGAAAACGTTACAACACGTCCTTACAAAAAATTTTCTTGATAGTACACATCGTGTCGCAGCGAAAATTGCATAACATAACACAACTTAATATGTACACCAAATTCTACATCTACGTGGTGATATATATTTCCTCATGGGACCTCAACATAATTTTTCTTTACCTTTTCCCGAGGTCTCACCTTGTTCAAACCTAATACCTGAAAAATACATAACATAAGGAATGAGCGTAAATCGCCCAGTAAAGATAATACGAGGAGTATAACGTATAACCCTCTCGAACTTATGGGAGAATCGATAATAAATTTTCAACGAAGGCAAAGGATTTAAGAATGCCAAGAACGAACATTTACAATCCTTTTGCTGCATTACCTTTGTTCAGACTAAGTGGCTCAAGCCCAACAGAACATCATCATTTTCACTTGAATAGACTCATGGACTATGCAAGCGCAACGCAAAAGAGACACTAAAGCATAAACATCATGAGAATAACGGGATAATAAATTCAGCAACATCAAATAAAATCAATTGAAATGCATGCTTGACTCGACACGACAGACTCTAGCGCGCTTCATCCTCTTTTTTGTCAGTTACTCACTTTTTCACTGACCGCCAGTTACTTCCCTTCACTGGCTCTCCACTTAATGATGCCCCTTCATACAGGGTGTTCATCTCAGTCTTGTCCAGATTAGGGAACGGTTTTTCATCAAGGAGCGGACTTAGAGAGTTTCTTCGATCGTAAGTCCTCAACAACACTTTCAGGCTCATTGTCGGGCGGACTAAGAGAATTCATTCTACCTTAAGTCCTCAACATTACAAGTCAGCAAGAAGTACCGGTTCATAAACTCAACTGATATTCCAACATAAATATAGGAGTTCAACACGAGCATGATCAACATGGATGTCAAGCAAAACAACAAATATCATATCGGAATCGCACTATCTTTACCTGTTGAGTATATAACCGATGAACTCCTTGCTTCCTGATTTTCTCAGCAATGGAACCACCTATCAAATAAAAATTTTCTCATTAGACAGCTCTGAAATACAAAAAAAAAAAACATACCTACCTTACCTCCCCCCTCCCTTACTGTTCATTTGTCTCCCACTTATTACGACTAATCTGGATTTGCCATAACCCATAAGGTGCATTACCAGCACTACCACCCATCTTGTGCATATCTAAACTCAATTTTTTTACTCATTATACTCCTCACTGCTTAACCATGAGTTTCTGCAAGATTCGTCATCGGGTGTGAAAAATTACCAAAACGCCCCTGGCCATAGGTAAAATTACCTAAACACCCCCTGACAACTTTTACACTAATAAACACTCTTAATTGGCTCAAAATATAATTTTAAAACAATGCAAACTAATTTTTGTACTAAAAAGTCATTTGGTAAAATTTTTGCTCGGAAACCCTACCCGGGTAACAAAACCGAGCATTAGGGAACTAAATTTTTTTTCAAAATATGAATTAGCCTCCAAATGTCATGAAATTTTAGACACTGAAGTGTCTCAGCTGCATGAAGTTTTTTTAAAATTTTCATATTAAAATAAATTTATTTGATATTTTTTTAAAAATTTTGAAATCCTATTTTAAGGATAAATATATTTAACATTGTTCGAAAAGTCAGAAAAATCCCAAAATTTTACGGTATGTAGATCTTTCAAAAAGAATATGATTTTTTATTTTGTGTTTGGCCAAATTCTATCTTAAAGCCATGTTTCAAAAATAAGGTTTGAAATCAATTAGAGGCTAAGACTTTTAGCGACATTTACAGTCACTACTCATCATATTTGGATCAAATTTACACTTTTTCATCTCTTTCACACTTCAAGTTGCATTTTTCATATTTGCATGCCCAGAAATATTTCCCCTTCTTCACTCTATACATGCATTTTATGCTAACTTATCTCATTACCTATTTAATTCCACCTCAAATTCCATTTAAATCAATTTGATCTCACTTCATTTTCACCTATCTAACTCTATAATTTCATTTAACATGAAATCATAACATAACATAATCAATTCAGCCCTAATCTCCATCAAGAACAAATACCAAAACACCAAGAACACACATAAACAAAACTGATTTTTACCTCATTTTGAAGACCTGTAACTTCTTCATTTCTTGGCGTAAATATATTTTGTTTGTTGGAATAACTTCCTTTCTTTCCCTTATACAACTTCTCTGTTTGGCCATTCACGATATTCTTTTTGGATTTTCCTCAAATTCCCTTTTCAATCAGCCATTCCACACAGCTTCGCACACTGCAGATTGGTTTTTTCCTAACTTTGGTAGTTCCTAACTTCCTCAATTTATCTCCAAATCAATCTATGTTTCTTGGGTCTTCTTCCTCTATCTTTTCTCTTTGACTTCTCAGTTGAAGTCATCCCGTGATTCCTTCTGTATTTTCCGTTATTCTCCCTCCAACAGCTGTCCAGGGTAAGCATTTTCCCATGCCACCTCACACTCCCCTTATCTCTCCATGCATACACTCCACCTCTTGGAAATGAGAGGTGTCATACCCCTTTTGTTTGTGGCTATCTTTGGCAGCCACGAAATCATACCACCTTTTAATTTTTTTATTAATTTTTTTATTATTATATTATCAACAACAAGGGTATTACAGGTTTGATGAGACCTCATGTACCACTTTGATGACAACCGTCGACCTCATCTTTGAGGGGTTTTTTTTTTTTTGTGTGCTGATAACTAATGTTGCTTATGTGAAGTAGTTGATTTTCTAGCAGATGGGGACGTCATTCGTATTTTTGGCAGGATCCGTTGGCTTATGGTGTCATCTTAGCTGGTCTGTAAATATTGGTTGGTCCAAAACCTCTACAACAAACTTACCTATTTCAGTTATATATATTTCTATTATTCTTTAAAAAAAAGGCTAAAAGGTTGACTAACCACGTTGAATCTGCAAAGCGACTTCAACAAGAAATATTGTTAAAATTTCTTACGGTGTCCTAATCAAAGCCAACCCATTCATTTTTCTTTGAAATAATATCACTAAACTTCTTGACTTTATGCATGAATTAGAGCTAAGAACTGTATTTTGCCATAATATCATTTGTTCTTTGTCCAAACATGATGGTGATGGCGTTGAAATTTTTGGTGACAAAAGGTATAGTTGCCCTCTAATCTTTCTTCTTCCCTTTTCTCCTCTACTCAAACTATCACTTCCATCCCTCCTGTGGATTTGTCTCCTTCAACTCTTACCACCAGAACCACGATACCACAACAACACCATTCACCATGACACCACCAACCACAACCATTTTTTCCCCACAGCACCACTGACCAAATCCACCCAAAATCTGGCCAAAAACCCATATATCTGTGACCATATTCCCCATTCCCCCCATATCTCAACTGCCCAATAACTATAATGACACCACTCCACCATCACCGGCACCATGACACCAATACACTACCGGTCGCGCCACCCATTACTAAAACCAAATCTAATTCATACAAATTCAATCTACACAATGAAGAAAGAAAAAAGAAAAACCCCAAACACAGGATTCCTCATTTTCACAGGCACAAACCCAGATGCATTTTCAAACCAACATATTTGGACAGATATGGAATTAAAGAATTGATACCGATGGTTTTGGGTGGGGTGGTTAATTGTGGTGGCGAATGACATGATTAATGGTGGATTGAGGTTGTGGTAGAGGCAGGGGCAGAACTAGGATTTTTTTCAGGGGGTGCAAAAATTATATTGAATTCACCAAAAAAAATTATTAGTGAAATAATAGTAAAAACAGAGTGCACTTAAAAAGCATACAAAAGGTATTTTTAAATCTCTAACTAAGAATTAACAAGCAAATTAATCAAACATATTTTTTAAATCTCTATATAATCACATAAATTAAACTAAAATTTAAGAACCTACCTCACGGTTAGTAGTGCAGAGAAGCAGTGGTGAGTACTGAGTAGCCTCAGTTCGTCCTTCTAGTTCTAGATCTGGTTGGACCGTTAGAGTGAGTCAGGACTCACGGTCGTCGCCTCGTCAGTCAGCTTCACAGAGTCTCGGTGGCCGGTGCTCGATGAGGTCGTCAACATCCGTCAGTCTGTCACCGTCGTTAAGCCGTCAAGGTCGCGGTCGGAGTGAGTTGGTTGTCGTCATGCCTGTCATGGTCCAAATCTGATCACAGCCCACAGGCTCAATGTTACAGTCGTCGGTCAGAGACTCAGAGTGAGTGTGAGTCACCGATTGACGGTCACGGCCTGAGCCTCAGTCCTTACCGGTCACGGTCCTCGCGGTCACGGGGAGAGAGGGAGGGAGAGAGAGAGAGGTGACTGTCTCGGGGGACGGGTTCTCGTGGACGGTGGTGCAATTCGCAAAAAATAAAATAAAAATTGCAAAATTTCAAGGGGTGCACTAGCCCCCCCCCCCCCAATCCCAATGTAGTTCTGCCCATGGGCGGAGGTGGTATGTTATGGTTGTGGTTGTGATAGGGTTGTGTGGTGGGTTACAGGGGTTGATTTTGGTGGTTAATAGTGCGATTCAT
This sequence comes from Escallonia herrerae, assembly GCA_033070095.1. Taxonomy (NCBI): domain Eukaryota; kingdom Viridiplantae; phylum Streptophyta; class Magnoliopsida; order Escalloniales; family Escalloniaceae; genus Escallonia; species Escallonia herrerae. Next base: position 241,550 of record JAVXUP010000326.1, read on the forward strand.
GGTGGATTGAGATTGGGGTTTGTGGTTTGCAGTGGTGAGTGGGGTGGTCAGGCCAATTAGTGATTAGTTGCCATTATTGTGATGGTGGGTGGGGCAATGATGATAGGTTGCAATTGTGACTGTGGTCGAGTTATGGTGGTCGGTGGGGTGTTGAGGTGGTGGAAGAGGCTACAACGGTGTTAAGGTAATTAGTGCCAGAAAATACATATGTAAAGAGGTTATATAATATTTAAATGTAGTGTTGACATTTTTAAAATACAAAATGATCACGTCAGCCAAAATTATTAATCAAGGTCACGAAACCCTATTGTTAGCGGAATCTGATTCAATTTTTTTTCCACTATAGATATGGTTGTCTACTTTGTGAAAAATGTTTCGTTGGCTGTAATTTATCTATAAACTCACGGACTTTAATGATACTATCCCTTTTCTTAGTTGGGTTGGGCTAGGGGAATCTTTTGCCAAACGACTTACTTGGGTTGCTTTATGTTGGGTTATACCAGCTTAGAGAGCTGTGTTGGGTTTGAATCAAAACTCAGCCCAACTCGTCCAAACATGCAGTGGTTTTGGGCCTCGAGTTTTTCATCATTCGCACGTGAAATAAGGTTAAAGATACATGCAGTAATTTTTCATCCTCTTCTAAACATGTTGAATATACATAAAATGGAGTGGAATGATGTAGTGTATATGACCTTTTTGTTCTTTTTTCTGTTTTGAGGACGAGTTAGGTCAACCAGCTAATTAGGCAAGTATATGCAACTCGGAGAATGTCAATACTCTATTTTTGCAAGATTGTTGTTTGTCGATAAATAGGCTTTTGGCAACAAAAGACTTAAAAGCATCACTAGAAAAAAATCTACGATCAATCTACTGAGATTTGATTATTTTCTAGTCTTTTACTGCTAAAAAGTTTTAGTGCCGACCAACAAACATGCCATTATACTTCCATTAGAGGGATCCGTTTTCAAAAAGATCCATGTTGTTCTTAAATGGATAATTTCGTTCTGGTCCTCTAAACTATCCATGTTTTTTAAAAATCATCCTTCAACTTGTATTCTCTTCGTATTAGTTCTTGATGTATGTTTTGTCACTATCTTGGTCCCTCCACTAGCATTTTCTTTCAGACACACGCACAAAAAAAGGAACTAACCTCCATCAGAAACCACACCTCGCCTCCTATAAAAAAACAGCTCATTTTCTCCACTGTCAGCCATCAACCCTATGACCCCTCTCCATCATCAATCACCTTTACCACCACTGTACGTACAACACCATCGAATGAAACAACACTGCACTGCAACACCACAAGGTATTACCATAACTTGTTGGGGGTTGGGGGTTGGGGGGGTTCGAAATGTGGCGATTCAGGGGCACTTTCATTCCATGTTGGTGGGATATTTCAATGATATGACAGGTAATGTGCACTGCCACATAATTGTCGTCATAACTGGATAAAAATGTCCCTCAACAATTAAAGGACAACTATCAAGAAAATAAGAGTTTTTAGACTGAAAAAAAAAACTAAAAAACGAGCTCTATGAGCCCAAAGTAAAATTATAACTTATTTAATTATGAAAAGCAGTTGAGCCAAATCCAGCAGAGGAAGCACTCGTATCACCATCCTTTGGCTATCAAAAACATTCGTGAATTTATGCCAAACTCTACGCCACACTTGGTCAAGCCATCACATTGAAATGAACTGAATTTGCCACCTACTTGGGAAAAAGTAGTGATCCAGAACAGCCTACCCTGTTCTACTATACCTAGCTGTCAATGACCCATTTATAATACCTAGCTGCTCTAGTTCCATAATGTACAACTTAAAAATCAATAGTCTTTAAACCCATCCCCCTCGATGTCTCAGACACTAAGTCTCTTCCCAAGCCTTTTGACAAAGGATTTGCCAAATTCAAACTTGATTTCACATATTGAATGGATATGATTCCATCAGCCAGGATCCTCCACACATGATTGTGCTTTAGACGAACTTGTCTAGATTTGCCATTATAGCATTCACTACTTGCCCGAAGCAAAGCAGCCTTATTATCACAATATATTGTCAAAGGCGGGACTGGTTTACTCTATATAGGAATATCAACCAAAATGCTTCTCAGCCAATCAGCTTCCTCTCCAGCAGAGGATAAAGCAATAAATTATGATTCCATGGTGGAGTGAGTAATACAAGTCTGCCTCTTCGATTTCCAAGAAATCGCAGCTCCACCCAACGAGAATATCCATGCGGTCACAGATATAGAATCATCTTTATCAGAATTCCAAGTGGCATCAGTATATCCCTCAATAACAGCTGGGAAGCTACCATAATGTAGACCATCGCTCATAGTACCCTTCAGGTACCTTAAAACTCGTAATAGAGCATTCCAATGTTCTTTTCCTGGATTACTTGTGTACTTACTCAGAGTGCCAATAGCATAAGCTATATCTGGCCTTGTACAACACATGGCATACATCAGACTGCCAACAACCTGGGAATATTCAAGCTGATTAATAGCTTGCCCATTATTACGTACCAACTTGATACTCGGGTCAATAGGAGTAGGAGCAGGATCATCATCATAATGATTGAACCTTCTAAGGATCTTCTCAATATAACTTGATTGTGTAAGAACAATTCCATGCTGAGATCTTATGATCTTGATTCTAAGAATCACATCAGCCTCTCCAAGATCCTTCATACTAAAATTTGAAGCAAGAAAGTTCTTGACTTCATTAATCTTGTCGATGTCGGTACCAAAGATGAGCATGTCATCAACATATAGGCATATTAGAACACCAAAACCAGCTCTGAATTTGCTGAATATGCATATATCTCCTCCATTGGCAACATAGCCATTAGCAAGCATTACGCTTCTAAATTTCTCATGCCATTGCTTAGAAGCTTGTTTCAAGCCATATAGAGATTTCAATAGCTTGTAAACTTTATGCTCTTAACCAGGAATAATAAATCCTTCTGGCTGCTCCATATATACTTCTTCCTCTAGATCACCATTGATGAACGTTGTTTTAACATCCATCTGGTGAATAACCAGATTATAAATAGCAGCCAAGGCAATAAGAAGTCTGATGGAGGTGATACGTGCAACCGAAGCAAAGGTATCAAAATAGTCAAATTCTTTCCTTTGCTTGAATCCCTTAGCGACCAATCTAGCCTTATACTTGTCCAACGTGCCATCGGGTTTGATCTTGAAGGCTTGAAACCTTTAGAATTCTTTGGCTTCAAGAATTTGTTTTGATTGTACCTTCCAGAAATTTTCTTCTCATTCTTATCTACAACAACATGAGCTTTGACAATTGTTTCCTTCGCAGGCTCCTTTTCACGATTTCTAGTTTCTTCTTCAATATGCAAGTGTTGCATAAGTTGATCCAAGAAAAGATCTTATTTCTTGTGCTTTAGTTTGTTGCGATACTCCTTCCAGGTTGGTGGAAGTTTAGCAACAATACATGAAAATTCTCATCAAGAACCATACATGCGGCACATATGTCGTTAGCAATCAATTGAAACTCACGAACTTGAACAGAAACAAGTCTATCATCAGTCATCTTGAAGTCCATGTAATTCGAAACTAAAAATTTCTTTGAACTTGCTTCCTCCACTTAGTAGACTGACTTTAGAGTATCTCACAACTCTTTTGCAGTCTTACTCTTTTTGGAGTATTGATCATTAAAGGAATCGGTCATTCCGCTAAGGATGTGATTTCTGCAAAAGTAGTCATCATCATTCCACTTATCAATTTGATCATTGATTGCTCTCACTTGATCAGACGAGGACTCTTCAATTGGAATTGATGGACATAGTTGAGTTAGCACATAAGCTAACTTAAGTTGACGAAGGAAAAACTCCATCTTGGTTTGCCATCTCTGAAAGTTCTTTCCATCAAAAAGCTCAAAATTTGGGTGATTAGTCTTAGTAACTCCATTCGATGAAGTAGCCATGAGAGAAAAATATCTTCAATTTGTTGGAACAAATGCACGTAAAATTCAGAAATAACAAACAATAATACCCGAATTAGTATAAAGAAAGAACCAAGGCTTAGAAGCGCGTAAACGCTTCTTGAAGATAGTTGAAGCCTCTCTCACGTGAAAACAGAAAACTCACTTGGCAGCTCTATCTTCGGGATTCAACCAAGCCCAGATTCAATGTTCATCCAAGAGAGTTGCACTTCCCTGCAATGAATCGTGTATCCACCTCCGATCGATCAAGCATAAGTTTAAACATGTTTTTAATTCAAGTATTTTCTTTTCTCTCAAGTGAAGATGGTATCTCTTCTCTTGTCTCTTTTTCAACTTCCAACCTTTTACCCTTTTATATAGTGGTAGAAGAATGTATGTTCTTTGAACCTTATCAAGTTCTTTGAATCATTCTAATTCAAGATTCATCAATGAATCTTATAAAATACAATGAACTAAAAGATAAGTTAATCTTATCTAAGGAGTATACATGAACCTAAGTTCATGAATCTTCACATTTATTTACAAAAATAATGTTCAAAGAATAAAACCGTTTGAAAACTTAATAAGCCTCAATTTCATGGCATTTATCTTTTTGAAAACTAGAGTTCAATGAACTTTATTTTATTTTCAAATATAAATAGTCAAATTTGAAACACATTTCTAACATAAACGCTAAGAAGCTTCTCCAAAACAGATATAAGGATATTTTAGTGCACAAACTGACGAGTCTGAAGACTCCACGGTACCAACATCAATTGAAAATTAGGAACAGCAACAACTAAAAGGAATATTTCCTTTTATTTTGATGGCCCATACCAGAGCAACATTAGACCCACTCGCTGGCAGATGTACCCAAGTAACATGTAGCACGTAACATGTAACATGAATCTTTCATATATCAATATTATCATAATTATTACTATAATCCTTTGCCAAGTGGTCCAACCTTGCAAGAAATTAAAGAAGAAATTCAACTCCCCAATTTCAGCCATATTGAATTTTCAACGTAGCCGAAGATTCTGTGTGTGTTTTCAATGCTATACACCAGTTTACAATGCAAAATAAATCTCCTCCCTGCTTATTGAGAAGTCCAATATTCCGATCTCTTTCGAGTTTAAGTTAACTCACTTTAGAAAATTTCGCTTTATATTGGGATCGGGGATCGGGACACGAAGCGGAGAGGATTCTGAACCATTAATGGAAGTGTTGCTGCTCGGGCCATGGCCAGAAACCGGGCTGATCATCAATGCCATTAAACATTGTGGATAAGCTTTCGTCTGGTGTTGAGGAGCTCTGGAGGAGTTGTGATAGGCCTGTAGGAGCCATTGCTGATGGGAATACGTACGTGTTCCTTGGATGGGAATGCAAAGGGCTGTCTGCTGACGGTGTTCTGGTGTTGACATCACAACTGTTCTCACTTCCGTTGCTCCAAGAACCCTGATCGGTTTCTTGGTTCAGATTAATGGCTCTAGTCCCATTTGATGGTTCTCTACCTTTCAGAGCCAACAGCTGCAGCTAGCAACAGTTCAATGAAACAAGTACTAGAATTAGATGAAGCCTGAGTTACTATAGAACTCAATTACAATTTACCATGCCTTTTAATTTCCAAGGTTACTCAAACTTTTCCAATGGTTTCCAGGCCCAGTCGTTCTATCGATTTATTGCATGTGCAAGTCTCTTAGCCAATTTAGTCCTATTAGAATCTGATTGAAGCCGAATTAGCCCTCCTTAGGTATACAACAAGCACCTTTAGTGACTTTATAATATAGGAACTGCCTCTAAAAGTTTTAGAGATGATATTTATTTAAAAGTTTTCCGGGTAGGAAAAGATACAGGAATACAAATCTAGCGAACAAAAGGAAACAATCACAACTAGGTTTATACGATGCTTTCAAGCCATTAAGAAGTGACGAGTGAAAGCAAAAGCAGAAACAAAAACAAAAATATCAGTGACTTTTCAGGTCATCATTGGCCGCTTTAGAAGCTAACAAAGACTAAACAAGATAGATTGAATCTTAAACAATCAAAGACAACTAAGAAAATGATTCCTCAATGCACAAAAACGGCGCCGGGCAGGTTGCTTCTTGATAACGAAAGGGAAAACTGGTTTCAAGACTTTTTCTGAATGTCCACAAATCAAATTTTTATTCAATTTTTTTTTCTCTTTTGGGTGATTTGTGCGGTTTAATTTGGGCAGATAATATCTAAATCGTTGGCTTTAAGAATTTCCAACGTCGTAGCAAAATTTTTCTAATTGAGAGGGTAATATTCAATTCTTTAGTTAGAACGCTGTGGTTATATACAACCAGAAGCAACATCCAGATGAAGAGCATCCAGTGATTAAACGGATGTTGCCAGATGATAGTACAGGTAATAATGCACACCGTACAAACTTGAAAAGCTGCAGCCTTAACGAAGTGATTACATACCTCTCCGTGAAGCTTACTGTTCTGAGTCTTGAGAGCATCATTCTCTGCCTTAAGCGCCTGAAACTGTTTCTTCAAGAGGTCATAATCCCTCTCCAATTGCTTGGTCTTCCACCGAGCCCTCCTGTTCTGGAACCAAATGGCTACTTGTCTGGGTTGCAGGCCCAAAGCCCTAGCCAGCTGCACCTTCCTCTCGGGCTCGAGTTTGTTGGCCACCTCAAAGCTCTTCTCAAGGGCCTTCACTTGGTCCAAGTTTAACCTCCTCTTCTTCTCTCCAAGCTGCGATCCATCATCTGACATGTCGTCATCCGCCTCCGGCCGCATTTCGTCGCACCTTTGGTTAATGTTGCCGGAAAATGACATGGATCTCCTCATCAGGATTGAAGCACCTGCATGCAGACACCACCCAAAATTGTTAGTAAATCCCATTTGTTATCTGGAGGGAGAGGGTTAAGAGAGAGAACCTGATTGGAAGTCTGGAGGAGGGTGGTGGTTATCTTGTTCATAGGTATGGAAAATGGGCTCGGTTGGGTCTGGGAGGAATGTCATCATATTACTGCAAGTCAAAGGCTGTTTTGTGGTGGTCTTATGGTGGTTATAGATCTTCTTGGCGAAAGAACATCGCGGTGGCAAACGGAACAAAACCAGGCTGACAATATGTGTGTGTATGTGTGAGAGGGAGGGAGGGAGGGAGAGAGAGAGAGAGAGAGAGAGAGAGGTGTTATTTGTAGAGTGATGTTAACTCAACAATACTATGTTTTAGGCTTTTAATCATTGTATTCAGAACTATAGAAGTAGAATATTATAATTGGGCATATATAATATATCATAATTTTCCTCATAAAAATATTTCCATGGAAGGTACACTAAAAGTTAGAAATTTGTGGGTGACTGTAAACTATGAATAGGTAGTTAAACAAAAAAAAAATAAAAATCAGGTGTTAATGAAAATCTACAGCTACCAACAAAAACGTGTCGTATTTCATTGATTTTGCAAACAAAATGAGTTAATTAGATAGTACAATATAACAAAATGTCTCAACAATAATGTTGTGCAAATTACGTGCAACTCAAAAGGGAGGTCAAATTGTTTTCTTTTCAATTCAATATGACCTGATTGAGGTTATTCTTTATGTTCTTCATGGGAGATAAAGTTCTTGCACTGTGCGTAGTTAGTATGTTGACCATAATGTAAATGGTCGGAAGGTACTTGTGACTATGCCATGAATCATGTAAATTGAATATGTGAATCTTATGTGTAGTATCGGTGGCACAATATAAAGATTTAGGAGTCGCATCTATGGTTGCCCGGATACAGGAAATAAGGCCTCATGTTCTGAATATACTAAGGCCCCGTTTGACAAAATGTTTTAAAAACTGAAATTTGGTAACCATTTTTTTTTCAATTTAAAAAACCAGTTTTTAAACTGCAGAGTAAAAAAAAAACTCCAAAAACTGGTTTTTTTTTTCACTTTTGGTTTTTTTTTTCGACCACCACCACCACCCTCCCACCGCCGGCAGCCACCTCAGGCGACCACCGCCGGAGACTGCCGGCCGCCGGCAGCCACCTCCGGCCGCCGGCGACCACCGCCGGAGACTGCCGACAACCACCTCCGGCCGCCGGCGACCGCCGGCGACCACCGGCAGCCACCTCCGGCCGCCGGCGACCACCGCCGGAGACTGCCGGCAGCCACCTCCGGCCGCCGGCGACCACCGCCGGAGACTGCCGGCAGCCACCTCCGGCCGCCGGCCACCACCTTACCTCCGGCCGCCGGCCACCACCGCCGGTGACTGCCGGCAGCCACCTCCGGCCGTCGGCCACCACCACCACCACCGTCGACCACCGCTACGCCCCACCACCGCCACCGCAAACCACCAAAAAAAAAAGTCAAAATAAAAAGGGTTACCAAACACCAAAAAAAAAAACCTCATTATCAAACACCCACTTGTTTTTATAAAAAAAAAAATTAAGCTGCTCTTTAAAAAACTGCTCTTTAAAAACTGAAAACTTTGTCAAACGAAGCCTAAATGTTTCAAATAATTTTTTATGGTAAGCATTGTTCCTATTTTTTCTTTTTTGGTCAAATAGAAACTTCATTAACAGAAATACAAATGTATAACTTAAAAGGGTACAAATAAAAGTTTGGCCTTTAAAAATAAAGTATCAAAAGTATAACAAAAATAGCACAAACGGTATCTAACATCGTTCCTAGTTTAATTACTTGCAGTGTGCTTGCATGCTATTAGAAGCAAAGGTAATTCTACTGTGGAGAATCGAGGAATCCTGTATGATTTGGCAATTTGCAGCCACAAGCCATAGCTGAATATGGCAAATGCTCGCACAGGATGACGGTTCTGGAGTTTTCTGGTAAGAAGGACAAAGAAGTGGACATGCTCCAAAAAATGAATGGGGACTACAGTACAGGGCATGTCACGGCCTAAAACAATTCAGATAGAAATGAGAAAGTGACGGACCAAGTTTAAAGACCCGGACCACATGTCATATCAGCACATGTGCAGTTGAGCAAACTTCTTAACCCGACAATTAAGGGTGAATTAGAATGTCTTTTCGTGAGTGGAAATGATATTTTTGAAACAAGTTGAATTTGGTATGATAGAAACTTGCATATACTGTATTGACAAAAGTTATCATTACTACGATATGTACGATGTTTAGTACCGAGTTACGAACCTCACCTCACTGCATGCACCTTGATTATTAGAGGAGGTTTGAACGGTAAATTTTTAGCAGATGTACATCATTTAGATTTTCTTCTCTTATCCCAATATTACGCCAATGAGTTCAAACCAATGACGGATCGCATTAGTGAGTCCAAAAAAATCACCGTCAATACGCACAAACATCGACAGTTACGTAAAATCATTACCATGCGTCATATGATAACAAAATTTGACCTTCTGGCTATAAAACTCACAAAGCATCCGTTCGTAGCCCGTTTCCGGTTCTTGACTTTCACATTGACACGGGCGCATGACAAAGTTTAGTTTAAAATTGCATGGGTATATGTCACATTTTATGTGGATGGAGACATGAGTTGGTTGCTTTCATTTGCGGAGTGGTGGGTGTGTGTATCCAAGGAAAGTAAGGTGCCTCCAACATGATTATATTGATTTTTATGGGGTTGGATATCAGTTTTTGGTCCTTTTATCAACAACTTTAGTCTGGCCTAATACAAGCTCCTCACATGCGTTTTGAGTTGGAAGTATAGAGGGTACTCTTTTAGAATAGGGCGGGTTCTATGTAATTTCCTGTTGCCTTAATCAAATATTCCCATCGACACTATTGTGTATCTTTTCACATGTCCTCGTGTTTCCATGTGCTCTCTCTCTCTCTCTCTCTCTCTCTCTCTTTCTTGTGTCAACTCTATTTTTTTGTTGCCCAACCAGCCTAAAGGAAGTTTTTTTATACTGAATTGTTTTCTCACAATCTTTGACAAAGATGTTACTTTAATTTTCTTATTGTTTTGTCTTTAATAGATGGTCTGATGCCTCTTGCCTTGCCCCTATTCATTTTAGTGCTTTCGAAAATGAAAATGTAAGGTCCAACAATATGGCTGTGTTTGGCACGCCAAATAAGAGTTTCAGATAGGATACAAATAGTCCTATCCAGTTACGGTCATGTATATAAGGTACGGATAAGCTATTCGACGGAATGGTTTTATCTCGCTTCGGTGGAATAATTCAATCAAGGGGGGGGGGGGGGGGAAGGAGGGGTGTTGTTAGTTATTCGGGATAAAAAAAAAAAAAAAGGGCCAAGAATACCCATAACAAGCACAACACCTACCAGCCGACGCATAGCACACACCTGCGGTAGCACAGTATGCACCGTCGCCACAACACTGCCTCTACAAAAACCCATTACGAATGCCGACCTGCTCCACTAACGGACTGGTAGTGTTTGTGTGTGCGCGAGGCGTAGAGGGTAGTGGGTGGGATGGGGCAATCTGCAGGGAGGTTAGTGGAGTATGGTTGAGGTAAGTGTGATAGGTGGTTGCAGACTTGCAATGATGGCGGTGTGTTACTGTCGGTGTTGGGTGTTTGCATTGTGGTGGTGGGTGTGTTGGTGTGGTGGTGTGTTACTGTTATTGGTTGATGCGATCTGTTCAAGGTGGGTTGAATAGGTGGTTGCTTGCAGTGGTTGTGGTGGTGGTGAGCATGCTAATATGGTGATATGATAAACATGATATGTTATCCTGACTTATCCGCATTTGTCCTGTTTTATCCGATTGAAAATCTAACGCGCCAAATGCAGCCTACGATAATTCGAGTCAAGTCTTTAGCACAAACTAAAAGTTGCATCAATAAAACTTTAGTCTGGCTCGTTTAATCAACAAGGCCAACAAAACAAAGATCGTACTAAGCAACTTATTAGGATAATGGGCATTGAGCTCTGTAGGAGCTTTAAATATGCCTAAGTTTATTATGAAAAGATTTTGACGGCAACTCCGGTGGTAGAAAAAGCTTACAACTCTCTATATATAATGATCATAATTGCTGCTAAATTTTGCTCGTGAGATTGTTACTGACATCTTTAGCGACAATTTTTATTTTTAATTATGAGGAGGTTGTAAGCTCTTCTTATCATCTTGGTTGCAACAAAAAAAAATTCTTTAATTATAATAGCTCTATCAACCAAAAAAGAAAAACACAAAGTAAAAAAACCCAATAGTTATGCTCTATGTAACCACTACAAGAAAATGCATTTTTAACGACGGATTTATTCGTCGCTAAAAGTCCACTTTCTGTCAAAAATAACTTTTAACGACGGACAGTCCTTCGCAAAAAGATTAGAGACGGAATTTAATTATCTGTTGGAAAAAAATATACTTATACTGACGGAAGTAATTACTTTTAGCGAGGAAATTCCGTCGCTAAAGGTATTTTTAATATTTTTCCTAATTTCAAAATTTCTCAAGAATACTTTTTAAAACTTTTAGCGACAGAATTCCGTTGCCAAAAGTCCATCACAAAAGTATTTAGCAACATTAATTTCGTCGCTAAAAGTCTATCTCTAAAATTTACCAATTTATAGAAGAACTTTTAGCGATAGAATTATGTCGCTAAATGTCTGTCTGTAAAAGTTAAAAATGGGATTTTATTTTTTAAAAATCAAAATAACCCTAATCAACCAATCAAATAACAATTTAATTCCTTAAACTAACATTCATCATTTACCAAACTTCAAGTAATAGAAATAAGATTTAAATCACATCCTACCGGTCCCAAAACTAAAATAACAAGTTTCATTGAAACAACACAACAAATACATTGAACATAAGGTTTCATCGCATAATGTGGTAAAAAAAAAAAGGAATGCTCATTGAGTTTCGGTGGACAATTTATTACAACTCTGAGCTCCATATATTTCAGCTAGTTCTTTTCCAACATCATCTCTCTCTGTCTGAATCAAACTGTTCATCCTCTGCTACAAATAATATTCAAATTCAATCTAAGTCAGCTAAAGAGTATCATTAGTAAATGCATTTGTAAACGCAGAGGTACTCCTCGTCGGTTGAACATATAAGTCATATGAATCTCTCTAACTGATGCAGTTTTAAAAATGAGGACCTTAAACAACACACAGTGAAGGGGTGCAACTTTCTTCTTTCTAAAAAGAGCGGAAAAAAATTAAAAGAAGCATATCGTTTAATGATTTTCCTCTAGAATTACACAAAATGCTAGTATATTTTCAAATGAAACAAAGAGATAAAATGGAATAAATGGTCACAAAAGCAACCAAAACGTATAGTTTTATATGTATTCTTGCCCATGTCAAACAATGAAACTAAAAAACTATCAATTCTATATGTTTTCTTCCAACTTCACATATATTTATGACTTGTCCATAGATTCTAAGATGGAATTAGTAGAATATCATGCACCCCAAGTAAAAAATTAGAAAATACCAAAACAATACCTCCAATGCATTTCGTACAGTGTGAAGTGTAATTGAGTTTGTCGCATGACTTCTTTTCTTAGCTGACAATACAAGAACTGTCATGAAACAAATATGTTTACTGTTCAAAAATCATAACATTGGACCTCCTCTATTTGCTTCAGGTTTTAACTGACTTTTCAACCACAAATTGCCTAACTAAACATCAAAGTAGCCAAATTCTTACTGAGTGGAACTTTCATTGTATGTTAGCTTCTATTAAGGTAGTTTTTCCAATGTAAAATACAGATCAACTATAATATAGACAAATAATGCTGTTCACTGGCCTGCTCTGAACCATCAGGAAATAAGCAGGCTTAATTTGGATATTCTTTAACCTTCTTCAGCAGAATACATTGGTGTAAGTTTCCGAAAGGAAATTCCAAAATTGAACTGATCCTCAGCGAAAAATTTACTGGAGTGAGATAAATGTCACTAGCTGCAATGCAAGAGGACAAAAATCACTTAACAGTAGTTTGGCTATGTGTATGCGATGCATCGAGCAAAACTACCAAGTCCTTAAGGACATTTTCTTTTTTAGTAAGCAGTCTTAAGTCATTTTTTTTCTAGAGTAAGCAGAATTGAGTTTCTGTACAAGCAAAAGTCCTTTAGCTTTTCAGTTAGTCTTCCCTTGCGATTCCTTTGAACATTTCACCATTCGCAGCTTAAAGAACTGACCTAGCTAGGAGCAAGACCACAAAACTTTTTGTACTTGAATAATGAAGATTGTGAGATGATTTTAGCTGTTTTTGATTGACACAATATTTAGCCCTGAATCCCTAATCTATCCAGTTTAAAAATATACTTCCAATCAGTAGAAATGGACACATAAAACATTCAATGAAGAAACCACAACTGGAACAATATTCTCAAACCCTAATCTCAGCAATAGATAGATCAAACATTCAATAAACATGGGGCATAAATTAAATTCTGTGAATTGATTGAAACAATAATTCCCCGCCATTCAAATAATTATGACTACTTACAAACCCTAGTTTCAACAGTAGAAACAAGTTCAATAAAATCGGGATTCCAAATTATGCGATCGAAAATGAAACAATATTCTTGAGTTTTAAAGAAACCTTGAGAAATTAATGAAGATAAAGATAGAGAGGGGAAGAGATCGAAAGGAGATGCGCACAGATTTAGCCTATGGTAGCGTTTCCTTTCCAAGGAGTGATGCCGTTGTCACGAGGGTCAAAAGTCGTTCGGTTCTTTAGAGAGGGGGCTGTTGGTGGTGGATGGTGTGAGGTGTAGCGCGCTGTGACTCGTCGGTCGTTTTCGCGGCGGCGACTCCACGATAGTGGGAGGAGATCTTAGCTTTGGGCTAGACATGGGTTTGTTGTTGAGTGAAGGAGGAAGGGCATGCGAGGCATGGGAGGCGGGCGACACAGGTGGTGGCAGAGTTGGGCATAAGAGGGGGAAGATCGACGTGCGGCTATTGGAAAGACGAAGAAGAATTAGTGTTTTTTCTTTTAATATTGTATCTTTTAGCGGCCGATCTTTGTCCGTCCGTCGTTAAAACTCTTTTTAAATAATTTTAAAAAATACACAAAGAAATTAAAAAGTTAAAAAAATACGAAAATCACATTTATTGACGGAAATTCTATTGATAATAGTCGGTCGGTAAAAATCCGTAGTTAAAAATTATTTTTAACGATAGACTTTTAACGACGAGTCAATGCATCGCTAAAATCTCTTTTCCTTGTACAAAGCAAAGGTGTAGTGATGCAAAGTCTTAGTATTGATTATTAAGAAAGTATCATTAGTGAAGAGTTAAGCCATATTAGAAGCTAGCCTTGAACAAAGCAGCAACAAATCTTCAGCCCAGTCTCCCACCTTATGAAAATGACCAAGTTCAAAAGCTGAGAGCAGCAGCCCAATAACAGCCAATCTTTCACAAAGTTTACCCACAAAATCTAACTCCACAGTTCATGGCCCATAACCACTCAAAAAATATTTTTGTTCTGTCGCTAAATGTCTCTAAAACGTTGCTACGGATCAGTGGTCATATGTGGACTGCAATTAGCAATGCCTTCAAGAACCTAGTTGCTCACAGATTTCCATGGGCCTCAACACAGGTCTAGCAGGCTAATACGGATCTTGACACTAATCGGACGAAGGCCCAATGCATTTATGGACCAGATTGCAAGCCTAAAACGGAAAGCGAATCCTCTGAAGTTATCCTCGTATAACCTCAATTCCTTTTGTCCAAACTATTTGGCATCACCAAGAAGTCATTTTGGGGAATTTTGAAGAACTCTTTCACTTTGAACTTTGAAGAACTCTTTCCCGACTCTTTACTCTTCTCTCCTCTCTCTCCTTTTCAACTTCATCTTGTTTTACTAAAATCTTGAATTATTTTTGAGGACCCTGATGCAACTATAGTTTAGGAGAAAAAATTGGCCAATAAATACAATCAAAACCCCGAAAAACAGTTAGCTACTTGATTCTTGTTAAGGGTCTGTTTGAAATCATTTTCAGTTTTAATTTTTTATTTCTTAAAAAAAAAAAACCAGTTTGATTTTTATTTTTTACAAAATAAATGGGTGTTTGATTACCCAGTTTTATTTTGAGTTTTTTTTCTTTGGGGTATTTGATTATTCAGTTGTTATTTTGATTTTTTTTCTTTGGTGGTACGGTGATTACAATGGCGTGGCGATGACAGTGGTCGGCGGTGGCCGGCAGCTGTGGCGGTGTGAGGGTTGGGTGGTCTCAAAATAAAAATCAAACCTGAAAACCCAAATCTCCCAAATGGGAGTTTTCAAAAACAGCCATGTTTTGAAAATTGGTTTTCAAAACTGAAGAAAAGAAAAAATAAAAACTGTCTGGTAAACGCGTTTTTTTCTCCAGTTTACAAAATTAGAGAAAAAACAGAAAACTAAATGATTTTCAAACACTACTTAAGTGTATAGCTTATGTTTCCCAATGAGTACGGCAATATTCACCAAATTAAGATTGTCAAAGTCCATTTTAACACACCTTAAATACTAGTTAACGAAATTAATATGCAAAATAGTAATAAAGATATTTTCCAAAAGCCAAGGTGTTCGATCAAACACCTTGCACCCAAGGGTATGCAGCATTATGCATATATAAGCGGCCTTCATAGTAAGTCATATTTTATTTTTGCTGCAATAAGAATTATCACTTGCATTTTGTGAACGAGTTTAGAAGTCAGCACAAGTAGCATCTCGCCTCTACATATGCATGATGACGTCCATCGTCCATTAACGGCTGACGACATACATTCTATCCTATTGATGAGCTGTTTTAGTTCTTTCTTCGATGCTCTTTTTTTTCAACCGAGGTACTCTATAATTGTGTCAGAAGTATTTTTAGACACTATAAGCTCTAGTCGTCCCTTAAAACTTGTATTTGTTAATAAAAACTCTTTTTCGATTACCTAATTGACTTGCTGCCTAACCAATCTCTAGCAAGAAACCTCATTCTCTGGAAATGAGAAACAACCACCTCCAATATCTTATTTCACAAATCGCATTAAGGTTAAGAAATTGTAGTATAAAGCATAGTTAGTGGAGATCATGAACCTGAACGAGGAGCACTTGGGAGACAGACATTCCATCCAAGAAGTCACTAACTCCCGTCATGACACCCATCTAAACCATAAAAGATGGTCAACACACATTAGTTTATATACCAACTCATTCAAATTCATATACTTGTGCTTATAAACAAATGTCCCACTTTCTTTTTAACTAGACCCAGATTTCTTTGCAAAAGCCTTGCTTCTGCTAAGGTAGCCTGCACGTTTCTTGACTCTTTTTAACTAAAAAAAATTGCATGTCATAACTAAGGGTAGATTTGACACTTTTTTTTTGTCTCTTTTTTTTCAGTTTTAAAAATTGAAAAAAAAAGGAGCGTTTGGTAACCATTTTTTTTTCAATTTAAAAAACCAGTTTTAAAACTAAAGAGTAAAAAAAAAAACTCCAAAAAATGATTTTTTTTTTCACTTTTGTTTTTTTTTTTAGACCACCACCCTCCCACCTCAGGCGACCACCGTCGGCGACCACCTGCAGCCACCGCCAGAGACTGCCGGCAGCCACCTCGGGCCGCCGGCGACCACCGCCGGAGACTGTCGGCAGCCACCTCCGGCCGCCGACCACCACCGCCACCACAGTCGACCACCGCTACGCCCCACCACCGCCACCGCAAACCACCAAAAAAAAAAGTCAAAATAAAAAGGATTACCAAACACCAAAAAAAAATCTAAAAAAAAATGGGTTACCAAACACCCACTTGTTTTTATATAAAAAAAAAAAAAATTAAGCTGCTCTTTAAAAACTGAAAACCAAAAAAAAAAATTTGTCAAACGAACCCTAAATATAGTGGTAAGATTGTTCTCTAGTGACCTAAAATTGTTCTTTGCGTCAAACAACAAGGCACATTGTTAAGTAATTTGTGACTTTTCACAATTTTATGTACTTGTCCACGTGTTATTTTGTTTTTAGAAGGTTAATAATTTGTTGCTAATTAACCTTTCGAAAACTTGGGATGTGGAAATAAATTGCAAATATTTTGTAGTAAGCTTTTCCGGATTTTAATATAGAGATTTCACCTTCACTAGCAAATGCATTCACGTTCCTGCTGTAGGAAGAGTTCAGAGAATGATGGTTCTATGAAGAAAATTTATGGTAAATTCCGATATATTTTTTTTTTCACCGCCATATGACTAAAACATTGTGCAAAAAAATTCCGTCCAATGATCAGTGATGTCTCACGCCTATATGAGTACACTAAAACCCTTCATGATATTGTAAATCTAATATATGAATTTACGTCCATAAATTTATAATTAACTTAGGCCCCGTTTCCCAACACTTTAGTTTTGATTTTCTATTTTCAAAAAACAAAAATCAAAATCAGTTTATATTTTTAGGGCTAATTACATCTATGTCCCTGAGGTTTGGGAGTAATTACAATCGAGGACACAAAGTTTCAAAATGTAACATACATGACCAAAAAAAGTTTAAAAAGTAACACTTTTATTCAACCGTTAGGGTTCCGTCCAAAAAGTGTAATTTTTGTCATTACGTATTTTGAAAATGACAATACTGTCCCTGTACAATATATCATGAATAATTATAATTTTTAATTTTTAAATTAGGATATCAAACCCTAATTTTTTAAAATTAGGGTTTTAAAACCTAATTTGAAAATTAGGCTTATCAAACCCTGAAATTAAGAACCTAATTTGAAAATTAGGATTTTGAAACCTTAAAATTAGGGTTTCTATCTCCATATCTGATCTCACCGCCGGGAGCCCAAGCCTCCTCCCTCACCCCACACCGCCGGCAGCCTCTCTCGGCCCACCATCAGGCAGACTTACCCCACCCCACCACGCCGGCAAGCCCCTTGGTAAACCTACGCCGTTGAGACACCGCCAGCAACCCTTTCTCACTCTAAACCCCATTTCAATTCAATTCAATTCAACGGAGTGGTTGTCGTCATTTCTTGGGCGACGGGGGTCTTTGAGCTATGATCGGCGTCCTACTCGAGGAGAAGAGAGAAAGCTGTGCGGCGACGGGGGAGGGGGAGGGTGGTACGGTGGCCGGGGAAGGGGGAGGGTGTTACGGTGACGGGGATGGGGTCAGTGATTGTAGCGACGGCGAAGGACAGAGGCAGACGGGGTGGGTGGGGGGTGACCGGGGGAGGGAGGGCTGGGGGGGCCGCGAAGGGCAGGGGTGTGGGTGGCGGCGAAGTGGATGGGGAAAGGGTGGGGGAAGAGAGAGAGAAATTTTTTTTAGGGTTTTTATTTTCTAAAAAGAGAATGACATTTAAAAAAATAACTTTCTAACATAAGGGCAATAAAGTCATTTTGTTAAAATCGTTAGAATTTTTAGGGTTCTGTTTGTCAACGGACATAAGTGTTAAATTTTAAAACTTTGTGTCCTCGAGTGTAATTATCCTCAAACTTTAGGGACATAGGTGTAATTAGTCCTTTTTTTTATAAAGACAAGTGGGTGTTTGATTACCCAGTTTTAATTTTGAATTTTTTTTGTGTATGATTATCCAATTTTTATTTCTTAGGTGGTGATTTGAGGTGGTGGGGCATGGCGGTGGCCGACGGTGGTGGTGGTGGTGGTTGACCGTCGACAGTCGCCGACGGTGGGCGATAGCTGCCGGCCGTGAGAGGGTGGTGGTGGTCTCAAAATAAAAATTAAAACTGATAGGAAAATGTAGATAAAAGAAGAAAAGAAAAAAGTAGCAAAAGATATATATATATATATATATATATATATATATATATATATATATATATATATATATATATATATATATATATATGGGAGCTGATCCATTGATAGCGCTAGCAAATGGAGTTAAGTTGCTAGCGCGATCTGACCGTCCATCCTGAAAGATGGACGGTCCAGATCGCGCCTTTTTCCAAAACTGGTTCCCTTCCGCCATACTGTCTGGCGGACGGGAACTTTACCTTATTGCCCTCCTCCCATGTCCGCGAGACAGTCTCGCGGACGCCTTTCTGTTCCTGACATGTGTCAGGAAAAAGGCGTCCGCCATACTGTATGGCGGACGATCTCTAGGCTGACACATGTCAGGGCCTGTTCCCTCGGTCGCCTATAAAGTCTCGGGCGTGAGCCCCGAGAACTGGATCCCCTTGGTATCTGTATGGCGTCAACAGTGTCCCTTGGTATCTGTAGCGGACGGCGTCCCTTCGTCAACTCTCTCCTGCTATAAATATTTAATCAGATCGGGGTATATATATTATTGTAGCGGACGGTGTCCCCTCTCTCGAACATCTAACCTAAAGCCGCTACCCCATCTACGGCGACTCACATCTCCGGTCACCCACATCTCCGCCGACACCACCGTCCTCACCTCAACGACGATCTCGATGGCTTCTGGATCGGAGACCACCTACGCCTACGATTATATTGGCAACTTGCACCTGGTAGGCAAACACTTTTTCAAAGTCATGATGCCGGGATTTGAGCATGAACTTGTAGGCTATCCCTCTTTCTCTTTCTCTGTATTTTCGTGTGTTAAAAGTTTGATCTTTTGTTTTTCTTAACCAAAACTAACCTATTTTTTGTATTTTGTGTTTGGTAGGACATACCGGAAGCATTTACCAATCAATTTACAACAATTCATGATAGTGCAAGATTATATAGCCGCAAGGGGGCATGGCAGGTTGAAATCAAGCTGAAGCCCGGCCGATCCCAAAAAAAGGAATTCGCAGAGGGTTGGAACGTCTTCGTGCGCCAGCATGGCCTCGAACTCGGGGACTTTGTAGTGTTCGAACACCTTGGGTGGTGGGATTTTCAAGTTGTAAT
This sequence comes from Escallonia herrerae, assembly GCA_033070095.1. Lineage (NCBI taxonomy): Eukaryota > Viridiplantae > Streptophyta > Magnoliopsida > Escalloniales > Escalloniaceae > Escallonia > Escallonia herrerae. Next base: position 261,220 of record JAVXUP010000326.1, read on the forward strand.
CTTTGAACGGAGCGCTTGTGAAAAGCTTTCGTACCCCATTTGTGAACCATAGTTTATTATAATAAAAATATTTATGTTCTTGTTTATTATGTTTTCAAATTTTTTCTTGGTTAATTGTGCCTTTTTTTGTTGCCTCGATATATTGATATATTGAGATCGTTGATTATGAATTGTACATTATTTTTTGGAAAATTTGAGATTGTTGATTCCGTCGCTAAAACAAGTCTTTGGGCGTCAGTTTATTAAAATAGCATTAACGTACTATGTCGCTAAAACAAGTCTTCGGGCCAATTTATTTCAATTTATTAAAACTGCATTACGGGCGCCAATTTATTCCAATTTATTACATTACGCCACATTGTATAGTTCTATATATATAGCGGATATAAGGGGCCCTCCGCTTAGGCCGGGTTCGGGAAGGTCGGGAACTAAATGTCTGGTCCGTACCAACCATTTTTTGCGGTAAGTATATCCGCGATACTATATAACGGACAGTTTGGACTAAGTGTAGAAAAAACTAAGTGTTGGAGAGGTGGAAGTAAGTGTAGAAGAAAAAACTAAGTGTAGAAAAAACTAAGTGTAGAAGAAAAAACTAAGTGTAGAAAAAACGAAGTTTTGGAGAGGTGGAACAAAGTGTAGAAGAAAAAACTAAGTAATGGTCGACGATGGGCTCTTGCTATAGGGGGGCCGTCCGCTACATAGTATAGCGGACGCAGAAAAGTGAACCAAAACCAAAAATAAAACTAAGTGTTATAGGGGGGTATTCTGCGGGGCCGTCCGCTACATAGTATAGCGGACGCAGAGAAGTGAACCAAAACCAAAAAAAAACTAAGTGTTGTAGGGGGGTATTCTGCGGGGCCGTCCGCTACATAGTATAGCGGACGCAGAGAAGTGAACCAAAACCAAAAAAAAACTAAGTGTTGTAGGGGGGTATTCTGCGGGGCCGTCCGCTACATAGTATAGCGGACGCAGAGAAGTGAACCAAAACCAAAAAAAAACTAAGTGTTGTAAGGGGGGTATTCTGCGGGGCCGTCCGCTACATAGTATAGCGGACGCAGAGAAGCGAACCAAAACCAAAAAAAAACTAAGTGTTGTAGGGGGGGTATTCTGCGGGGCCGTCCGCTACATAGTATAGCGGACGCAGAGAAGTGAACCAAAACCAAAAAACTAACTGGGTATTCTGCGGGGCCGTCCGCTACATAGTATAGCGGACGCAGAGAAGTGAACCAAAACCAAAAAAAAACTAAGTGTTGTAGGGGGGTATTCTTTAATACCTTAGGTTTCTAATGTTGTGCTGCGCAGTGTAGCGGACAGTGTAAGAAATCACGTATAAAAAAATGATTGTAAAGGTTATTACAAACGAGTCATTACTAAAATATTATTACAAAATGTCCGACACTTTTGATGGCTCATAAAAGATTATTACAAAATATTCAGTACACTAAAGTTCCACTGCAGCTTGTTCGTCCTCATCCTCGGCATCATCTTCTTCCCCGTCTTGCAAAGGCACTGGACTTATCCCCAGTGCCTTGTAATGGTTCCGCTTGTCGTGGTCTGTCATTTTGTTGCACAATGCACACCTTCTTAGCTTTTTTGGTTGAGTTGCCGTCTCAATAGAGCTTTTCATCCGCGTAGATCTCTTGCGGCCTTTCGTTTGCGATATAATTGGATCCGAAGGCCGGATATCATTGTCGTCTCCCTCCCCCGGCTCGTCATCTTCTGATCCCGTCGTAGGCTCGGTGTCAACCGCATTGCTGACTGAAGCTGCTTCCAATTGGTCGACGATGGGCTCTTGCTGCTGAGCTACCTCGAGGAGATGTTTATATCCGACCATTGTAGCAGCACCCTTTACGGACAAACGGGTGAACATCGTCACCAGATGATTATACCGCAACGTCTCTGATTCTTCAAAGTCAGTATACGGGTGCTCCGGAAAGGAAATGGTACCGTGCAACCTGTTTGCACCTTTCGTCCACCGTGGCAGGACGTATTTATCGGGGATTGTCCTGATATTCTTCTGTGTGAAAAACCGCAGAATGTGTCTACACAGGATGCCATGGAACTCAAACTTCTTGCAAACACATGTCACCGAGTCCGTCAATGTGTCGTGGGTCACCGTATAAATTCTGCGCAGCTTCTCAGGGACGAGGTCATTCACGAGCGAATAAACCTTGTACTCACGCGACGACTTTTCTGCCACCTTGTATATACTGTATCGGCCCGATTTTTGCAGCTCTACTTGGTATAGCAGGAAGATCTCCTTCGTATAGACTTTGGCACCGTTCAGCTCCAGCGGGGTCTCAAGCAACCTTCTCCTTTGCTTGTACGTGGTTGCAAAGTCTGCAGCCCTTTCTTTCACGAACAACGACGCAACCGCTTTTTGTGCTGATGTGACGAAACTCTTCAAATTGGTAGCTGTACCCACATAACTATCGAACGTGGCATTCATAGATTCACTCCTGCCCGTCGTTTTCATGCCCGCAGAAAAATGACTTCTCGTGTAAACGCCAATCCATTGCTCTTTGAGCCCGTACAAGTGCTGGAGCCACTCGTTGTCTTGCAATGAGTAATCCCGAACAAGCTTTTCCCACCTCTCCTCGAATTCCTCAATCGTTAATGACTTGAGGACGCATTTGTCAAAATCCTGTTTAAAGTCTGGATACTTTGCGTACATGTGATGCAGACGTTCAGGGTATTTGTTGCTTATGTGCCAAGTGCACAAGTTGTGTCGAGTATCTGGGAAGACGGTAGCAATAGCCTTCTTCATTGCCAAATCTTGATCGGTGATGATAACAGTCGGTGCTTTGAAGTTCATTGCTTCCAGCCACACCCTAAACAACCATTCAAAAGAACTCTCGCTCTCGTCCCTTAACAAGGCGAACCCGAACAGGATGGAGTGATAATGATGATTGACGCCCGTGAAAGGAGCGAACGGCATCGAGTACTTGTTGGTACGGTATGTGGTGTCGAAAGTCACGACATCCCCAAAATGCTTATAAGCTAGCCTCGAACGACCGTCGACCCAAAAAATTGTGCTAACTCGATGCTCGTCGTCAAGTTTATAGTCGAAGGTAAACTGCGGGTCCTCCATCTGCATCCGTTTCAATAGGCTCATTGTCGCTTGCGCATCATTGAGGTCATACGCGGCTCGTCTATGGGTTCGGACCGCGTTACGAACGTCTGTCGTGTTAAAGTTTAAATTTTGAATTCCCCCAGCCTGTTCAGCAAGAACATTAATCATGTCGGTAGGTCCTAGCCGCGCATCGCTCATTGTGTGAATTAGGCTCCTCGCGACCTTACCCATCTTCTTGTGTTGATGCATCTGACTCACCTTAGAAGGGGTTACTAACGGGTGATTGTGTGCCAGTTCCAGGCTGGTAATAAGCCAATGATCTTGTTTGGCTTTATAGCTTACGAACATCTTGACCTGGCAATTCGTGCGCGCAAAGCAATCCCGTCTTCTCCGCGCATACCCTATTTCGTCATCATCACTGTCATCGTTGCCTACGCGTGTCTCATTTTGCACTGGGTTTCTGCCCCTATGACACTCGTATAAGCGAGAGCATATCCTTTTCGATACGCTGCTTGTTCTTGTAGTTTTTATTCTAATGCCAAAACCAACCCTCAATGAATAAGCTCGAAAACATTCTCCAGCTTCTTCCAACGTTTGAAAGGTTCGTCCTAGATACGGATCACTAGCATCTACGGGGGTGCTGGAGCTCGACACGAAATCAGACATTGTGAAAAAGACCTATGTAGAAATAGAATACGCTTATTATCTCAAAATTATCTTGACGATTAGACCGATTTAGGATACCATATACATAATCTCAAAAGTGTCTCCTATTTTGCTAATTATATATTTACTGAACATAACAAATTAAAATTACTAAGATAAACGGTAGCAAGATCACAAACTTTACCTTGCTTGAGTGATGCTTGAACCAAAAGTGTGTTAATCCAAGAAAAGCTTGAAGGGTGCTAAAAATGGAAGCAAGTGAATCTGAAAGCCCCGCAAAAATTTTGCTGAAAGAGCCGAGTAGGGATAGATTCTAGGATACCAAGGGGACCAGTTCTCGGGGCTCACGCCCGAGACTTTATAGGCGACCGAGGGGACAGGCCCTGACATGTGTCAGCCTAGAGATCGTCCGCCATACAGTATGGCGGACGCCTTTTTCCTGACACATGTCAGGAACAGAAAGGCGTCCGCGAGACAGTCTCGCGGACATGGGAGGAGGGCAAAAAGGTAAAACTCCCGTCCGCGAGACAGTATGGCGGACGGGAATCAGTTTTGGAAAAGGCGCGATCTGGACCGTCCATCTTTCAGGATGGACGGTCAGATCGCGCTAGCAACTTAACTCCATTTGCTAGCGCTATCAATGGATCAGCTCCCTATATATATATATATATATATGACGAGCTTCTTGTGCAAGTGGAGTAAGTATTGCTTAAGCTGGTTCAGTGTTTGTCAAGGAAAAGAGAGTTTCACCATTTGGTCATCAATCAAACGCATTCAATAGTTATCCCTCAGTAGTCCTGGTAAAAGGTTAAGAGCTCAAATAAGTTTGTGGAGTTTATCATTGTTAGTTCCGATAGGAAAATGTTTGAGTGCAAAGAGAAGACGCTAATAGATTTTGAAGTACAGTAAAACTTACCAGCAATAATATAAGTACGAAATTTTTTCAAAATTTACTCAATAGCCAAATCCAAGTGTTTGATTGGACCGATCAATCAATAAACAGGTTTGGTCAATAGGAATTATATATCTTGTCCCGGTTCACCGACTTAAGCTAAGTACATATATGAACTTGAAATGTAGTTCCATGTTTAATAATTAGCCCAACCGAAATAGTATGCATACACCCAATATACAATTACATGCAATTATCTAGCTATTTCCAACCTATCTTGGTAGTTCCCATGGACTCACCGAGAGTCTCAATTTTCATGACACGTCGGCACAATCAAAGTCAATTTTCAATGCTTCCAACCAGTCAAAACGTGCCTGCTCTGTCACTTGCACTAAAAAACTCATTCTTGCACGACGCCTCATCACGCTTCAACCGTCGCACATCGCACGTCACCCGTCCGCACACCTTGTCACTTGCCCAAGGAAGTGGGCCTCGGCCTTCCCCTTGGGGTCGACCTCGGCCTCCCCTTGGGAGTCGGCCTCGGCTTTCCCCCAAGGTTGGCCTTTGGCCTTCCCCTTAGCACTTTTACTTCTCTTCAAGGGGTCGTGTGCCTCAGCGACGTCCGTCACCTGCGATGACTCTGTGACGTCCATCGCCCGTGCTGACTCGTCAATGTTCGTCGCTCAGGCGCCGTTTCTGAGACCCCTGTCTCCAGCGTTCGCCCGCCGACTTCGCGACGCTCTTCTCCTGTCACCCGGGCGTCGTCTCCGCAACACTTACCGCCCATTGCCTGGGCACTATCTTCACGACCCCCGTCGCCTGCGCCCGCACGTCGTCACCGCAACCCTCATCGTTCATCACCTGGGCACCGTCTCCATGACCCCTGTCATCGGCGCCCACGCACCGTCACCATACACACTCAACCGCGCCCATGCGCCACGTCACTGATACAGTCGTGCCCCTAGCTCTCTGTCATACTACCGTGCCTCCGGCACCTCACTCACTCTGCCGTATCCATGTGCTGCGTCGCTAATACATTCGTGACCCCGGGCTCTCTGTCACAATGTCGTGCCCCCGGCACCATACGCACTTCATCGTGCCCATGCACCACAATCATGTTACATGCCCCACGGGCACCACACTCATTCACCACACCATGCACCCCCGCCATGGACGTGGAACATGCTTCGACCCACTCTCCAGAGTGTGCAGCATCCTGTGGGGATAGGCGACTCATCCGGGACACTATCTCTACCAAGGAGCTCTTTAACTCCCCTTCCGCCAGATAGACGGCTCTTCCGAGATGCTATCTCGGCCTGTCAGGTGGACGGCTACCCTCGGATGCTACCTCGATGCGCTCTTAGTGCTTCGACACAAGGACTCACCTGCGGGGATAAGCTACTCCTCCGGGACTATTTTTGTCAGGGAGCTTTTTAACTCCCTTTTTGCCAGGTAGACGGCTCCTCTGGGATGCTACCTCAGCCCGTCAGGTAGACGGCTCCTCCAGGATGCTACCTTGAAGGGCTCCGAGTGCTCCGGCACAAGGACTCACCTGCGGGATAGGCTCGCTTTCTAAGACACTGTCTCCGCCAGGAAGCTTTTTAACTCCCCTTCTGCCAGGTAGAACCTCGATCAGTCGGGTAGATGGCTCCTCCGGGATGCTACCTTGACGCACTCCGAGTGCTCCGGCACAAGGACTCACCCGCGGGATAGGTGACTCCTCCGGGACACTATCTTCGCTAGGGTGTCTTCATGACTGGCTTACGTGCTCCGACACTGGGGGTTTGCGTCGACACGCCTATGGACTATGACCTCTGGGTCACTCTGAGACGGAAGCATGTCTTCGGAGGGCATCGTGCCTAATCCGCTGGCAGTTAGGCGTCGGGTCTTCCCCACCGCTGCCAAGCCTGTGGAACTCTGCAAGGGCTTGCTTGGATTGGTGACTAGATCAAGGGGATTCTCTGGTCACACAGACGATGTGGAAGCCAGCCTTTCCAGACAGACAGAGTGACACTGTGCAAGACAGGCAGGGTGAATATGAAATTCAACAGTCCGTCGAGCACCGGCAGCTGTGAACCCCTCGGTGACGTGTCACTCTCAGGGAGTGCCACGTGTCGCGTGATGACATCATCATCTCAACCTCTTATAAATAGAGGTCTTGAGAATTCTTTTGAGACAACTTCTTGGACTTCAATATTTTTCACTTTCTCACTCTAGAATCCTAAAGAGAGAAACAAGCATGACCATGACTCTTAACCTAAGCATCGAACTGTGACTATCGTCGTATATTTGCATCGCGCCATCGCCCTCGCAGCACTGCCACCCTCAGGCTCTATCTTGAAAGTCCTTGATCGTATATAGAATCCTAGAGAGAGAAACATGCATGACCATGACTCTGAACCTAAGCATCGAACTGTGACTGTCGTTGTATATTCGCATCGCGCCATTGCCCTCGCCGCACTGCCACCCTCAGGCTCTGTCTTGAAAGTCCTTGGTCTCTGCCCTTGTTCCACTCTTGCTGTGTCCCACATCGACATACTTGGTATCTGACTCGGACTGCATTCCTTGTTGTACCTTCACGTCGACTACGAACCCACTTTTCTAGACATCATTAGCCTAAGCACCAAATACAAATTTTAACTGGCTACGATCAAAACAACTTCGCAGTCAATGATTAGTAAACCCAAAAGACATTAAAATTACAAAAGAAAAATACATATAGGTCCTATAAGGGCCTCAAAATACTGATTATATGTTTAACATGATCAACTTTGTTTGGTTATATTTTCTACGATTCACACTAGTTAGTCGGTTTTATTCATCCTTCGTATCGTGCTAAGCTAATAAGTTTCACCATGCATATATATTTGGGTCTTGAGTTGTGTAGACTAGTTATGAGGACACATCAATGCGTGTGTAAAAATAAAATTAGCTATATAATATTTTGACAATACTAAGCTTGACCTTTAAAATATATTTTTAACTATAATTTCATAATAAATTTTAGATTATGAAACTCAAATATGTCTCATAATACTTCAAAGATATTGAACGAACTATTAGGCTTCTCTTAAGCTATCGACAGCGACTGTAATCGCGATTAATAGCCTGTTGATGGAATATTGTTTGTCACGTTTTACATGGTGATCATTATGAAAGTTAAATTGAATTTGGTATTGAAGTGCAAGTAAAGCGTAAAAAATACAACAGGATTCATGCCTTGTGGGAGTAAATGAAATGGGGACATACATGTCTCCCACATCATTTTTCTCGGTCACTCGAGATATTAGGTAAGTGTTCTTTTCTTTTTTTAATGAATTTCTCGTGTCACTTTTAAAAATGGCATGATGACGCTAATTTTGCAATTGCTGTCTTGCGTAAAGATGGGTTAAGTTTTCAACTTTGACACTTAGACATGATTATAGTGTATTTGACTTTTCGTAAGAAATACAAGAGAATTAAGTTAATTGAATTTAATTATCGTATAACGGGATTCGATGAATGTTCTAATTATATTTGAACTCAAAATGGTTCTTCGTTTTTAAAATATGAACTCTTTCAATATTTAATTAACAGAGAGAGGGATGTGTGTGTTAATACTAAAAGCTATTCGGTAAACCATAAACCTTCTAAATAAATTAGTATGCTACAAGTATTATTATTTTTTTCCGACAAAAGCCAAATGTTTTAGCAACCAATAATTCTCGGATGTAAGTGTCCGTTAAAGGTAAATTGCCAAATTTCAAAATTTATGCGATTGAATTTGGGATGTGGTGATCTCGAATCCAAAATTTGAAAACTGTGATTAGCACGAAATTTGAACATAAAGATAACCCATTTTATAGTGGCGTTAAAACCCCTGTAGTCCAAACGAGTAGCACCAGCTACAGTTAACCAGCTCACCTACCACCGCCACTCGTCGGCGCCGGCGAGTTCTTCTCGCCTCTTTGCAAGCCGGTGGTTCCTCCACGTTCCCGTTACGTTCGTGCACCGCACGGTCCAATCAATCCCCATCTTTGAAGTGGACCCAAGAACTCTGAATCACACACGGGCGTAACCCTTGTACCAAATTGTCTGTCCTCTCTCAGCCGGTTTCTCGGGGGGTAGGGACTCTGGAAAAAGAGTCATTCCAGCCATAATTCCCGCATTCCACGATCATCTCGCACACCTTTTTTTCCCTTTCTATTTTTGCACCTACAGAGAGAGAGAGAGAGAGAGAGAGGTTCGTATAAGAACATCTTCTCTTTCCGAAAAGAAGGGATTTCAAAAGGCTGTTATAGCCACTCGTTCACACTTCACAGCTGCGGGTCATTTCGCTGTGACCCATTTGCGTGTTCTTTTTTAGCCTCAGCTGAAATGGTCTTTGGCCCTCTTCTTTTGACCTTCCAAGCTCCCCCCACCCTTTCCGTTTCCCTTTCCCCCACTCTGTTTCCTCCCGCGTCACTTCCTCGCGTCAATCTTTCTTGATCAACACCAAAGTCCCAATCTTTGCTCTCATTTATGATCTTCCCCTTAAAAAGGTTACCTTTTTCGAACTTGAAAGTTTGTCTTTGTTTGAGATTTCCATTGGATGGATCGTTTCTCAGGTAACATTCCTCTCGATTCTTTCTTTCTTCTCGATCCAAGAGATCCACCTTCTTATTATCATTCTATAGTAATATCTTTTTACTTTTCTCTGCAATGCAGCAGGGACAGTTACCCTAAATTTCCTTAAATCCTCCATGTTTAAGATTGTAGATTTCAGGAATTTAATCATTAAAAATCTCTACCCAAAACCCCTCGCCCGATCCAGCCTGTTCAATTGGGGAATGTTCTTTTAATTTTCTTTTCCCAGTTCCTATATCACACACCCCCATACCACCCACTCAAATCCAATCTACATATTTATATAGTATTCCTCTCTTGCTTTTATCTTAAAATCTCAAGTTTTGGGTGGTCTTGCTGTGATGGGTTGCGCGAGTTCAAAGCAACCGGTGTGCCGGAACTGCCAGGCCCCGGTGCCCCGGAGCTACTCGATGCACGTCCACCACCCGCCTCAGCGAGATGGCGACTCCTACCACGTCGTGGCTCTCACCTCCACCACATTAGGCTCCCTCAAACTCGACCCCCCATTAAACCACCACTACCATTACAAACTGCCTAATTCGCCTCCACCTCACCACAGCGATAACAAAGAGAATGCAGTTGATCACGAAGCCAACAAAGATTTCTCCATGGGTGTCATTGAGGCCAAGACATGGTCCAAAATGATTGAAGAGAAGATCCCGAAAATCGTTCCCAAAACGCCCATTAGGACGCCTCCAGGAGAGCCGGAGACGATCAACGCGTGGGAGTTGATGGAAGGGCTAGACGATACGAGTCCGTTGCGACCGCCACACCATCTCCGTAGTTTTTCGTTTCATGTCAGTGCCAATACCCTTTCATTGAACCCGGAAGAAGACGGAGAAGTTACACCCAAACCCATATGGCACGACAATGAGTCGATTACTCATTCAACTTTGCACTCTACTGCAACGTCAATAGTGTCCGATTTCGATCCGGATGTGATTACGGAATTCAGGAAATCACTGGAAGAGCTTCCGCCGGCAAATCCTTTTCATCTCAAGCCATTGGGCAATGAAAATGAGAAAGAGCAGCAGGCCATAGCCGGCAATAATGATGCATTGGAGGTGACATATGACAAGAAGTTGAATAGAGACAAGTTGGTTTTGTACTTTACGAGCTTAAGAGGGGTAAGGAAGACTTATGAGGATTGCTGCCATGTTAGAGTGATTCTAAAAGGAGTGGGTGTTCGATTAGATGAGAGGGATGTTTCGATGCATTCGGGGTTTAAGGAGGAGCTAAAAGAGCTCATGGGAGATGGGTTTAATGGGGGTGGCTTGCCTCGGGTGTTTGTTGGGAGGAAATACATAGGCGGGGCTGAGGAAATTCGACGAATGCACGAAGAAGGGCAACTTGAGAAGGTGTTAGAAGGTTGCGAAATGTTAAATAATGGTTGCGGCGGCGGAGGAATCGGTGGTGGTGGTGGCGGTGGCTTTGGCGGGGTTTGTGAGGCTTGTGGCGATATAAGGTTTATGCCTTGTGAGACATGCTCTGGAAGCTGTAAGATTTATTATGAAGGTGATTATGATGATGATGATGATGATGATGATGATGATGAATGTGATGAAGGCGAATTTGGGTTTCAAAGATGCCCTGACTGCAATGAGAATGGGCTAATAAGATGTCCAATTTGTTGCGATTGATTTACTGCAACAAGTAAGTTTTTACATTTTGTGGGTTTGTTGGGTTCTTTTCCTGATTTTGTTGAGTTCCGAAGTTTGTACAGAATAGGGTGACCAAAAATAGGTTTCCAATCGCCAGTCGTGTCGTGAAGACTGTAATACTTTTACAATATGTATCATGCTTTCCAGACTAAGAAAAATGATTAAAGAGGCTTGCAAACATTTCCTCCTTTTAGGAAGATTGGGAAACATAGTTATGGCTTGCAATGATTCTCTCTTTTCCTCCTTGAAATCTAAGATCTGTCCATGTTTTGGTGTTGATTGGCTATTTGTTATATGTTTGACATGATTTCAAGACGCTTATTAATTCAGCAAGGAAGCCTGTGGTTAGTTATACACCCGTTCTTCTACGTTTTTGTTTTGCTCATGTACCTTTTCCTTGGCGTATAACCAACGAATGATTTTCTACTACGGATGACCTATGCAGCACACGCCATTATATATTTGTGTTCACGGAGGGTTCTAGACTGGATTTTTCGAGTAATCTGATCGATGCAGCGACTTGAAATTTGGTAATTCCTGAGATTGCGACGCATTAGTTAGATCCTATTATTTGATGCATAAGCAGTGGAGCTAGCTAGACTTGTCGTGATCTTGAACCTCAAGGGATTCATAGAGACTTTTCCATTGTTGAATAAAAGAACGGAATGTGCACTATGCCAAGTCTGTGTTGTATGCGTCAATCTTCTCAACTCCGTATGCCCCCAAAATGAAGAGAAGTCAAGTCATTTCAGGTTTAAGTGGAGAAAAATCCCTTTCCATTTGTTCCAAAGATGAAAGGGAACTTGCTCCATTCTCCAAATGAGAAGTTCTGTACCTCTTCATTCCCACTTTTGCTGGAAAAAGGTTAATAAAATGTCACATGGAATGAAGATAGGATCACCACAGCATCATAACAAGATTGTTTAGTTAGTTAAAGTAGCAGACTCATGGGCTGCTTTCATGGTGCCCCGCTGTACCTGTCAAGTTTGATAAGGTTACCCAGTTGAACCTTGTCTACACCCTCTGGAGGGTGAAGTCCCTAGTTCCTAATTCCTTCACTCATTTGTTCTACCAACATTAGCAGTGGTCACTTAAAAGTTACAACACCTGGATTTTGACAAGTCTTAGGAAGAAAATGGTTGAATCTAGGAAAATCTAGTTTGTCGACGAGTACAAAGTCTAAATTTTTCGATTATACAAAGTAGGTCAGGTCGATTACTGCGTAATTTAATATCTTCTTTTAGAATCAAACCAACTACTTTTTCTTCTAATAATACCTAGTCATAATCGCCTGCCAAGAAATCAGTTGAATAAGAGCTCCTTAGCAAAATTAGGTGAGTTTCCGGTCAGCTCAGGTTTATGACCACCCAACGCAAACATGCAAAAGAAGAATCGAAAGCATTAAGCCTGAACCTCTGGTATTCAATGGTGAATTAGGAAGTCGCGAGTTGCCTTTAACGGATTACCTGCAACGACTGGGAAAACATTTTGCAGCTAATTATGCTCTGAGCTGCTATATCGAGAAGCAATATTCAACGAAATCACGTCAGTAAGTGCTTTACACTAAAGCTATTACTACAGTAGAGCTTCTATTAAGTACAGAAGGGTATGGAGAAGAAAGCTGAAGCCGTAGGTCCAAGACAGATATTCCTGAAATCGACTTCAAGTCTGAAATTCAAGTCCGTGATATTAAAACTACTGGGTAGTCCCGACACTGTGGTCCTCGTATCATCGACAGCATGTGAATGCGTAGAACAAGATATATACACCTTTAGTGACAAATAATCATTGGGGGGATCGGATGGTGTAAAAGCCGAGAGTGAAACTCCTGTGAGGCTGTGACAACAGCTCCAGTTTATGAAAGAGGGTCACTGAACCCAGAAAGATACAGAGGCTATAGTACAATGACCATCTAATCAAGATCTATTCGTTAGGGCCCTGGCCATAAATTACAGGTAGAAGCCAATAATAGCAAGCAAACGAAGTGTTAAGTAAATGCAACTTTGGCCATCTCCTGTCGTCCACATGTGCAATTTATGGCTACACGTAACAGACTTCCATCAATCTTGTTTCTCCAGGGTAACAGAATCATTCATTTCTTGCAGCTTTCTGGTTTAAGACCCCCAGTTAATGCCATAACGAGGCCCCATGTTACGTCACTAAAAACCCAAAAAATCAGGAATTATATATATATATATATATATATATATATATATATATATTTTTTTTTGGCCATCGCAATCTTGAGTTTCTAGAAAACCACCTTACTGTGAAGTTAGTTTGCTTGCGGCTCTTGTAACTTTGAGATTGTAGTGATTATGTCCGAATGTGACACATTACAATTCACACAATCTAAAGCACCAGCTCAAGAACAGATCAACACACAATTTAAAGCACCGGCTCAAGAATAGATCGATACACAATGAGCCACATCAAATAGGGATATGTATTTTGCTAAGATATCTAGAATACGTAAACATGCGCACTTCTTATCCATGTAATCCTACTCGAGGGAAACATTACAGACTTTAACTCTCCAAGCATTAAAAGATCTGCAGTACGTGAGGGTTGGGTTAGCTGCTTAATAACAACATTGTATGAAGTTGGCAGGCAGCAGGCATTAAAGAGAAATTGGACTTTGTATACAAAGCTGACAGAAATCCATGCGCATCAAGTTAGCGCTGCTATAAAGGATATACATTTGCCTTAAACGGCATTTACGCATGCACATACGGAATCACATACGTGTCTACAGAGAGAGAGAGAGAGAGGAGAGCAACAACAATGTTGACCAAAACAGATGTACTTGGATTTTGCAGTGGCCTTTAGAAAAACCGATCCTAGTACGCGTACGGGTGTTTGTCACGGTACCACGAAGAGATATCTTCGCATCATGCAGGGGTGAGCCGGTGAAGTAATAAAGAAAGCTCCATCACTAGAAATTGATGGCAGAACATGCAATTGCAACCAATTCTAACAAGTTTGGAAGAGATGTTTAGTTGGACAAAATCTTAGTCGAATAGAATTGGGTTGGGTGGGGTGTTGGGGTGGATCAGGATCCCTGCTGTAACCATGGATTACATCAAGAGTGTTGTCCCCATTGTTGTGAGAGGGGAAAGAGAGAGAGGGACAATGGAGACAGCACCCCTGCTGTAACCCAGGATCCGGGGTATTGGGGGAGGGATCTATTTTTCCTATAATAATAATGCAGGCTCAAAATTTAACGGCTCTTTATGCTATTCAAAACCACGCTAAACACTGCAGAGTTACTAATTAGTACTAGACATAAACAGCTTGCTACTATACACCAAAAGTCTATCTGAATATGCATCTAACTTCATATGAACGGCTGTAAACCCTACCAGATAGAAAACCTGTCTGTCCAGTATACATTTCACTCTTTTTTAGCACCATGGGTAGCCAAATCAGCTGCAGCATTGGCTGCACGAGTGAGAACGCTTGAAACCCAAAGAGCTCCTTTGGAGAAGTAACTGCTTTTAACTACAGCATTAGCAGCTGCTGATGCCGTTCTCCCTGTATATGATGCAGCTGATACAGTGACCTCTGAAACATGGTACTTTTTGTCCACAGATTTGACCTTCTCAATGCCTCCATAAACCTTATCAGTGAGCCCGATTCTGTTGCTAAGCTCAGCCATCTTGGCCATTGCAGTGGCTGATACCTGATGGGACTCGTCAAAAGCTTTAGCTTTGGCTAGTGCATCTTTTCCCAAGACATATCCCTTTGCTGCCATGGTTTTGACTACTTCTTGCGCCAGAGTTACAGCTTCCCCTGGAGTAGAAACAAACTCCCTTGCCTCAGTGGCCTGCTACAGCAGAGTGCATGCTCTAAGTCAAGTTGCCCAGAAGTGAACAACCTATAAAAACCTTTACATTATAACCAAATGAGTAGAATACTAGATGCAATTAAAAAATTATTTGCGTGAAACATAATGCAAAAATTTATCTCTGGTTCTTAAACCCCAATAATCATCATCTCCTCAAAGCTAATTCTCTCCAGATAACTCGAATCAACTGATGCCAGATCTTTTCTAAGAACCACATCTGTCTCTACTACATGCCAGAAGGCTCATATTGGGGTATATCCCTTGACTTGGCCAATGGTACTGTAATTTTAGCAAGTAGACACTCGGATTAAAAAGTGGGCAGGGACTTCCAATCGTCAACATACGTCCCCAGAGTGAAAGTTAAAAATAACAAAAATGAGGAAACAGAGTGAAAGAAAGATTGCTGAAAAAGGGACAAGATACCATAGTTGCTCGAGGAGATTGAAAAAGGGACAATATACCGTAGTTGCTAGAGCAGAGAAATGTTGGCCAAATAATTGCACAATTACTTGGCAATATCACTACCAGGGCTCCACATTAAACTATCTCTTGATGCAGCCAGAAAAGGAATGCAGGAACAGCTATGGACCTGCAACAACTCAATGAGCCACGAACAAGGGAGAGTCTAGCGGTTAGTCTAAGGATGAGTGAGTATACAATGCTGGTGTGCTGTACATGTGCACTAAAGGATTTTGGCAGATTGACAGCCTCAGCTCCCTCTCGTCGGAATCCACGAGTTGGCAGCAGTATTACGGTATAAATATAAAACAGACATTCAGCTCGCCTGGGCTAATTTTGACTCAATAAATTACCAGTCTAGGCATGAAGAAAAGTTGAAAATTCTAAAACACCTCAAAACAACTTAACGGTTCTTTTGCCTCTCTTCCCCCCCCCCCCCCCCGGGGATTATCCTTATCACTCTCTCTTTATTCCCCGAAAATGTCTACATAAAAATCGCATTCTGGCTCTTCTGTCTAACTGTGTTAGAAGTTAAATCAAGAGAGTTAGAGTCATCACTAATTGTTCAATTGAATGTAAACACTTCCATCATGCAAAAGAAGCGCAAAGAAAAGAACGCTGTCCAAGAAAATTTGTTCGCACCAATTGGCCATCAAGCAACCTCCTTAATATGCATCAAGCAACAGTGAAGAAGGTTTTTGATTTATGAGAGACACGTATGTAGAGAGACTAGGAGGAAGAGATCTTGCAACCCAGCGCATTCTATTTAGGGTATAAAAATAAACTAATTGGCAAATGCATTCAACTCTGGATGGATTAGGGCTTCTGGTAGTCCAAGCTAACAGCAGAGGAGGTTCCTTGCTTACGAAATGTAGTGCATTGGTTATTAAGAAACCTCAGGGAGGTACATCGGACTGTGCTCTGTAATTGTTGGGCAGCTTCTGGACTCTTCAGCAGGAGAAAATGGAACAAATATACAGAAGAAAAAATACTCTGTCAAGTCACATAGGAAGTCTGTATGCTAAGACGCACGTTGACACTCTTCTTTAAGTAAGGCATCCCCAGTTCGTTCATTTTCTTTTTTGAGAGGGCAGCAGAAGGCCGGCAAATGCCTCCATACTAAACACACAGCTCCAAGCTAGAAGTGCCCACAGGGATACATTAACAGATCAAGCCTATCCTCTAGCACTTGGAATCTGTCACAAGATATTTCTTCTTAATATATATATTTTTTTTTGGGACAAGCAAATTCAAATAAAAACCATACCACTAAGCTCCTTCCAATCTCCACCTTCCAGAAATGGCTGTTCCAATTGTGATATGTATACGCATTGATCTACGATAGTAGCTCCATACTAAACACACAGCTCCAAGCTAGAAGTGCCCGGATACATCAACAGATCAAGCCTATCCTCTAGCACTTGGAATCCGTCACAAGATATTTCTTCTTAATACTCTTTTTTTCTTTCTTTTTTTTTTCTTTTTTGGGACAAGCAAAGTCGACTGAAAACCATACCACTAAGCTCCTTCCGGTCTCCACCTTCCACAAATGGCTGTTCCAATAATCAGATTCATCTATGTGAGCTCCAGCGTGATATGTATACGCATTGATCTACGATAGTAGCTCCCTAAAGCACAGATCAGGATATATGAGAAAGTCAAATGCTAGATACTGCAAGGAAAACAAGGAGGTCCGCGACTGAAATACTGCTGCAGTTACTGGAACATCCTGAACGTCCTTATCTTATTCTATAACTAGCAACAAGAATTTAAGTAAGAACTTACACTGAGCAATACGGCAGTCTCCAGCGCATAAGCATCTTTAAATGTCACATATGCAGTACACGAACCTTCACCAGTTCTGTATTCAACAAAAAGCAATAGTTAATCAGACATGAGCAATGTTCTACAATTTGAAATATAGCTACGAAATCAAAACCAGTTGAAGACCCTGAAATCATGGCGGGTACCATGATCACCAGAATTAACAGCCATAGAAGGTACCAATACATGATGATCAGCTGTCCTGCTGCACATCACCTAGTAGGAACCAAGACGACAATCTAAGAGTTGATATAATAGTTTCTTACGACCACCATGTTACCAATATATCCTTCAAAAGTGTTCCAACTCTAGGGAGGAATTTTCTTTAATGACCAAAAATTTTGACCAACAGTATGTTTGCTGCATTAACAAGTGGAAATGTAAAGCAATTTTGACAGAAAAGTTTAATAAAATATAGAAGTTACTTAACCAGGAAAACGCCAATAAAAAATTAGCAAAGACAGAATAACAGAGATATAAAATAGCTCGTCAGATTTAATTGAAGAACTAATATTGCAGCGATTAGAACGCATAATTATCATTTCACAGAGAAATTTGGGTGTGGCCCTTCTAGTACAGCCAACAAGCAACAACAAAAATACAAGAAATTTCATTGAATGGCATATATTAAGTCGGTACATGGATGATGGCTCACGTTGCTTTTGCCTCATCCAAGACAACAGAGTGATGGTAGAAACCCCACCAAAACTCATTAGAATCCCAATCTGGTCTAAATCAAGAAGCTAGAACCTTTACTACTGATCAAGCCATATGGCAAGTTCGGAAGTTCCCACTAATCAAAGTCCCACCAAGTTATATAATTCCAAAAAATCTGAATAACTCGCAATTGATTGATCGTCCCAGAAGTGGGAACGTCAAAAGCTACCTGATGAATTCCAGACGTTCAACCTCTCCACAATAACTGAAAAAATCATAAACGTCCTTCTCTGTTGCTTTAGGAGACAAGCTCGTTACTTCAGCAGTATAAATGCCCGGATGCATGACTTTACACTAACAGCAATTTCCCAATTATGTTAATGAAACCTGGTTAGAGCAATATAGTAAAATGTCAAGTAGCTAATTTCAAACAACTAAGCAAAAGTAATGCACAAAGCGTTAGAGTTTAAAATCCACACACACAACTGGTCACACCACTCCGAATATCCAGTGTATATACTATCATTTAACCTAGACACTGAAACTTCCTGATTATCATCCATCATCTTAAGATATGGCTATGTGAACGAGTGCAATAGCAATAGTAGCTCACCAATAAACCTAAAACATACTAAACTAGCGCCCTGAATTCGTCACTTCTTATGCTAGAATTGTCTGAGAAGAGTAAAATTTTACAAAAGAAAACTGACAAGATCCCAAGTCCTAAAACAATCTTTGCAAGCACTAGAAAACGATTCAAAATACTGCTGCCCGAAACAAGTACTTAGCCGAAGTATAAATGGTATCATAATCATAATAAAAGGGTATTACCTGGTTCTGATCGAAGGTTGAATCGCATGGAAGGCAGAAAGGAGACTACTAAGATTGCCGACGAAACTCAGATTACAGACTAAGTCGTATTCTCTCGTGTTAATCGCGACTACACATAGTACTGATAACACGCATGATGCCGCACCATTCCAGAGATAACTCTAGACCTTTAAGACTAGAGCGTGGAGTACGATAACGGTACAGGGATGATCGTATTAGAATTTTCATGTGCTTTCCATTGATTTTTATTTTTTCCTTTTTCACATTGTGAATTGATTTGCAACAAAAAAAAAATTGTGAATTGATGTGACATTTCGTGATGGTACATATAATATAAGGACAAGCTATTATAGTTTGATATAAGTCAAATATAACTTTCAATAATCGGGGAATACCCGACAATTCCAACCAAATCGTGACGTGATCCTCGAAGATCCTAACGCGATCCTAACACATCTAACTCATGGCCAAGTACTACTAGGAGTCTTCTCCTACAGCTACATAAAGGGGTTTACCCCTTCAGGTATGGAGGAACTACACAATCCATGTTTTTTCAAAGTTACGATTCTGTAGCTACGCTCTGACTTAAGCATCGGAGAGTTCTCCGTCGGGAACCCCATCCAGTGATCACTCATTTTTTGTCTTGCAGGTCATCGGTCTTAGCTCGGGTTCCATAACGTACGTGAAGCATCTTTTTAGCAGCAACAGATTGGCGCCATCTGTGAGACCCGCCAGCCTAGTCGTTTGACCTCAAGAAAACAGTTTATCCCAAATTGCCAGCGACGACTTGTCAGAACCATCGACAGAACCACCGTCGCCACAAATTTTCAGATTGAATTATCATCACAGTCGCAAAAATACAAACGCATTGTTCGTAGAAAATTCAGAGTTCAAAATTTTTAAGATCAATTATCCCAGACTGTCGCCGTTGGACTCAAACAGCAATCAGCGCCCTTAGCGCCGTCCACCGCGACCTTCCCCGATGTCGTGCCGATACGGTCACAAAGTCGTCGCAAGGCTGCCGGAGCAGCATCAACAACATCCGAAGCGTTGCCGGCCATGGGTCAGAACCCAAGCGCCGCCATCCGAAGTGCCATCGTCGCCCAAGCGCTATTAAGCCCTTGATCTGCGCCACTGCGGCCAGGGGAAGAGCACAGCCACCGTGGGGCTGTTGTGACCACAACAACAACCAAAAATAAAAAAGAAAAAAAAACATAAGAGAAGAGAAAAGAAGCAGTAATGACGCCGCCCAATAGGGTCCAAACCCTAACGACTCGCCTCCGGTCAACTGTACAGCACCAGTCGGTGCCATCACCACAGCGACAAGCAGGCAATCGCCACAGCGACAGCGTGATCGCAACCTCACCGTTGCGCCACCACGGTGCCAACTCCTCCACCGACCTCCTTCTTAGGGTAAGTCAGACAGACTCGTACCGTCGCGATGCGGACCACCGTTACTAGCGGTAGCGCCAATTGACGCCATCACAACCACCATATGCCGAACCATCGATGTCTTACTATTACGGCCACCGACTAGCAGATCTGCTTGATCCATTGCCCGTAATGCATGCCGGCTAATTCAGGTGCACCTTGTACAAAAATGGGAGGGATAGGATGAGTAATTCAACGATGTCGTATCACGGTCACCGGCTAAATGTACGGAGATCGGCGACGGTAAATTCGTTGGTAATGCGACACCCTCAACCCTGGTGACGTCACCGGGCTGAGTTATCGACCATAATCACATTCAAAACCCTGTGCTGAATACAGAGCAACTACATCCTCATACTCACACATCATTAATAGACACTCCAAAATGCGTTCTTACAAAAAAATTTCTTACAAACATACATCATACTGCAGCGGAAGACTCTCAAGTCTATGAACAACATGCATATGTACAACCTAATATACGACTGTAGTCGTAGGATTCTTAACAACCGATCTCACGGCTCAATCTTTACCTCACACAACGCTTCCCTTGCTCAACTTTTCTAACTTGTTTCTTTTCCCTTTTCTAGAGGGTTCTCCTTATAGCCTGCACAATACAACATAAGGAATGAGCGCAAATCGCCTAGTAAAGACAACACGAGGAATATCGTGTACAAATGATTCAAAAGACTCGGAGTAATAATAATCATCTCAACGATAGCAATGAATCAAGAGTAGTCAATAAATTTTAGCATCAACATAACTTTTCAAACGAAAAGTTTTCTTTCGTTAGACTGAGCGGCTTTAAGGCCCAATAGAACAGCATTACTGCCACCTCCTCATGGACTGGACTGACTGACTGACTGACTATGCAAGTGAATACTAAAACAGGAAATTGAAAGATAAACATCAACGAAATACAAGTCATTAACATCAAAAGAAAATCAAATGCAATGCAACTCAGACACGACAGACTAGACTCGACCAGACATGACAGACTCGACTAGCGCGCCCTACATCCTCTTTGCCAGTGATCATGTTTCACAGGCCATCCTCCTCATATTGATGTCCCATTTTACGGGATGTTCATCTCAGTCTCAAGTAAATAAAAGAGACATTGTCAACAAGCAGGGAACTCATTTAGAGTGCTTTCCCTAATCACGTTACAGCCAAGCAACAAGACATCATCAACGGGGCGGACTAAGGGAAAATTTATTCCACCTTATGTCCTCACCAACACAGCTCAACAAGGAATACCAGATCAGAAGATTGGCCGGTGTTCAGACCTAACAACAAGAGTTCAACGTAACATCATCAACATGGTGGACTTGGGAGAAGATTACCGCAAGCCCTCAACAACGTTCTTACATAAGAGAAATGTCGGTTATCAATAAATACCAACATTTCACAACAACACGCAACGACCTCAACAACATCAACGACATCATTATCAACGATAGGACGGACTCGGGAGAAGATTACCTCAAGTCCTCAATGGTGTTCTCAAAGAGAAGAGATATCGGCTATCAATAATTACCGGCATCTCACAACCACCACACAATAACCCTACACAACATCATCATCCACTTCAGGTATGCTAATCAAATCAAGTCATAGCATACAAGGACGCCCATCATCCTCACTAAATTCTATCAACAGGGCGGACTAAGGGAATTTCTTCTACCCTAAGTCCTCAACAGCACAATTCAAATATACGTATACCGGTCACAATGACTACCGGTGTCAACCCATAACAGCAAGAGTCCAACATAAACGTCATCAACATAGTATGCTAATCGAAACAATGCATTAGCATAATAGAACCGCATTGTCCTTACCTACTTGGCTTATAGCCGAAGCAACTCGCAATCTCTGATCGCAACGAGCTGCATCATCTAGTCAAATCATATCATGCTCGTTAGTCATCATTCATCATATACGCACTCCTTATTCTACCCATTCTCACTTAACCGTTCATAGCATCTTATGATAACTAGTTAATTCGATCCGATAATTGGATCCTTAATATAGCCTTATCGACTTATTATCGATAACAACCCTCATTTTAGACATACTACCACTATTCCTTGCTTCCCACCCCTCCAAACGCTAAATTATGCGCTTCCTCAAAAATTGAGCGCCAACATGGCAAATTACCAAAATACTCCCTGATGGCCGCTACATCACCAACACCCCCACCAACACCCCAAAACCGCTTTAAAACTACTTTTTAGATGTACTGCATCATTTATAGACCAAATATTTCCTCAAAATTTTTAAAGGAAAAATTACCAAAACACCCCCTGGCGGCCATCCCCCCAACAAACGTCTCAAAACTACTTTAAAATAACTTTTCCATTGTCTTACATCCCTTTCCGGACTAACAAGTCCTTTGAAGCATTTTATAGAAATACTTTACCAAAATACCCCCTCTGGTGGCAAATTACCAAAATACCCCCTCTGGCGACAAATTACCAAAATGCCCCCGGGGTTCACTATCACCGCAACGCCCCGAATCAGCTTCAAAACAACCTTTTAGGTGTTTTACAATCCTTTCTGGACTAAAAAGTTCCTTGAAAAACTTTATCAGGAAATTTACCAAAATACCCCTATCCGGGTGACAAATTACCAAAATGCCCCCTGAGGGTTCCCGGCACCATAAAAATCTCAAAAATACTTTAAAATAATATTTTAAACCTCCTGCATTCATTCTTGAGCTAAAAAGTATTTTACAAAATTTTCGCCCAAAAATCCCGAACCGGTGTCCGGACCGAGCGCTTAAAAGCACGTTAGGCCAAAAATAGCTAACGACTTCGGAATGACCCGAAAACTTGTACAATGGAACTTCTCAGCATTATAGAGTCCTCATTAACTTTTCGTGCAAAACCGCATTCGTTTGATATTTTAAATTTCACCATGAAGTTCCAAACTTCCCGCATCCGTTCACCCCCTTTCCGATCTCGGAAAATTTTAAAATTTTTCTACGATGTCGGTCTCCTAAAAATAACTAGGGTCTCTTTTTTTCACTTTGGCTAAATCTAACTCTAACTATTTTTAAAAAATCGAATTTTAAACTGTTAACTTAATTTCCACCTTTAGTGACAAAAACAGTCACTATTCACATCAAACATACACACTAATTCACCTTTTCTTCACACAGTCTTCATCTTCTTCCTCACTTCATTCACTGCCGATTGCAACCATCACACGAATTTCATCCTTTCCACCCAAAATCAGTTCTAATTCCATTCAAATTCATCATATCTCACTCCTTTATACATTCTAACACATTTACACTCATTAATCCAACCCAAAGTCCCCATATTCAACCACCAGAATCATATTCATATACATACACCAAGAACACGCACCAACTACACTATAAACACACACGCTACTATGGAATTCTATCCATTTTTCATTCTTTTACCATTTTAGGCTCTCATATAAACATTATACAACCTAAGTCATTCGAATCCTTTTCTCCCGAACCCATATACACCATGACACACACACACATATGTATACACGGATCACCTTCAACAAAAACCTACAAACTTTATACAATAATTTCACATGATTAGTAGAAAGAAGATGAATTACCCTGTTAGGGTTTAGGATTTTTTTTCTTCTTCTTTCTTCCTCTTTTCTTCTCTTCTTTTTCTTCTCTTTTCTCCTCCCAATTTCTGGGTTCTTCACGGGTTACTGTTCATGCCCAGCAACTATTCACGAGTTTCCCTTAATTCCACTTTCCACCCCACGAACTTTCTTTTATAATTCCCTCATTCAACTTCATCCATTCTTTATTTTATTATTTCCCAACACTTAGTCAGCCCAATTCCAATCAGGATGTGGCCATAACTTAGCTGAATTCTCTCAATTGTGACACCTTTTACAACTTTCAACAATTTGCAATTTAGTCCCTCAAGTTTCCAAAATTGCATTTTGACTCCTCGACTTTGGAAAATTACAATTTGATCACAAAATCACCCTAACCCCTCCTTTAGCCCCCTAACACCTCATTATCATCAAAATGATGCTACTTAATAAAAATATGCATCCCGTTCATCATATTTTTCAAAATTATACTTTTACCCCTTTAACTTTCTAAAATTACATTTTGACCCCCAAGGCCAAACTAACCTCCCATTTAGCTCCCTAACAATTAATCATCATCAAAGTATTGCCACGTAATAAAAATAGTACCCCTTAATTAATCAAAATCACGGTTAGATTAATTTTCGGTATTTTTGGGGTATCACAGGTAATGATTGTCTTTGTGGGAGAGGCTGCCTCACCATTACGGTGCCGCCTCATCGCGGCCTCACCGTCGCCCCACAGTCGTCGTCGGTCCACCTTCGCGCTGCATCGCGCCACCGCCTCACCAAGCTGCTCTTCTGTCGATGAAAAAAAACAAGCAGACCAATAATGTGCATTCCACCGTCGCTGTCGGTCCACCCATCACCATACCGGTAGCCACCATCACCGTCGCGACCTAACCTTGTACCCTGCGCCGTTCGAGATCGCAAGCATCATCAAGCTACGTCGCGGCACCGGCCCCCTCCTTAGAGATATATGCCACTGCGACCAGCAGCAAGGCGGTGCCATAACCACCACAATGAGCTTGCACCATCGCGCCCACCGGTGCGATCGCCGTCATCGCAATGGCCAGATCTGGCTTTCTGTCCAAAAAGGAAAGCGGCAAACGGATTAAACAGGTGTACTCTTTCTTCTTTCAAAAAATTATGCACTCACCCCTTAATTATGCATATTCATATTTTAAATCATTTGTGTCTTCATTATTCAACATATGCCACATTCTTTAAAAAGCATTAGCTTTTTGCCTACAAAGAATGCATATTTATATTTTAGACACAAAGGGTTTCAGTTATTCCACTTAGGACACCTTTTAAAAGCATTAAGGTTTAAACCTATCAAAAAATGCATAATTATCCTTTAGACCCACAGGGTCTTACTTATTTAAACATATGCCGCACATTCTTTAAAAATGGCGTATATTTTATTGCATATATGTTGCTAAAAGTTAAGCGAGTGCGATCTTAGGCGTTAGCAAGCCCTCCAAAGGCTGCTTCTGGTGCGTTTTTATTAGCTAGACCTATTTATTTTTTGGTCTACCATCATCCAGTTGAGCGAGTCTATTATATGTCGGGTCTTATCGATTATTTTGACTTTTTAAAGCTTAATTGGCGACAAGCAGTGTAGCACACTGTCATTTAACCGGCAAAACCCTAATGGGTCCGCTATGACTAAAACCCCACTATTAATTCTGTGTTAAAAACATAGTTGTATTTTATATGCTTTATTACTTCAGAGGCTATTTTTTTAGTCACGTATTTTTATTTCTTGTAAGGGTTTAAACTATGCCTGCGAGCATCAACGGTGACGTATAAACCACTTCATAAGCAAGGAACAAATTCACAGCACCCTGCAACTTGAAGTCACGCCTAGGGTTTCTGCTGCAGCTTCTTGCGGACTCGGCATTTCTTATTATCTCGTGATGTTCGGTCACACAATGACCTCGATCAGTGAATCAGATAATATCGCCAGCCTCTACTAATAAGCATCATTAATATGCCGGTACAACTGCAAGCTCAAGCTCATGCGACCAGCAAACTGAATCTAGTTGCTTCTCAGTATATTGATAAACTACGACGGACTCAGCGTCCTCTAGCTCTATATGCTAATCCAGTCAAGCAGGCGGATTACAGTCTTCTATATTGCTCATACATGTCTTCTTGTGACCGGGCCCTACATATGGGCTTAAAAGTCGTCTTTATATATCCATGCCTTCTCAAAGGCCGGGGGGCTTTTTGTTTTATGAGATCATTCCTATACAGGCTTAAATGCCTTATGTCTTATCAGACAGAAAGGTTCGCCACAGCGACCATATTACGGGCTCCATGACCCACGCCTTCTTATTTTGCACTGCGACAACAAGGACGAGAAACCCCCGAGGGCGCATACGATGAGAATTCTTAAATTCCGTCAAACCCTCATAGGTAATTGCATGAGCTCTGCGCTCCATCCACCCTTGAGGGCACGTACCACGAGAACTCTTAAGTTCTGTCAAACCCTCGAAGGTATTTGCATGAGCTCCGATCTTCATCCGCCCTCGAGGGCATGTACGACGAGAACTCTTAACTTTCGTCAAACCCCCAAGGCTATTTGTATGAGCTTGACGCTTTATCCACCCCCGAGGGCATGCATGACGAGAACTCTTAAGTTCTGTCAAACCCCCGAGGGTATTTGCATGATCTCTGAGCTCCATTTGCCCCCGAGGGCGCGTACGACGAGAACTCTTAAGTTCCGTCAAACCCTCGAGGGTATTTGCATGAGGTCCGAGCTCCATTCGCCCTCGAGGGCGCGTACGACGAGAACTCTTAAGTTCCGTCAAACCCTCGAGGGTATTTGCATGAGCTCCGAGCTCCATCCACCCCGAGGGGCACGTACGATGAGAACTCTTAAGTTCTGTCAAACCCTTGAGGGTATTTGCATGAACTCCGAGCTCGATCCGCCCCCAAGGGCACATACGACGAGAACTCTTAAGTTTTGTCAAACCCTCGAGGGTATTTGCATGAACTCCGAGCTCGATTCGCCCCTGAGGGCACGTATGACGAGAAGTCTTAAGTTCCGTCAAACCCTCGAGGGTATTTGCATGAGCTCCGAGCTCGATTCGCCCCCAAGGTCTCGTACGATGAGAACTCTTAAGTTCCGCCATGCCCTCGAGGGTATTTGCATGTGCTCCGAGCTCGATCCGCCCTCGAGGGTGCATATGACGAGAACTCTTAAGTTCCACCAAACCCTTGAGGGTATTTGCATGAGCTCCAGCTCCATCCGCCCCCGAGGGCGTGTATGACGAGAATTCTTAAATTCTGTCAAACCCTCGAGGGTATTTTCATGAGCTTCGGCTCCATCCGCCCCCGAGGGCGTGTACGATGAGAACTCTTAAGTTTTGTTGAACCCTCAAGGGAGGGTAATTACATGAGCTTTGGCTCCATCGGCCCCCGAAGGTGTGTACGACGAGAATTCTTAAATTTCGTCAAACTCTCAAGGATATTTTCATGAGCTCTGACTCCATCCACCCCCGAGGGCATGTATGACGAGAATTCTTAAAT
This sequence comes from Escallonia herrerae, assembly GCA_033070095.1. NCBI lineage: Eukaryota > Viridiplantae > Streptophyta > Magnoliopsida > Escalloniales > Escalloniaceae > Escallonia > Escallonia herrerae. The sequence continues at coordinate 288,302 of JAVXUP010000326.1, forward strand.
TCTGTCAAACCCTCGAGAGTAATTGCATGAGTTCCACACTCCATCCGCCCCCGAGGGCGTGTACGACGAGAACTCTTAAGTTCCATCAAATTCTTGAGGGTAATTACATGAGCTCGGCAACCCAACAGCCCTCTAGGGCAGTCCCTCGAGGGACGAACACCCCCAAGGGTGATAGGATAAAGCTCGAGTTCTATCCCAACAGTTTAGCTACAATTCTATCGCGTGAAACGGCAAAGGACTATGGGACTTCATCCCCCCACCATTCTTTGTCAATTCAAAACCCAGCCAAGCGTGAGTGCGAGGCTTCTTTGCCGACTCTTAGCTGATGATAAGAGTTCACGACAAAGTAAAACGCAAGCATGATGTGATCAGCTTGCACAAAATGAACACCCTCCAAAGGAGAGGTGACCCCTCCACTGGACATTCAAACACTTGGCACATGCAACAACTTGAATGCACAGCTTTGTGTCCTCTCCCGAGAGAGGCTACCATAGGGCACAGCCTCTAAAGGATCTTGAGATCCCATGATTCATCTTTCTAAGGATGATTCCAAATAGCCTACTCAGGCGACATTCTAAGACTTAGCTCTCGAGAGCTAGGGTTCTAGCGCCCTACTTGGGCAAAGTTCCAAGGCTTAAGCTCCCGCTTTGGTCAGAGCACATGGAAGAGAGAAATATTGTTACCCCTACAAGTGGATAAAAAAACTTACAAATCTGATGCATGTCTCGAGACACCAGGTATAAACTTCCTCAGCCAAACATTTTAGCTAAGGAAGTGGAAGGCTTATTATATAACTTAAATATAACTTCCAATAATTGGGGAATACCCGACAATCCCAGTCAAATTGGGCGATCAATAATTATCTTATTAGAGATCGTGACGTGATCCTCGAGGATCCTGATGAGATCATAACACATCTGGCCCACGGCCCAGGCCTACTAGGAGTCTTCTCCTACAGCTATATAAAAGGGGTCTACCCCTCCAGGTATGGAGGAACTACACAATTTATACTTTTTCAGAGTTACTATTTTGTAGTTGCACTCTGACTTAAGCATCGAAGAATTCTCCGCCTGGAACCCCACCTGGCGATCACTCATTTTTTGTCTTGCAGGTCATCGGTCCTGGCTCAGGTTTCATAACATACGCGAAGCATATTTTTTTCAGCAACATAGTTAAATATTTTTACTTGTTTTTTTTTTACTTGCTATATAATATAATGATAGTTTAATAAATTTTCTTTTACAAAAAAGACATTTATTAATCTAGAACTGTTTTTGAATTCAATTTAATGTTTTTATGTACTGAATTAAATCTTAACATTTAGCCGAAAGTAAAAAAGAAAAAAAGAGCTAAGTGGAACTATGTTGTTATAGCATAAAAGGGATAATACGTAATCTCCCTCATCTTAATATATGTATATAGATTTGTCTGGCACCTTTTATGCCTTCCAGATCTCAAATCTCATTTCTTTGCATTCTTACAATATTAAAATAGGAGTAAATAAATATTCAATTTTGATTACTCACAAAATAAATTCCAACCCAATGCATGACCTTCCTTTCCTTACTTTATTATTAAGAACAAATTTGACTTTCTACCCAAGTAATTGAAATCTTCCTCCAACCCTATATATAGTGACAATTAATAGTCACTAAATATTATAGTAACTTTTCTTCTAACATCTGCAATGACATTATTAATAGTATTTTTTTAGTGTCACTAAATAAAAGTCTCTAGAAACATTTAGAGACGAATGATTGTTGCTTTATAGGGGGTAGAATGAAGATTTCTCCAATCGGGGTAGCAGCCAAAATTTTTCCTATTACAAAAACCTAACTAGTAGTCAGGTAACTAGATTTAGCGGTGGAGGATCTGGTGCACTTTTTTTTTCTTTCTAATTGTAAATCTAAAACTACATTAAGTTAAATCTATGCCTTTGCAACTAGTAGAATTGCACAAGAAGAATTCTATACATGAACAATCATTTTCATTGTACTTCATACTAATGTATCTTTTTACAAATAATTGAAGCCTTTTTTTTCTTTTAATAATTGGTCAGCATCTATCGATGTAAATAGTCTTGATTAATTACATTTCTACCAAGGATATAGGCTTAAGATTTTAAAAACTTTGTAACGAGTGTATGTATCTTAAGATTCTAGTTCTTGCATTAATAGGCTATTCACATGTTTTCTTCTCTTTGTTTCTACTTCTTCCTTTCTCTTTATTTTTCACTGGACTCCATATGTAAAGTTCAATTCTTTCATGATGCTAGTTTCATATTGTAAGAGTTGAGAAACTTACAAAATTTATGTATTTAAGTATTATGTTACTCCTTATTCCGATGTGATATTTATATCTCTCAACACGCCCTCTCACGTATGTCATGACTAATTTTTATGTTGATCTAACACGTGAATAAATCGATTCGGCAACAGGGAAGGATTTAATTTTTGGATTGTCTGCTTAACCTGAATATACACTCTAAAATATATAAAACATTTCTACTTCAACTCGTACCTTTGGACGCAAGGAGTTCTCCTATTCTACTATTGAATTGAAAGCAAAGTTTGACAAGCAATTTTTGCTGCCATGACAACAACTGGAAAATTTCCCAAAACATAAAACAATATAAGTTTTTCAAGTTTTTCAGACACAATCTATATCTATATAATATATAATAAGAGAAGCAAAAAGACAGTTATAACTTCTTTGTGCGAGACATCATTGCTTTTTTATATGACACATCATCGTATGTTTTCAATCTGATATAGACTTATAAACATTATATATTATATAAGATAGTGTCATTAAAAGTCTCCAATATTATCTTGGATAGGTTTTTTGTTTTAAAATTTTAAATTATATCTTAATAAGCCTTATTCAATTTAAAAATAATTCTAATCATTCTAAAACACTAACTAATCTATTAAGACATCATTTTGACAATTATATCCTTAAAAGTGTTCTCTAATATAAAAACTAAAACTCCTAGACCCAAAAAAAAAAAAAGAACATATGAGATTTAGAACAAGAACATGATCTAATAATTGATTTAAATTTTAATCAGATCCCTATTTTCATATTTTAATTAATTTTATAGGAGTAATGCATGTTTTTTGTAAATCCTATATAGCTGAAAAACATAATACTAATAATTCTAAAACTCAACCTAATTATACTAACTTATTAGGACTTAATATAAACTATTATATCCTAAAAATCACTCTCCAATTTGGATATAAAAACTCAAATAGGTGAAAAACAAAAACAATGTTACAACATAGATTAAACAACTTATGAGATTTAGATAAAAAAAAATGATGTAACAATTATTTTAAATTTTGATGAGGTCCTTATTTTTAAATTTGATTAATTTCCTAAGAATAATGAGGGTTTTTTTTGTACGCATTGTATAATTTAAAATTTAGCTCTAATCATTTTAATATTCAACCTAATCAACGTACTAAATTATTAGGACTTTATTTTGACTATTGTACCCTTAAAAATCACTCTTTAATGCAAATATAAAAATTTATATATCTAAAAATAAAAATAAACCTATTAGATTTAGATGGGAAAAAGATGTTTTAATTCGTAAATGTACTATCTTTATTCATGTTTATAGATATATACTTTATATATTATAAGTCAATATTTTTAAATAAGACTTCATGGCCAACAAACTGTTATATTCCATTTTAAGGATTTATAAAACAAATCAAATATGAGATTTGAAAAAAATTATTAATGTACTCTTAATATATATCTGACAAAATGTATATTGCCTTTAAAATGAATTTGTTTTAAGTAATGGTACAAAGCTCAACGTAATCGAATATAGATTAATAATGTATCTTTAATACGATCGTAACAACTAATAAAAAGTATATTATTTTTTTAGTAGATTAAATTCACATGAATAACAAGAACATTAGTAAATCTTAGACAAATTATAAACTTTGGAACTTAATTTTGACTATGATAGAGTTGGTTATAACTATGAATGGTGATTGCAGTGTGTATTTAATAATAATTATATGAACTAATCTCCACCCCATAATTGTTAGCTTAACATAAGAATATTTGCTAAATTTTACAAGCTCGTTACTGTCAAGAAGAATAATATGACAAAAGTTGGTATACAAAAGTTCATTACGTTTTGATAAAATAATTCATGAAAAAAAATACTAGTAAGGACATTTATTAGATGAACTAGAGTTTTATGACAAATAGTAGATATATAAGATATGGAGTATATGTATTAGTTTTGACTATTAACACCTCAAGACACTCCAAAATAAGGAGACATCTTTGCCAATTGAATGTTTTTACACATGCATTTTACAAAAATAAAAAAGACATATATATATATATATATATATATATATATATATATATATGAAATTATTTGATATTACTTTGTCATTTGTTAAAATCAGTTTGGCAAAAGTGAATAACTTATTTGAGATTAATGAGATGCCTATAAGTCTTTTAAATTTTTACTTAATCGCTATCAACAACTACGAGGATATGTCTGGTCATTAGCACCTTAAAAGCTCTCTAAACCTAAAGGGCAGGATTTTTATATAAGCATTTAGAATTAAAAAAAGATATGTAAAAAGTATCACCCTTCTTAATATTGCTAATTAGGGTTCATGTTACCGGTAGGACTACTTCAATTACTCTAAATGCGAAGCATATATTCATTTCAAATGCTATTTGACGATGTAAAACAAAGCTTAAAAAACGGAAAGACGGCACCTGTAACACAATCTACTCGTTGTTCTTCTAACTTTTAGTTCAAAGAAACTAAAGCAAACATAGATGTTATGCAATTATTTCACAATAATTACATGACAATGTAATCAAGACTTCAGTTCTGCATATGAGATGAATAAATATTCTGCTAGATATCATGTTATATCTTGATAAGTTGGTCATTTCTTGAAACAAATAATTATAATGAAGAAGATAAGAAGAGATTATGATATTTACGATTGTAAAGATAAAGAACTCTTAATCTAACTTTTCAAGCTAAAAGACTCAATTTTGGAAGGCTACGAGTTGGACCACTAAAAGAAGTAACGTAGTATTGACAAGTGACTTGAAAATTTTACAAATAAAGTATTAAAATTTTCTTACCAATAATATAGTTTTAAGAAAAGTTTATATATATATATATATATATATATATATATATATATATATATATATATATATATATATATATATGGGAGCTGATCCGTTGAGAGCGTTAGCAAACTGGGTTAAGTTGCTAGCACGATCTGGACGTCCACGCTAGATCTGTGGACGGTCCAGATCCTTTTTTTGTGTTTTTTTTAAGTTCGTCCGCCACATAATGTGGTTGACGATTTTTTGACAAAAATACTCTCCAGCTTAAAAAGAACTCATTAATGCTCTGACTTTTTTTCTCTTTCTTTGTCCTTTCTCTCGTCTGCTACATAATGTAGCGGACTAGTTTTCTTACCTTTTTTTTCTCTCTCCTTTCTCTCATTAATGTTCTGACTTCTCTCTCTCCATTCTCTTCTTTCTGACTTGTCTCTTTCTCTCTCTTTTCTCACCGTTTTTTCTCTCTCGTCCTCCTCTTCTTTCTTCTCTCTCTCTTTCTCTCATTGTAAGGACCGGTTAGCGAGTTAATATGAAGGCACAGGTTGACAAGCTGAACATTAGGAGTAGGGAATCTAAGACCATCAGGAGTAGAGAATCTGAAAGTGAAATTCAGGAAATGGAATTATCATTGCATTCAAACTCATTACCTTGCACATACAGCGGAATCTTAAATTGTAACTCCCCATTGTTTCATCTCCGATTCACCTTAGGCATAACTGCATAAAGTGGTGATTTCACTTTCCACTTTTTTAACATGGATTGTATGTCCCATTTCAAGAGCCGAAGCATCTTCATCTCAAGAATTGTGCAAGATACGAGTTTGAAGAAATTTGGTCAGTAAAATCATTAAAGGAGAAATCTAAGACCATCAGGAGTGGGGAATCGGTGCAGATGATGGACCGGTGAAGCTGTTGTTGCTAACATTGAAGATCATGAGAGCCGATGCCATCTTCAGGAACGAAGCCTGTAGCATTTGTGCAAAGATGTTGCTTGATAAGTCAACTACTCGGATTATAAATGGCAGGGATAAAGATAGTGGTCTCTCATTAAATAGCTTGTTAAGCTTAGATCAGGGAGGTTACCAGAGAGAAGGTGAGAGAGAGAGGTGAGGTTTCCAAGAGAAGGATAGATGGATTTACGGTGCCAGAAAGCATTCAATGAGAGAGAGACAAAGAAGTCAGGAACAATGATGAGAGAAAGGAAAAAGAAAATGGAAAAAAAGTAAGAAAAATAGTTCACTACATTATGTAGCGGACGAGAGAAAAGGACAGAGAAAGAGAAAAAAAAGTCAAAGCATTAATGAGCTTTTTTTAAGCTGCAGGGTATTTTTTGTCAAAAAATCGTCCGCCACATTATGTGGCGGACGGACTTAAGAAAATGCAAAAAAAAGATCTGGACTGTCCACAGATCTGGCGTGGACGGCCAGATCGCGCTAGCAACTTAACCCAGTTTGCTAGCGCTCTCAACGGATCAGCTCCATATATATATATATATATATATATATATATATATATATATATATATATATATATATATATATATATATATATATCATAAGATGATTTTCTCTTTTTGTTTCTTGAAATGTGACATGCACTGGTGCACTTCCTGTAGTCTTTTAAAATATTTTATTAATTGACTCGAACTTAACTCGGGATCCTCAACTATAATATCTATTAACCGAGGTGAAAAACACAATAATACTTTCTTTTCATGAAACATCGTTGCATTGTGTTTCTAATATAATAAGAATTATAAAAACTAATATTAAACATACTAATGCCTAGAGTTGTCAAAAGGGTCGAGCGGCCTGCGGCCCGTCTCGGCCCTTTTTTGGGCCCGGATTGGCCCTAACCCTTAGGGCTTGGGTTAGGGCCAGGGCCAGACCAAATTTTTTGAGAAACAGGCCAGGGCCCGGGCCCGCCCTAAAATGGCCCGTTTTTGGCCAAGCCCTAAAATGGCCCGGGTTTGGCCGGCCCCCTCTTTTGGCCTGAAAAATGGCCCCCTTTTGGCCCTAAGGTTGGCCCTATTTTTGGCCCTTTTTTGGCCCTACACACAGGCCCTCTTTTGGCCCAGTATTATTGTATACACATATTATTATATATAAGTGTGCGTGTCCAGCGATAATCGAATGAGCAATGAATCTGAACATGAATTATGATGATCGTTCTTCCTTTGTGCAATAATCAAAGATATGTTTGAAGTAAAATAAGAATTAGATTACAAAGATTACAATCGAACCGTGAGAAATCATTAGTCTCCTTGAAGAGGCCTGGCGGTCTTGGATGGGCCGAACTTATTTGTCAATAAATACCAAATCGACTAATTCCACCCTCTTACATATAAACTAGTATTGGCACCATGCATAAAAAAATAACTGTTAAAATACATATAAAAACTAGTATTTATATTATTAAATAATAATAACAAAATAGATAGTAAAATAATAATATTATTTTGAATAACAAAAAAAAATTGAGCCTGGGCCCTAGATGTTGGGCCTAAGGCTTGGGCTTGGCCCAGATTTCCCCCATTCTGGCCCGGCCCGTTTGACAGCGGCCCTGGCCCGTTTTGCTGAAGGGCCGATGGGCTTAGGCTGGGCCGGCCCAAGCCGACCCATTTGACACCTCTACTAATGCCACTAAAGGTCTCCCAACATTATTTGGAACGGAATCCTTAATTTTGCAAATAATTAAATATGCAAATATCATAAACATTTACACAATAAGCTTTATGCCATTCAAAAACTCAATTTGAAACATTCAAAATTTTCTAACCAATGTAGTAACCTATTATGATTTTATTTGAATATCATATATCAAAAAAGCTCTTTAACATGAAATAATTACATGTAAAACAGAAATTACTTAAGAGATTTACTAAGAAAAATTAGGTACTATTTCAAATTTATATTTTAGTTTTTTTTTTCATTTAATATATAGTGTTTGTAAATTTTCTTTCTCATTGAATACATAGTGTGATGATAAGCGACAATGTATCGTACAAAGACGATATTGTAGGATTTTATTGTAAAGTTACTTATGAAAGAGAACAAAGTTAGCATGTTTAACTAAATTTCAACTAGATTGTCAACCTACGTAAATTCAAAGATGTATCTAACTTGATAAATATGTTGGTTAAAAATTTTAGTCAATGATTTCGTTACTCTAAGGTTTTGCACTATCCTATGCAATCGCATTGGTTAAGTGTAAAAATATCATTGTGTGGAAATTCCATATGAGATACATATAAAAATTAGTCTAAATTTATAACCTTAAGCATGTGAGCATTTGTTCAATTAATTAAGAAAAAAATTTGACTGCTATCTTGATTGTATGAAGATAGTTATAATCTTCAGTGGATTGACAATAAATGGTCGTAAAATGAGCGACTTTTATTTACTAAGGCTAAAAAAATGTAGTTAAGATTTGTCGTTGAAAGTATTAGCGAAAATGTCACTAACAATGTTTAGCGACTATTGATTATCGCTACACAAGGGGTTATAGCTATCTAGCAGCAAAAGTATATCTTTTTGAAAATAATTAAAACTTTTGGGCCAAGATTACAAGTAGGATTTTTTTTCTTTTTCCTCTCTTTTTGAAACTTTAATCTATAAGAGAATTTTTTTACGCTTACACTCCATTCATAAGCAAACATTTAATTTTTCCCTAGTCAATGTAAAAGTTACCGATGTTGCAGAGACCTTAATATAAAGAGGCATAGGAGGATATTTGTTGTTCCCTAATAGTTTTCCATGGCAAAAAGATTGTTTTCTCTAAATAATTAGGACTGACACCCCTATCCCCCGGCGTTAATTAAGTTAGATAGATTAGTATCCATTTTCAATCTAATTAGGATAGATGAGGAAGATATTTTCTGCAATTGTCAAGCCATTGGGTTACCAAGAAACTTCCTGTAAGAATCATGAATGATCACCTCACAATTAATACCAACATGTTGTATTTTGATTAAGACCCTTGATTCTGTAAGAAAAGCCCTTGTCACTTTCTCATCATATACAAGGGGGTACCAATGTATCTAATGTCTGTGTTCATCTCATTTCTCTTCTAATTATTGGGCATCATCAACTTGCTCGTAAGCAACACCCTAGGTCAATTGCAACTCTGAATTCTTGGGTCACTTTCACATTATTTGATCTGATAATTGTATAGCCCTTTTCCCACCATGGTTCTTGCTTGATATATACTGGACAATGCATGAGAACATGTACATCTGGTGTTTCTACAAGAAAGAAAAGTGGAACCACATGTGGTTTGGGTATAAGAAACTTAGTATGTAAGAAAAATGACTTAGTTTATGCAAGCTTTGGAGCCCTGTATATTAAAGTAGATCAAGTATGAAAGGTGGTATGCCTTAAAGTCATAAGAGATCTTTTGAGATTCTTCTTAGACTCTCTTGTCCAGAATCGAGTAGACTTTCAGAGAGAGAGAGAGAGAGAGAGAGAGATCTGAGAAGACCAATGCGCATATTTGGGCTTTCTGTGCTGACACTGATTCTTGAAAACTAAACCACTTGTCTGGATTACAGGAATCAATTGTCAAGCACATAGGAAGCTATATATATATATAGGGGAATTGTACGAGTACAAGCCCTTTTTATTGTACAACTTGATCAGAAATGCATGTCCGTCGGCAAGGGCATGTATCTAATCTATTCAGCTCTGAATTTTTTAACACTTCATTGGCGCGGCGGCCAAAGAGGTCAAAAATGCAAACATTACATGATTAAACTTCTAATTATGGAAGCTTCAGGGCTTTCTGCGTCAATGGTAGCCAGCAGCTGAGACAATCTTTCGCTAAGATCATCCACCTCCCTGTGCAGGCTTCTAACATAGTTGCATGTCTCCTGGAGAACCTTAGAAGCCGATACCTGTTATTCAACAAAAAAATCGACTCATTCTTCGACGTTCTTACTTACCATCTATCACTAGTTATGAGCATGTAATGTCTAGAAGTACAAGTGAGGTCTAGGACCACAGACATGTGTGACACCACGACCCCTCGACAGTTGAAAATACTGTTTGTCAAGTGGTGCATGTTAGCATGGCATGCAAATTAAGCATGTCAACTACACTAGGGAACCACCAATTTATAGCATTGTAAATACTAAGCCAAGTGCGTGAGACCAGCCTTGGTGCAATGCCAAAGTTGTGGCTTGCTAAGCTTTGCGAAGAAAAGGGTCAGTATTTCTAATTCGCTCCAGATTATGGTGGAATGAGACCCCTTCGTGCCCGCCCTTGATCTGCCCCCCATTGTATTAACTCGTATCATGACAACCTAAAGTAACAGAAGCACGATTTTATATGCTTTTGTTAAAGCCAACAGTAATATAAGTGGTGTCCAAATTAAGACCTTGTTGGAGCGCCTGTTGTTGCGAATTTCCGGAATGAGTTGTTGTAACTTCGAGACGAGCTCAATGATCTGATCATCCGTGATCCTGGAAACCTCCGCGGACTGTCTCGACCTTCTGTTAGACATCTTCGCTCACAAACAATATATAATATGTTGCTTTTGACTATGTCAAAATACTGTGTCTAGCTAGGTATCTTGCTAGCTAGATAGCTTAAATGTGCCAGATGAGAAGAACTACGATAAGAGAAGGTAAGGAGGAAAATTCCAGCGAAGAGTGATCAAACTAGCCAGACTTGGGAAAGAAGAAGAAGAAGAAGTAGACGAGAGAGGAGTTCTAGCTGTGTGGTAGAAGCACAAGTAAAGAATAGGTCGTGTTAGATATAGACTTGGCTGAAAAGGGACTAAATTATGAGAGGGATTGGACCACAAGGGAAGAGAAAGAGAGTGTACAATATCATAGACAGTGCTGTTGGAAGTGAAGAGGACAATTGCATGGAAGAAAGCAGTGGACTAGGCTTGTTATATAAGTACATGAGAGAGAGAGAGGGGAGGCCAGAGTTTTAAATTTCTGTGTGTTTTGTTCCCAACTTGGGGTTTGATCTCAAGTGGGCTTGAAGAAATGTGTTTGTTTTTGTACAAACAGAGTGGCCCTTCATGTGTATGTTTCCATGCACACTACCATGTGATCATTAAACACCCATCCCCTCCATTTAGAAAACTCTGAATGTAATTTGCAGTCACCTGTAACATCATGCCACATAAGTCATGCTCCCCGGTGCTAAATTAATCTTTATTGTAACTATGAGAAAGCCTCTCAGGTGTTATCACAGAGCGGTTTCATTCAATAAAATGCTGACAAGTCTGTGTGCTGACGACCACAGCAAGAAGTTATTAGCACTCGATCTTTAAATCGACCGATAAATTCTTATTTGGTATGTACAGAATATGTTTAATTACAGTATTACATTCGGAATAACTGGTTTCATCGTTCAATCTTGATATGACACTTTGGAATCGACCATTCAAAGTGTTGCAAAATAAGCCATCTAGGGTCATCTCACCTTACCCTACAATAACAAGCACTACAACTTCTGTTGCAGACATATAAGATCTGGTCAATTAATATTTCAAGATCTTTGCAACCCTAGTTAATTGGTACCAAGTAGTAGCATGCCTAGCAACACCTTCCTGGTACCAACCATATGTGATGGCTTTTACTACGCAATATTTTGATTAAACCTACTTGTCCTCGATCCTCTCTCCCTCTGTCTTTTATTTCAATTTTTTAGTACTCTGTCATGAGCTTTTGTACATCGCTTAGTGTGGTCTTTAAACATATATATTTTAGAAAGCATGAGTTTAATACAACAATATCAAGATTAGAATATACAACCTTATCCTCGAAAAAACCCAACTTTTTGTCGCACGTATAAGTAATTGTACACGTACCTGCATGGGCTAGGGCCTAAGTTCATTTGTCCTTTTGTTTTCAATTGCAAAGAGAAAAAAGGACAAGATCAATTTCACACCTTTTTTTTTTTACGAACTCACATGGTGGCAAAGGACTAAATGACGCAAATATGTCCTTTTTAAGGATTAAAACCTGTAACGTAACAAGTACAATACCGTATCCAATCTTGACCTTGGACAATGTCTATACACATGTTGGTGATTATCATATGTTCATAGATTCAGAAAATGTTATCGCTCCCGTTTCCTTCAATCATAACTAAACAAAAAAAAATGAGTGAAATTTCACACCCGAACGTATCTCCAAGAAGATCTTTTAACCTTAAGGGATAAAATTTACTAATAAAAGTGCGAATTTAACTGGGCGTCAAAATAATTGAAGTGACAAAAAACAGTACTCCTCCTCCTCCCTTTGGAATTAGTTACGTGTAATGCGGAGGTATTGTACAGTAACTATATATATATATATATATATATATATAGAATAGAAGGGAGTGTCCAATAATTGAATTTCCCCCTTGTTAGGGACATCACCATGCGAGTGTCAGGAGAGGCTTTGATTGTCAAATTTCCACGTCACATGCTTTTCCCCTTTACTGAAGACATGACACGTGGCCTAATACTAGACGGATTATTTAGGAAAGAGATTGCTAAGGCAAGGCAATTAAATAACAATGTTTTTGTCGAAGCAGTGTCACGTGTTACCAGAAAATACTTGCTCTCATTTTTGGGTCAATGTATTAATATGATGTACTCTTCTTTTCACATCAGTTTCTAAAGTGATTTTCTTACTCTAAATGTCGAGGCATCGCAAGTTTAAAGCGTATGACGAGAATTGAAAGTTCAAAAAAAAAAAACACACACACACACACTCTCTCTCTCTCTCTCTCTCTCTTCATCTCGGACATCTATTTTCTTCTTTTTGATTTAGCAATTCATTTATTATGTATTTATTTTATAACCAATTATCATTATACAATACCCATAGGCTAAGGTTGTCAAAAATCAAACTTTTCAAAATTTGAGATTTTAAAATACAAGAATATTTAAAATGAAGGGATTCTGAATTTTGGTGATATTTTAAAATTCTTTGTCCAAACATATTCTAAGGCTCCCTAGAGTTGTGAACAAACTTGCGACCGTGTTGAATTCTTCTTCCTAAGCTATTGTTACGTAATTCTAGACCTTTCTTGTGTTTGTTTGGCCTAATCTTAGTCACCTCCTAAAGTATGATTATATGCCTCTCTATTAATTAGTTAAGGGTTGGCGTGCTAGCTAGTTAAATAATCATGCCCGAGGATCCTCATTCGACTCTCATTTAGCATACATTGTCTTTCCTTCCTTTCTTTTTTTTTCCTTTTTCTTTTTGTACACGCTTGGCATTTTGGGTGCATGTTGAACCTTTATGTGAACTAAGCCTCCCTTTGAAAATAAGTATTTAAAGTGGCAGCCACGAAAGTGAAGGGTCATGTTTTCAAAATAATAGATTTGAGCACGTAAAGACAGCTAGGTAGCATGCAATTTGATTCAATTGCGAGTGATTTTCATTTTCTTCTTTCTTCACTTTTCACCGTGAGTTGGATTCGACATTCCTTTTTTTGGAGAAATGGTTATAGTCAATTGCAGAGTTAAAATTTGTTAATAATGTTGATAAAGTTCAGTACCAAATTTTTGTATTTCGGTAGGCTTCAAAATTTTAATATCTCGGTATTTCGGCACTCTTCAAAATTTTAGAATCTCCATATTTCGTTATGCTTTGGGTCATACGAAAACCATATTGATTTGCCTTAGTGAGATGCCTTACTAATAGAATCACGTAAATTGGTATTTTGGTATAATACCAAAATTGAACCCCTACAAGAAAAAACCGATTTGAAAACTCCAAAATTTCAAAAAGGAAAATCGAGGGATGACACTGGATTAAAGAGTGGGGGATAGCATCAAGATATCCCGTGACTTTGAACCGATAGAAATGGACAACACATCAGAGTCAGATCGAGCAAAAAATAAATGTGAGTCTACACAGTGGGGCCATGGGCAATAATGGGCTCGTGGTCTGATGAGGCTGTGGTCGACGTACAAATTATTAACAACACCGATTTACAAATTTATGTGCACCAGAGCCCTCCCTGTCAGTATATCAGATATTTTGATAAGTGACGACCAAAACGAAGTTAGAATTTTGATAGCAATTTACGGAACGATTAATGATGGAACAACTTTATTCTTTGGTCAATATTTTGCTATAAACTCAATATGCTCACCTTTCTAGGTTGCATAGAAATAGTTCAAAAGTTTTTTCGCACCTTAAAGAAAATAATTGTGATGGACACGTAGATGCTTATCGGATGGGGGATATCATCCGTATGGCTTTTACTTGCCCTTTTTGACGTATTATGTAACCTCCTCTGTTAATCTTAGTATATATTTGTACTCTTCACTCAAAAATTGTGATGGACACATCGATGCAGGATCAAGCAGATCATTTTCTTGTTTGAATAGTTAAGGAAAAGGTCTGATAAGGGAAAAAGGAGAAAAAAGAAGAGAAAGAAAATTAGATAAATAACTAAGAGAGAGGTTCTATCAAGGTTTCTTCTGAAATCTGTAAGGTGAAAATGTTAATGTTGCTTTTATGCATTTTGCTTGTATACCGTTTAGAACAGTCTTATTCGGAAAGAAAGGGTTAATTCTTAAGGTATAAGATATGATTCTCTTCGCAAGAATTCTCTTACTCTTTGTAACTGTTTCTCTATGTTTTATATCAATGCAGTTCTACTAATGTTGCATCGATGGTCGACACCATTTGGAAAAACGAAAGCCTAGGCCCAAGAATAGTTATACGTCACAGCCCATGTCATTTGGGATGGACCATTCTGACCCCATAACCCAAGCAAGCCCAAACAGATATCAGGCTATACTTTAATAGTTTAACCGCTCTTGGGCCAACAGTGTCTCGAAGAATAAGCAAATAAACGTTTTAAAGGCCCAAGAATATTCGGCACAGCCCACGTCGTTCCAGGATGGACCACTGAGCCCATTACCAGTATAAGCCGAAAAATGTACCAGGTTAGATAAATTAGGCAACCCACAGTATCTAAACTTATGTAGAGTTAGCGTGTCGTGCAAACGATAAAAGCCAGCTGCTAGGCCTTAGAGGTGTCAAATGGGCCGGGCGGCCCGCGGGCTGGCCCAACCCGGCCCTTTTTTGGGCCCGGATTGGCCCTAACCCTTAGGGCTTGGGTCCAGGGCCAAGGTCCAGGCCCTAGATGTTGGGCCTAGGACCTAGGACTTGGACTGGGTCCAGATTTCCTTCATTCTGGCCCGGCCCGCCCCGGTTGACAGCGGCCCTGGCCCGGTTTTCTGGAGGGGCGATGGGCTTGGGCTGGGCCGGCCCAAGCCCGGCCCATTTGACACCTCTACTAGGCCCCAGCTTTGCAGGTCCGACCGGTCTGTTGTTGGTTTTATACTGGTGGCGTTACGTTGGCTTGGCACAAGAAACAATTTAGCATAAGAGTGACAGAAATGACGCGATATAATTGACACGTAAAAATTAACTACATAGAGAGATTTTAAAAAAAATAAGGGCTCAAAGTTTTATTACTATCCCACCTCATCCGGTTATGCTACGCCATTATATTCTTTGTTAACTTAAAGCTATCTCGTTGGCAACAACGTGAGAACATCATCCATTCAAGGAAAAAACATGTGAAATCCATTTTATTTCTATTAGCTATGTTTATTTCAAACTAATTATGTGAAATTGAAAACAAAGTGGCCATTTTGTATTTTCGATTGATTACATCCATATTCCTGGAGTTAAGGTAAAAATATGATCAATGACATAAAACTTAAGAGTGTTGTAGTACGTGACCAATGGCATGAAATTTGTGTCAATCGTATCCATCTATCATTGATCCATTAAAAGATTGTATTTTTTTGCTAATGTGATCGGTATGTATTTTAAAAGTGTCAATAGTATATGTACAAATTAGAGTTTGTATTTTCCTTTCCTCTTTCTCCTTATTTTTGAATTAGAGAAAGAAAATTCCTAAGTTCCAAAGTAGGGTTCATTTTCCCTTTCCTTAGTTTCTCTGTGGCGGTCGCTAGTGGACAATGCTAGTTGTGAGTCATTTGGTTGGGCGAGAGAAGATGGAAAGGCGGTGGCGGTGGCAGAGTATTGTAGTTATGGCGGTAGTGGGTGATTGTAGTGAGTTTGACGATGCTGAATGGTGTGCTTAATTAAGGTTGGGTTTGGCACTGATCAGTGGCGATAGTTATGGGTTTGCATTCATTGTGGATTAACGGTGATTGTAGTGGGTTTGCCGATGGGTGGATTTGGACGGTGGAAGGAGATGGAGAGGCAGAGGGATGGAATAGGAATAGGAATAGGAATAGGGTGGACGATGGAGGCAAGGACGGTTTTATAATGAAGCGATGGTCGCTGTAGGATGCAACTGTGGCGGGATGTAGAGGGTGCTGTTATAGTGATGTGGTGGTTACTGTGATGTGCGAAAGTGGGATGACGTGCTGGTAGTGGTTGGCATGTAACCTGAAAGTAGTGATTTGTCTGTGATGGGAGAAAAGAGAGAGTTTTAGAAAGAAAGAAAGAAAGAAAAAAAAGAAAAGTTACTAATCAGCCTAATATTATGATAGAAATCAGAAGTAACATTTTTATCTCCCATGGCCATTGTTCTTTCCCCAAGTTTTTTCAAATATTTTTGGACTCCCTATCCCCAAGCCCCAAACAGAAAACACTTAAATTTGTTTGGAAGACGAGACATGAGTGCTGGGGCCCTGTCCAAAAAATCCAAAAACTCTTGGACAGCCCATCACGAACCACATAGCCCTTGCCTCGGAAAGAACCAAAAAGCCCCACTTTGGGGGCTCTAACTCGGAAGTCGGAATGAGTAATGGGAACATAATAATAATCCAAAAGACGCTTCATTGGCGGCCTCGGACCAGCAATGCAAACACCCAAGCCTGCCAAGGTTTATCGTCCTAGCGACCACTCATCCCGTCTGATCAAATAAGAGCATCTTCTCTTTTTCACCGCGGGACTCCTTTTGGCGTGTTGTGATGAACGCCTCAACGAGTATTATAAAGAAGAAGAAGAAATATTATAAAAAAAATAGATGCACAAAACAAGATTACAAGTTCACCAAATAAAGATACATTCCTTGAGCATGATCAATTTACGATTTCAGTAAGCAAATCCCACATGCATAGCACAAGGATCTTCCAAAGGTGTACGTTAGTGAAATCAAACTATGCCTATATAAGGGAAATGAATCACTGTGCATCACTGTGCATCACTTTTACGTGGAGGTAGAGATGTTATCGCCAACCCACCTCCGCTTACAAATAAGTATGCGTTTATATAGTTTTAACAAACAAAACGACGAGGTTCACTAATGGAGTCATCACAGGGACAATTCCTGCTAAAAAAATAAAAACCCTGAAAAACAAAAACTTCTCCCATAAACGAAAAAGATGTACGAAGTCGGGGCTGCAATAATGGTGGGGGATCGAGGCATTGCAACATATCAATCAGTGACAATTTACTCGGAAGAAAACAAAACCATTCGACCTGAGAAACAAGGTGGAGCTTTCGGACTCGGACTTGCTCATGACCAACTCTCCCATCCATCCTCATCACCTATGCATAACAGAAACAGGACACACACACACAGAGCAGATTTTCAAGAATCTAACGGAGAAAGGACGAGGGGTGGCGTGGTGGGGTGGGGTGGGGTGGTATAACAGTACTGAAGGCCAACTTGGCTTCTGCTCCCATTCTATGCTTTTTTATTTTAACCACACGTGATTTGTCCCCATCATATCCCCCCATTCTTCCTTCTCTAATGTGAACTCATTTAGCCCCCTTCGGCTTGTCCTGCAACTACTTATCACGAACGAATTGTCCAGAACACTGTGATTATGACCTCAGTTCTATGGAGATTTCCAGCTGGCCATAAATTCAGTAAATAGTCCTCACATACTTGGAAGGTCACAGCGCATGGATGTTTTCAATTGTTATGTTTGACATCTCTCTGCTGGTCTCTAGCGTCTCTCTTGTCATTACCAACGGTTTCAGGCGATCGTGCCGTCAGTCTGTCTATCTCCCTTGTCTTTGTTGGTACAAATATATGTAAAATTCAGATATAGTGAACAATAATACCCGAATTAGTATATTAAACGAACTAAGATTTAGAGGCGCATAAATACTTCTTGAAAATAATTGAAACCTCTTCTACGTGCAAACATAATAATATTGCTCTATCTTCAGGATTCAATCAAGCCCAGATTTGCTATTCATCTAAGAGAGTTGCACTTCTCTAAAATGGATCGTGTATCCACCTCCGATCGATCAAAATATAAGTTTAAAACAAACTTTTTTAGTTCAAGTATTTTTTTCTTGAGTGAAGATGGTATTTCTTTTCTTGTTCGCAACTTTTAACCCTTACTCCTTGATATAGTAGTAGAAAAAAATGTGTGTTCTTTGAACATTCTCAAGTTCTTTAAATCATATCAATTCAAGATTCATCAATGAATTTATAAAATATAATGAACTAAAAGATAGGTCAATTTTATCCAAAGAGTATACATGAACTTAAATTCATGAATCTTTAAATTAATTTCGAAAAACAATGTTTAACGAATAAAACTTTGTGAAAACTTAGTAATTCTTAAGTTCATGTATATATCTTGAAAACTTTCGTTTATTTTTCTCATATAAATAGCCAAAATTTGAAACACATTTCCAACAGTCTTTTCGTGGATGGAAAGTTATGCCAAAACAACCTTGGCTTCAAATTTGATGAATTCTTTACTATATGTCATTAAACATATTGTATATGGTAATGATTCCTAATTAATTATTAAAGCATTCACTATGTAAAACAATAATAAAAATTTCTTTTCCTCTCATTTGAAGCACGTGCGGCCACATCGGTAAGTATATTTCAAGTTGGTAAACAATTAGATTTGTTGGTGCCTCCTACAACCCATTGTTTATATATTCACCTCAACTTTACTGGTTTTTATTGATAAAATTTTATCCTTTTTTATCACCCAAAAAACTAAGGCTTGCTTAAGTAGTATTTGAAATCACTTTCAAATTTTATTTTCTATTTCCAAAAAAATGAAAATAAAAACTAGTTTATTTATTTATACAAAAACAAATGAATGTTTGATTACCCAATTTTTATTTTGAATTTTTTTTTGTATTTTAAGTTTTTTCTTTGGTGGTGACGTGTGGTTGTGGCTGGCGGCGGGCTGTGGTGGGCGGACTGCCGGAAGCCTCCAGCGGCGGTGGGATTTGGTGGTCTCAACATAAAACCCAAAACTCCTAAATGAGAGTTTTAAAAAACAGCCATGTTTTAAAAATTGGTTTTCAAAACTAAAGAAAAAAAAAACAAAAACTATATGTCAAACGCATTTATTTTTTTCAATTTACAAAACTGAAAAAAAATAAACGTTACTAGCATTTTTGGGCTTGATTGAGGTCATTACTCTGATGATGTCTCTTTTCATTGTGGAAGTAAAATTTTGCAAATAACCTTGCCTTCAAATTCGATTAATTTCTGTATTATACATTTTCTGACAAGTATATTGCTTATGGCAATGACTCCCAATCTACTACATATATAATAAAATTGAAGTTGAGAAAATATTTTCCAGTCAAAACTTACTTGGACACTCTCTTGACTTGTCATGTTAACTATTTAATGTTAACTTTTTAAAGATTATTTTGAATTTACTAGTTATGATTTTTCTCTCTATCATCTATTCAATTTAATTCAATTATTCTCTCTCTCTCTCTCTCTCTCTCTCTCTCTCTCTGTCTCTCTCTCTCTCTCTCACACACACACACACACCCTACAAGGTACCTCACATATCTTTCTTTTTATATAACTTGTCGAACATGCATATTTCTTTTCTTCCCACTTCATTATAAAATTTTGACCACGATATACTCCCACTAGTACTACGAACCGTCGTGCATGAGTGATGCATGTACGATTTTCTTATTATAGGACTATGATCACATTTTGCTCTGTATTTGACAAAAATTATGCAAACTTATTTAATATAAAAATACTAGATCCCCAAAATATACCTCTGAATTCTAACGCCTCACTGTAACAACCAGTATGCTGTGACACAACACTCTCCTTAGTCTTCACAGGCACCACACAAAAATAGGTGCAAAAGAACCCCCTAACCCAGCCACAACCCATTTTCATCAAATTGGACTAAATTGAACTGCCCTCTATTTCTCACCCAGCCTTGCCGACACCATCATCTCTCTCTCTCTCTCTCTCTCTCTCTCTCACACACACACACACACACACAACCCCCACCCCTACCACAAACACGCACCCACCGTACACACACGCACACATAAGCAAACACACACGACATACACATCAGCAAATCCCAAGTGCAAAAAAGGGCCATGGACACCAATTCTTGAACTATTGGCCTATCTTCTGCCTCCAATCGGCGGTTTCTAATAAAATTTTTTATGCCCAATTGATTTTCTTTTCCCTATTTATGCGGTTGTAGGAATGAAATAGAGGGTTGATGGTGAAGTTTTGTCAATGGGTTTCAAGGAAATTGATGTGGATGATGAAATTGGGGAACAGTTCCCGTGCCTAGCGATTTGCCAATGACCCATTACCGACAATTTGTCGATTCTTGGACTGCTCACCTCTCTTATTTCACCGGACACCATCACATGAATGCCAACGTGCCTATCTTCCACCGTGAGTTAAGCCAGAAAAACACAGAGACCTGGAAGCCACCAATACAGTTGTCACAACAACACAGCGTCGCTGCTACCTCCTCCTCATGAACACAACCACCACTATACCAACAATCACTCACCCACGACAACCGAGTCCCGCTAAAGAGGCATCCATCCATTGATACCTTTTTTTCTCCATATATATGGTACGAGAGTCTAATCGTTTAAAAAGTTAAATTATCACTTTTTATTTTACTTGAATTGCTCAAAAGACAAGTCTCATATTTCTTTAAAGAGTTTATATATATATTTAATGTTGCTTATTTGTACATTAATTTTAGAGCAACATTATAACACTCTTACCAAGTAGTTGAAAAATAATATTTGCATCCTCTCATGTCTTTTTTACTTTTTTTGTTACTATAGACTTGTTTTAAGTACAATTATTAATTTTTTGTAACAAACTGAAGGTGAAGAGATTCTCAACATGGTTTAATATTTTAGAAATTATAACATAATGCTCTTGTTTGCAATGCACATATCAAAACAATTTATTATTAAAGGATTAACAGTATAAAAAATAAATATATTTTGTCCTCCCATTTGAACGCACGTGCCATATGAGTAACTATTCCAAGTTGATAAAGAAGTAGAATTGTTGGTGCCCTACCGCCTATATATATATATATATATATATATATATAGAGAGAGAGAGAGAGAGAGAGAGAGCTGATCCATTGATAGCGCTAGCAAAATGGGATATTTTGCTACCGCAATCTGGCCGTCCATCCTGAAAGATGGACGGCCCAGATCGCGCCTTTTTGAAAAACTGTCAGTTGTCCGCGAGACTGTCTCGTGGACAAGTTTTTTTTACCTTTTTGCCCCCCTCCCATGTCCGCGAGACAGTATCACGGACGACATTCAGTTCCTGACATGTGTCAGGAAAAAGGTGCCCGCTACACAGTGTAGCAGACGACCTCTAGACTGACACATGTCAGGACCTGTCCCGTCGGTCGCTTCGTCCTTTACATATAACTCTCTCCTATTATAGATATTATTAATCAGATCGGGCAATCAGTTTTTTTTAATCCGCTATATTCTCTCTCTCACATCTAACCCAAGCCGCTACCTATCTACGACGACCCACATCTTCGGCGACACCACCGTCCTCCCTTCAACGCCGACCTCGATGGCTTCTGGATCGGAGACCACCTACAATTTTATTGGTAACTTGCACCTGGAAAGCAAACACTTTTTTAAAGTCATGATGCCAGGATTTGAGAATGAACTTGTAGGCCATCCCTCTTTCTCTGTATTTTCGTGTGTTAAAAGTTTAATTTTTTTATTTTTCTTAACCAAAACTAACCTATTTTTTGTATTGTGTTTGGTAGGACATACCGGAAGCCTTTACCAATCAATTTATAACAATTCATGAGAGTGCAAGATTATATAGTCGCAAGGGGGCATGGCAGGTTGAAATCAATCTGAAGCCCGGCCGACCCAAAAAAAAATAATTTGCAGAGGGTTGGAACGTCTTCGTGCGCCAGCATGGCCTCAAACTCGGGGACTTTGTAGTGTTTGAACACCTTGGGTGGTGAGATTTTCAAGTTGTAATCTTTGATCGGAGCGCTTGTGAAAAAATTTCGATGCCCAAATGTGAACCCCAATTTATTATTAATAAAAAAATTTATGTTCTTGTTCATTATGTTTTCAATTTTTTTCTCGCTTAATTGTGCCATTTTTTTCCCTTGATATATTGAGATCGTTGATTGTGAATCGTACATTATTTATTATTTATCGATATTGAGATTGTTGATTCCATCGCTAAAATAAGTCTTCGGACGCCAATTTATTCCAATTTATTAAAACTGCATTACGCTACATTGTATAGCTCTACTATATAGCGGACACCAAAGTCTAGCTCTACAATATTGCGGACAAAAGGCTTCCGCTTAGGCCGGGGTTCGGGAAGGTCGGAACTAAATGTCTGGTCCGTGCTAACCATTTTCTGGTCCAACACTTAGTTTTTATTTTTTGGTTCTCTTTTCTGTGTCCGCTATACTATTTAGTTTTTTTTTTGTTCTCTTTTCTAGGTCCGCTGTACTATGTAGCGGACGACCCCGCAGAAAGACAACTGTCTATCCAACACTTAGTTTTATTTTTTTGGTTCTCTTTACTGTGTCCGCTATACTATGTAGCGAACGGCCCCACAGAATACCTAGCCCATTAACATTACAAGCCCAAAGATGTCAGGTTAAAAGAGTAAGTGAACTGCCATGGCAATCCAGGCCCAATGCAATTATAGGAACGTCCACTCTGAACCGCAACGCCCACAGTATCTAAACCTATGTAGAGTTAGCGTGTCGTGCAAATGATAAAAGCCGACTGCCAGGCCATTTTCGGTACTCAGCTTTGCAGGCCGACTGTCCTCCTGTTGGTTTCATACCGGTAACGTAATGCTGGCTTGGCACAAGAAACTATTTGGCGTAACAGTGACAGAAATAACGCTAGATAATAGACTCGTGAAAATTAACAATATAAAGAGATTTTCAGAAAATAAGGGCGCAAAAATGATGACAACAACGTCCATGCAAGGAAAAAAAACATGTGATTTCTATTTTATTTTATATGTCCATCAATTATGATTATTTCAAACTTATTATGTCCGGTTGAAAACGGAATGATCATTTTTCATTTTACATTGATTACACTTATATCCTTGAAATTAAGATAAGAATATGATCAAGAACATAACATTTAATAATGTAGTAGTACCCGACCAATGCGTGAAATTTGGTCAATCATATCCATCTCTCATTGATCGGTTAAAAAAAATTATACTTTTTCGATGATATTATTAATATGTATTTTAAAAGTGCCAATATATCCCTTAACGGTATATGTACAGTTTAGGGTTTGTCTTTTCCTTTCCTTGTTTTCTCCCTATTTTCAATTTAGAGAAAGATAAATCTTAAGTTCCAAATTAGGGTTCATATTTTCCTTTCCTTATTTTCTCTGTGGCGGTTGCTGGTGGATAATGGTAGTTGTGAGTCATTTGGTTGAGCGAGAGAAGATGGAAAGTCTGTACGCGGCCGTGGCGATTTATTGTAGTGATGGTGGAAATGGGTGATTGTGGTGAGTTTGACGGTGTTCAATGGTGTGGTTAAGCTGGGTTTGGCATTGGTCGGTGGTGGTAGTTATTGGCTTGCATCCATTGTGGGTTTATGGTGCTGATTGCAGTAGGCTCTTGTGGTGGGTAGATTTTGACGGTGGAGATGATGGAGGCGAGGGCTGTTTTAGAATGAGGTGGTGGGGTTACTGCAGGATGCGGCAGCGGTAGGGACAGAGGGTACCGTTTGTTATGGTGATGTAGTGGTTACTATAATGGGCAGGGATGATGTCGTGGTGGCGGCTGGCCCATGATGTGCAATGAATTGGTTTGTCTGTGATTGGAGAGAGCTTTTAGAAAGGGAAAAAAAATAAATTAAATCGGAAGTAACAATGCCATCTCCCATCGTTCTTCGCCATGTCCCAAACGAAAAACAATTACATTTGTTTGGAAGACAAGACGTGGGTGCTGGGCTGCTGGCCTTGCCAAACGCCCTTGTACAGCCCATCACCAACCACATGCCCAAAGCCCTTGAGAAGGACCGGGAAACCCCCTTTCGGGGATCCAGCTTGGAGTTAGTAACGGAGGCCCAAACGGAAATCATTTCAGCATTCCAGCCCAATTTCAAAAAGACGTTTCATTGCCTGCCTCGGACCAGCAATGCAAGTACCCAAGCCCGCCAAGGTTTTTCGTCTTGATGACCACATATATGTCCCATCAATTAAAGTAAGAGCATATTTTATTTTTAATCCCAGACCTTCTATTATTTTTGTCGAGCGATGAACACCTCAACCAGTAATACAAAGAAGAAAATGAATAAAAAAAAGAAACGCACATACAAGATTACGGGGTTCATCATATGTAAATGCATTCCTTACGTATGACCGGTCCTAGATATTGGTATTTAACGATACCTTTTACATAGCAAGTGATCATTCAAAAACGCACAAAGTCAAGACATTAGTGAAATCGAACCGTGCCTGTATAAGAGATCAGTTGCCATACGTCAGGTATACTTGGAGGTAGAGATGTGACCACAAACCGAGCTCTACTTACAAATACAGGATGTGATTTTTAAATAACTTTAACAAACAAAACGACGAAATTCACTTATCAAAGAAATGTCCGCAAGATTTTTAAACCCTCTAAATAAAATTTTTCTCATATAAAAAAAAATTATGTAGGAAGTCGGGGCCCACAATAATGGTGGGGATCCAGGCATTGCAACAGGTCTATCAGACACAATTTACTCGAAAGGAAACAAAACAATACGACCTGAGAAACAAGGAGGAGCGTTCAGACTCGGACTTCCCTCATGACCAACGGTCAATATTTGTGCTCTTTCTCTCCCGCCCATCCCCATCACCTATACTTAACAGAAAGAGGACACAGCAAGAGCAGATTTCAAGAATCTAGCAGAGAAAGAACGAGGGGTGACGTGGGGTGGGGGGTTGCATAGCAGCACTAAAGGCCAACTTGGCTTCTGCTCCCGTTTTTTGCGTTTTATTGTAACCACATGTGACTTGTCCCCATCATATCCCCCCCATTCTTCCTTCTCTAATGTGAACTCATTTAGCCTCCTCCGGCTTGTACTGCAACTACTTACCAAGAACACATTTCCAGTTAGCCATATACTTAGTAGACTCGCAGCAGGAGTGAGATTGGTTTATTGCTCCAGTCCTCGTTTACATGGAAGTTCATAGTGCATGGATGTTTTGAATTGTTATGCTTGACATCTCTCTGATATTCACTGTCTCTCTCGTGTATGACAATTACTGAAGTTCTTCTCTTAGCCAAGTTCATAGTGCATGGATGTTTTGAATTGTTCTGCTTGACATCTCTCTGATATTCACTGTCTCTCTCGTGTATGACAATTACTGAAGTTCTTCTCTTAGCCTGTTTCGTAGAGTTAGCGATATGAAGATGAAGGGCTTTAAAGCCTGTCACCTTGGGGTAATTCTCTCTAAATCAAACCTAGGAGTGAGATGCTAAAAGAACAAATTCATCCTCAAAGACAGATTAAGGACCATGAACATGATGTCGTAGAGCCAGATTAATTACTATGCCATGTATTCACGTCGGTCGAGAGTGATAAAGTCTTGGTCATGATCTACCATGATCATGTGACAGTAGCACCCTTGTGAACAAAATAATCCTTGTTCAATCTATATGTGCAGTCTCACCACTATTTAACAGAAGTCGGAAACAGTCACAAGGTGCTCCTTATCATTTGAATTATCAGTTCGGGAGTGCAAGAGCAATGTATATATCTAAGGGCAGTGGTACCCTAGCCTCTTTTATAATTTTTTTGTATGGTTTACAAGTTAGAACCAATGAATATATTTCGTGTATCCTGAGAACTATGTAAGTTCTCATTTCTCACCATGGACACCAATTGCAAGCACATATACGATATAATTGAACTGCAATCATGTGACCCTTCACTGCCAAGTGTCCTAGAAGGGCCCCGATTCTTACCTTTTCCTCAGGACTCCCATATTACTTCTCCTGATTCTTTGCCATGCCTTTTCTTTTCTCCCCCTAGTCACATATCACTGGCAAAACTGAAAGGTGAACTGTAAAAGACGTCTAGGTGATAAGCACTTTCATAGTAAAAGCTGTCCTCATTAGCCTAATGTTCGAAATGGGTCGGACATTATTTCGGAATCCACTGACTTGATTAAAGGCATCGGCAAAAGCCAGGCACACACTGTAGACTGTACAGTGTAGGGCAACCAGCTCCTTTCTTGTAATGCACTCTTAAGCTTTACATTTAGTAATCCCGTATCCACCCTTGCATTCCATATGGACCAAATGAATGTGTCTCCAAATTTCTTTTAAGCATTACAAACCCTTTAGCTTTGTTCTTTTAACTGTCCAATAGTTCCTGTCGGCCTTAAACCCAAAAAAGGATGTGTGGCCCTTATCTGGATCTCAGAAAGACACAACAGCAAACACATGCCATGGAATAAAAAGGTTAGAGCAAGGAAGTCACGAGAGCTGGAAAGTTGGCTATGGAGTCAACTTTTTCAAGTAATAGATATAAAGTTCACTTGCAAAAGGAGAATGAAAAGCTAACAGACACGCAACCAACAAAACAGATACACTCTGAGGCTTATAGATATCAATAATTCAACATATGCTTTTCCATTGGGAATGGAGGAGTAGTTTTCAGTTACAGTCTTGACATCCCCATATCTACAGCTATCATCTTGCAAAAAGAAAAAGGAAGATAGGGTTAATGGGACCCAAACATAATTACCACCCAATACAAAGCCATTGTTACTTATTTTCATATGTGATGTTGCTGTAGCTGCAACAGCCTAGAATAAGCCCCTTCGGGTCGACTAACTAGTTCCCCGTGGCTGCCTTGTTCTACGATTCTTCCATCCTGCACAACTCCAATACTGTCAACCCCTCGTATTGTTGACAAACGGTGCGCCACAAGCATGGTGGTGCGACCCCTCATCAGCCTTTCAAGGGCTTCTTGTAGCACACACTCCGACTCGGCGTCAAGTGCGCTTGTGGCCTCGTCCAATAAAAGTATTGTTGGGTCCTTAAGAACGGCTCGGGCAATTGCAATTCTTTGTTTTTGTCCCCCAGAGAGTTGAACTCCGCGCTCGCCTACTGGGGTCTTGTAACCTTGGGGCAAGCCACTAACAAATGTGTGCACGTTAGCTGCACGAGCTGCTTCAATTACTTCTGCTTCTGTTGCACCATCTTTCCCATACGCAATGTTATCCATAATGCTTGCAGCAAAGAGTGCCGGCTCTTGTTGCACCAGACCTATCTTAAGCCTTAGAGTCTTCAAGTTCAACCGTCTAATATCCTTGCCATCAATCATTACTTTGCCGGCAGTTGGATCATAGAATCGCTCGATCAATGCTATTGCAGAACTCTTTCCTGACCCGCTCGCCCCAACAAGAGCTTGGCTCTGACCGGCTCGTATCCTAAGGTTAAAGTCCTTAAACACGATGACATCTGGTCGGGAAGGGTACGCAAAGTCAACGTGACGTAATTCTATATCTCCACGGATCGTTTCAATTGGCTCTGCATCGAGATCATCAGGGTCTATTCTCGTTGACCTATCAAGAATTGAGAATACTGAACCAACAGCTTCACCACCCCTTATAATCTCAGGAGCAAGACTAACAGTTTCGGCAACCGAATTGGCCGTTATGACTAAAACCACGAAAACCTTAATAACTTTTGAGAAGGTAGAGACGCCTCTGCTAACAAGGTGGGCGCCATACCAAAGGATTAGAGCTTCAGAAGCATAAAGAGCGAGCTGAGAAAGCCCAAAGAGAATGCCAGCAGATTGGCTTCGGCGAAGATTTTGAAGTTGCGGGATACGGAGTTCGTGGGAAAACAGTGACAGGATCTTCTCTTGGGCATTGAAGGCTGCAACTGTCCGGATGTTGCTCACTCCCTCCCCTGCAATCATGCTAGTCTTTGCATGTGCTTTGGCCGTGTCTCCAGCAAAACCTTTGAGTGAAAGTTGCTGTTTG
The DNA here is from genome assembly GCA_033070095.1 of Escallonia herrerae. Taxonomy (NCBI): domain Eukaryota; kingdom Viridiplantae; phylum Streptophyta; class Magnoliopsida; order Escalloniales; family Escalloniaceae; genus Escallonia; species Escallonia herrerae. Next base: position 316,643 of record JAVXUP010000326.1, read on the forward strand.
ATGCAAAAATAACGGAATTAACTGTCAGGACACTCTTATGTCAGCTATTATTCTTTTATTCGGCATTATACTAGACTCGTGCAATGGGCCGCCCTACGAGCTTACTAAATATATGTAATTTTTATCGATAATACAGCCACAAGATCAGAAACGACCATCTAGTGAGCCTAATCTACTTTTAAGTTTGTTCATGCCAAATGGTCAAGCAATCAAAGAGTAAAAACTTGTATTTACTAGTGGAGGGTGCAACGCAAGCGAACCGGATGGAAAGAAGGTGAGGGGCCCCTGAGATTAATGGTATTTACATAATATTGTAGGTTCGTCCTTTACCAATCAATCTAGCTTCACTGTTGAACATGGCATGGCAGAATTCAAACACTGTTGAACTCGACTAAGAAATACAAGAAAACCGTCAGAAGCACTGTGCTACTTCGTACACCCCTTAAATTCAGCCTAAAACGACAGACATGTAAAAGGAGGGTCCGTATTTGCCCACCCAGCTCAGGTTAGACACTGCCATGCCACAATGACTGGCAAAACCTGACACCTCTTCTTGGACCAAAACATACGAGCAGTAAAAGAAGGTCAGAGAGAAAATTTTAACGTCTGCTAACCATTAATATTATCTGGTGTAAAGGACAAGACTACATATATAAATCATCACGGGTGAAGAATCTCTGGCATGGACTTCTGGTAGAGAAAACTGTACATAGTAAATCTAGCACTCAAAAGCCTGTGTACCCTCACCACACTTTTTGCCCTCCCTCTGTTTCTATGTAAACCCTTTTACCTGGGTCTCTAGATGTGTGCAAAGTTGGTACATGGTAAAGAAACAACACGAGAAGAAAGAAACAAGGCACTAGACAACATAAGAGTTGACTGGAGTGACTAAAGCTCAAGAAAGTTCAGAGACTCGAGAAAATACTCAAATAAGAAAAGGGCAAAAAACCGTAATTTTTCTCCTCAGTGGCATAGAAGTTGATGTGTGTGACCAACGGAATCTTTGCAGCTGTCTATTTCAATAAGAAATGAACGTATGCGTGTGTTTCGAAGAGCTATGCACCGGAAGATGAGGAAGCACGTGCGGGGCACTTTATCCTCTTGTCATTTAATACTAAGAAGATATATTGAACTAAGATTCCAAAAGATGACGTGTACACATTTTTAAACCTGTTAGTCACCTTAAAAATGCCTTTATTGGACTTGTTAATCGATGCTACCGATATCTTTTTTGCTTTTGATGAGGGTTTGTAGTGTACCTGTGCAAAATTGGCTAGGACGAGAAGAGGGAACGTAGCAAGGATGAGTAGTGAGACCCTCCATTCTATGATGAACGCCACTATGAATGAAGTCAGGAGAGACGTCATGTTTTGCAATATCACAGAGATCCTCTCTGCAATGGCGGATTTTACGTCGGCAGCGTCCGTGGCTAGACGGGCTGCAACTAGGCTTGAGTTGTGCTCCTCCTCATCGAACCATCCAACTTCATTCCTTAGGATCGCTGAACAAGGAAACTCGAATTCTCAGTACCAGACAGTAATAGCTTTAGTAACAAAGTGAATTCTAAAGCTGCAGCCCTTTGTATGCATGCAACTGCTGCTTGCACCCTGAGCCTAATTAAAGATAATGAAGAACCCACCAGCAATACTGCATTTACTATGAAGTAATGTGACCTTGTAATGAGAAGTATAATTTGGAGAAGACAATGATTTACCTGCAAGCATCATCCTCCGCACTCGGGTCGTGAGGTTCTCTCCCATGATACTGAAGAAATAATGCTGGATCAAGTATGCAACGACAGCATATAGACCTGCCCCAATGTAAATGAATACATACTCCTTTGTCTTCCTTTCCATGGTTGCAGGATTTCTGTAGTAGAACACCTCAATCATATTGCTCATCACAATGGCAAAAGTTGGTCCTATGAAACCGGAAAGAATTGATCCGACCGCACCCATGATTGAATACGGCCATTCTGGAGCATTTAGCTTCAGAAGCCGGAAGAAGTACCCATCCGGTGCTGGATTTTTCCTTGTCGTTTCAGCATTTGACACCATCTCAATACGACCATCTGCACCAGTGCTGTACTGATAGCTCAAGTTCCTTAAGCTGCCAGAGCGAAGGCTCAGAGATTTTGTTGACAGTGAATGGCTTAGGCGTGATGAGCGTGATCGGTGGGTTGAAGGATTTGAGAAGTCTCTGTTTCCAACCATTTCTTGGAATCTAATCAAGGAAGCATAGGCTCCAGCTTTTGCAATTAGTTCTTCATGGGTTCCTGTCTCGACAACTTGCCCTTGATGTATAACCGATATCGAATCAACATTTCTTATGGTGGAGAGGCGATGAGCAACAACCACGGTCGTCCTACCAACCATGAGACGGTCCAGAGCTTCCTGAACTATGCTCTCAGAGCCTGCATCAAGGGCGCTTGTTGCCTCGTCAAGGAGAAGGATCTTGGGGTTTTTCAACATAGCTCTTGCAATTGCAATTCTCTGTTTCTGACCACCAGAGAGTTGGACACCACGCTCTCCCACCTGGGTGATATATTGTATTAATATCATCAAACTTCAGCTTAATTTTTCACTAAGTGAGAAAATGTACTTTGGCCATATTGTGGAATTCTTGTGAATTCATAATGCGTTTTGGACGGAAACTCTAATTACTCAGAAATTGCTTGTCGATGTTCTATAGTGAGAATAAATATGTAATGGAGGATATATGCTAACCTGAGTTTTGTAACCATTAGGAAGCAAGGTAATAAAGCTATGAGCATTAGCAGCTGTGGCGGCAGCTTCTACTTCAACCATAGATGCATCAGGCTTTGCATAGAGTATGTTCTCAAGGATGGTGGTAGCAAAGAGGGCAGGTTCTTGGTTCACAAGACCAATCTGATCACGCAACCATCTCAGTTGCAGTGTCGTGATGTCCACGTTGTCGAGCAAAATTTGCCCTGATGCCAAGCGATAAAAGCATTACTAACCACTTATCAGCAACCTAAAATGTTCAAATTCAGAATACGAGAAAAGTTTTCTCAGCTACCTTGATTAGGATCATAGAACCTTTCTATCAGGGAAACGACGGTGCTCTTCCCTGAACCGCTACCACCAACAACTGCAACCGTCTTTCCTGCTGGGAAGAATATGGAGAAATTTCTAAAGATGATGACATCAGGCCGTGATGGATAGCTAAATGTTACATCGTTAAATTTAATATTGCCATTAATCTCGGCCAAACACTTCCCATCTGAGGGGTCTTGCACTATGGAAGGTTTTTGCTTGATAATCTCCATCAACTTGTAACCTGCTGCTTTACCTTTGCTGAATGCTCCAAGATTTGAAAATGACTGACCCAAACTCCTGTTGCGACCAATTATTTGGTAAAATCAAAAGATAGTCCATTGGATCTGGATAAAAGGGGAAAAAATGCACTTCAAATCTTACATGCCGCCAACAATGGCAGAGAAAATAGCAGTGAAAGCCTTTCCCCCATCAGTCTGTCCATTCCTGATAAATACACCAGCATACCAGAAGACAAGAGCCCACGACATGCACGCAATTCCATATGTGCATCCCAATCCCAGGCCTTTGGCCATCCCAGCCTTGTATCCAAGCTGCAAAGTGTTCTGTATCGCATCTGAATAGGCATTGAGCGCCTTGCTCTCACCAACATACGAGTATACCGTCCTAACTTGTGCAATGGCCTATGCAAAGTTCAATTACGCATTAAGAAGATCATACAGGAATTAAATCAAACGCCTCAAAGTCGTATGATAGACCCAAACATAAATTTACTCTACGAACAACATAAATCAATTATCCTATTATACATATCTATAATTTCATGGTCACTTTAACACTGTTAAGGATCATCTCTAGTAAGTAGCTTTTGAAAACCAGAATCCAACTTTTGGTTCGTAAAAAAGCAGAATAATTTCAATTATTCTACAATATTAAAAAGTATAGTGTGGGGTGGGGTAAAAGTAAAAGAAGATAGAAGGCAAAGTACCTTTAGTCCAATATGATTGCTGCGCATGCAGTAGCATCATTTGGTCACATTATTAACGGAACATGTATTAATATGAGACTAGAATTGAACTCTTTTTCTTGGAAAAAAAATAGGAAAACGGATGCTAGGTGGAAGCAAAATATGCTAATCAATTTAGCAATTCAACAAAACCACACTCACAGAGCAAATTTATGAAACTTCCAACTTTCAACAAGCTTTACTAGGAACCAGACTCACCTGCTCTGCTATAATGCCCGCATTGGCATACGATTCGCGACTCTTTGACGTGAGACCTGTGAGGGTATAAGCATACAGACCCCCAGCAAATGCAATTCCTGGAATCACCGCAACACTCAGCAGAGCTAGCCTCCATGCTGAAACAAACCCGACCACCAATCCAGCCAGAAACGTCGAAAGGTAATGGATGAAATTCCCCACCTAAACTTTCCAGAACACATCAGAATCGAACAGAGTTAGCTCTAATTTTCATCGCCTTTTCTCTTCAAAGATGATGGTGCATGTTAAGTCAGAGTTGCGAACGTGCAAAGTCAAGTGCAGGGATCACTTTGTTGGTCCCTCATTAGTGTACAACCACCATCCTCTTCATATTTAGTGACAAAGTAGTCCCAGTACTAGATTTTACAGTTACGGTTCAGACATTCAAATGAAAACGGGAAAGCAGGGAGAAATCACAAATACCTTCTCACTAATGGCATCTTGAACAAGTAGAGTATCAGTAGAAACACTGAAAACAATATCCCCTGTTCTAGCATCCGTGTCATAGAAGCCAACATCCTGCCTCAACACCGCCTCCAAATACTTCTTCCTCAATGCACTCACTTGCCTCTCCCCACTATACATCCAACAACTAATTTCTGTTCATGCCACAAGAAAAAGTTAACCCATTACAGAATTTACAGAAGTACATAAGATGTGGGTATTCACGCATAGTGATGGTGATGGATTAATACGGTGACTGGTGAGATAATATAAAGATGTTGAGAAATGGACAAGTGAAGAGGAAAAAAGACAGAGGGACCACGTGCAACCCCAGCACCTACCGATCCATAACTGGCTAAGCAATACTAGCTGAACTGAAACTAATTAAATTAAAAAGAAATTAGATCAAAAGCTCACCTGCGTAGGAGGATAAACACACAACCAATCCAAGATAGACGAAGTAAAGAGCATACTGCATTGAATAGAAAGTTAAAAGGTGATCAGATCTGAGATTTACAGAATCCAACCAACGTATCACGAGTAATAATGGCTGTGGAGATTGGAATGAACCTTCGAGACTTCATTAGTCATCTTGTGCAAATCAGCTTGGTTTTTGCCGAACCCATTGACCATTTCGCCGAACAGAAGGAAAAAAACCGGCATGGACGAACCATGTATTACGGCCCCGAAGCTTCCAAAGATCATGAGGAGCCAGTCGAACTTGTCAGCGAAAGAGAAGAGCTGGTAAAATGGCAGGCTCTGCTCTTTCTTCTTCTCTGCCTCCGGCATTGCTTTGGCCTCCGCTGTGTCCCCCATTGCGCAACTGCTAATGAAATGATCCTGCAACTGCGGGATAGCTCTCCTCCTTCTCTTTTTACTAGTTCTCGACCATTAAAGAAGGGTTATGAGCTTGTTAAACGCATGTCGCCATTGGAGAAGTGGGAAAGAGAGCCATCTCGAAGAATGGAAAACTGGGCCGGTGGGGATTTATAAGTTCAAGGAGAGTGAGGGAGTGAGCTGAGTTCAGTTTAGTAGGTAGCCGGAAAGAGAATGAGAGAGAAAAGTGGCTGGGAAAGTGAGGGAGGTGACTGACCGAGACTGACTGGGTGGGGAGTCAAACGAAGGTGGTGGAGAGCGAAAAGAGTTTCAGGGGGAGAGAGAGAGAGAGATGTGGTCGGGTGGGTGCTTGGGTTTGGATTTATAGTTGGGGGCTTTAACCATGGTTCGTAAAAGATGTCTCCTCCAAGGTTAAAGTGAAATCTGTTTGGTTTGATTTGATTTTAAACTCATATGAACAAATTTTGGCAGCCATCTTTAGATTTTTTTTTTAATTTTTTATACAGTAATAATTAATAATTAATAAATATTTTTAGTGACTTTTTTACTAACACTTTCAGTAAAAACTTTTAACAGTATCTTTTTAGCGTTGTTAAATAAGAGTCACTAAAATATTTAGCGACCATTAATTATTGTTGTATAGAGGTAGAAGGAAGATTCATTCAACCGGGCTAGCACGCAATATCTTTTCTTATTATTTTAGCCGTTATTAATGTCAATAATGGTATTGCAATTCTGATATCCTGTAAAGAAAATAATTCTTACTAGCTAAAATCATGTACTATACACGTTACAAGGGAAGAATGTTAGTTAAAATCTCGTGCTATGTATAGAAAATTTTATTAATTAATTATAAAATAGAAGAATGAAGGTCATGGGATTGTATGGTTAAAGGTCATGAGGTTGAAAGTTATTTTGTAGCCAATCAAAATGTAACACCTATTAAGATTTATTTTAAATTATAAAAATTCAAAAAAAATAGGATTTGGAGTTTGAAAGGCATGAAAGATGCCAACCAAATCCAAATATATATAGGGGCCGTTTGACAGGGTTTTTTTTTGCTCTTTTTTTTTCAGTTTTGAAAATTGAAAAAAATAGGAGTGTTTGGTACCACTTTTTTTTTTCAATTCAAAAAGTGGCTTTTGAAATTGTAGAGTAAAAAAAAAAGAGAAAAAAGCTCTTTTCGTTTCACTTTAATTTTTTTTTTAGACCTCCATCACAACTCACCCGCCGTCGGTAGCCACCACCCACCGCCGCCCGGTAACCACCGACAGCCACCTCTGGCCTCCGGCAGCCACCACCGGACGGCGGTGGGCGGTGGCCACCACCGCCGCCCGACAGCCACCTCCGGCCGCCGACAACCACCACCGGGCGGCAGCCACCTCTGGCCACCACCGCCAGCAGTTACCTCCGGCAGCCACCGCCGCCCGACAGCCACCTCCGGCCGCAGGCAACCACCACCGGGCGGCTAGTGGCCTCTGGCCACCACCGCCGACATCCACCACCTCCGGCCGCCGGCAGCCACCGCCGGGCAGCAGCCACCTCCGGCCACCACCGCCGGCCACCACCACCGTCGACCACCGCTACGCCCCACCATCACCACCGCAAACCACCTCAAAAAAAAAAGTCAAAATAAAAAGGGTTACCAAACACCAAAAAAAGAAAAACTAAAAAAAAAAAGGGTTATCAAACACCCACTTGTTTTTGTAAAAAAAATAAAATTAAGCTACTCTTTAAAAACTGAAGACCAAAAAAAAAAGCTCTATCAAACAGAGCCATAGTATACTTCAAATTTGATAAGCACTTCCATTTATTTTTTATTTCTAGTAGTGAATACCTAAACTTATATCTTCTTTAATAAAACCTTAACCATTATTTTACATAAAACAATGTGTAAATTTAACCCCGAAAATATAGAAACCAGATTCAATTATAAAACAAAAAAACCGAGATATTTGAAAGCAGCAGTAAGCTGTGAATTAAAGATTTTATTATGTTCTTGTAATAACTGAGAGAATGATTTTCAAAAGAAATAACATGTTGAAGTTCCATTGTCGTCCGCTGAAATTTTAACTTAGCAAGAATCTAACATTTATGTATTGCTCCAGTGGGTTACACAAACATGCATGCAAGTCGTTTCTGATTTCCATATTATGAAATATTATTAAGCCCCAATGAATAGCTCTTAACATGTGCTCCTAGGTCACATGTTAGCATGACCCTCTAAGCATTTGTAAATTTTTTCAAGGTAAAAATATTACCTCTTTTAATAAATGTCACTGAAAATCTTTAAAAGTATTTTTTTTAAGCAACGAACAAAATCATTTTCTTATGTGAAACAATATCTCCATCGTTGTTCTTGTTCTTTTCCCTTTCTGTTTCAACATATTTGATTGCTTACTATTTTCAAGTTTTTTTTTCCCCGAAAACAACAAAGTTACTTTTATCAACTTTCCTTAAAATCATCATATGTGTTATCAACCTTTTAGAGATTCTCTCCACTTATTTATACATTAATGTCATTTTATTTTGTTTGAGGAAAATGATAACCAGACAAGATTTGTGTGTATGTGTGTGTGCTTTTTTTAAAAGGCATTTTTTTAATCTTCTTGAAAGTTTGGAAATAAAAGTAAAGAAAAAGGGTCAAGTGCCCTTAGTATTTTTACTAGATGCTGTCCAAACATAGCTCACTAATAATTTACTTTATTTTCTAGAAAACTATCATTTATCAAATTTAAGATAATAGTTGGGCTTATCGGGATCTAAAATATGAATCATCGTGTTTGGTGTTAGCATACTAAGTGATATTTTGCTGTGGAATAACCTCGAGGGGGTACCCATTATCCTACTTAAACCACGAGTAAAAAATAATCGGATCCCCTTGCCGCGCGCACCTTTATTATCGTCGAAAAGCACTCCAAACTTCCATTTCTCTGAGAAAATTTTGATTTTTCAAGAGAAATAGGGAAAAGAATAATCATCTTATGCCTCATTATTTCACAAAGCAAACACATCAAAAACAGTTTTGTTCTTATCCTTTGGGAAGGCTAACAGTGTAAAGATATGCTTTAAGGTAATTTGGTGGAAAATAATTAAGTAGGCCACCATACCAAGAAGGGACATCTCTAATGTTTTGAGGCTCCATGGGATGATATATCCCTTTGGTCGGTTCACCACAAATGCTTTTACTTCAAAACTAGCCATGTTCGGAGTAGGTGAGCTGATTAATAAATCAAGAAAACAATCTTCTCTCTCATCACCTCCAATCCATTGGTTCCTTTTTATCGACACCATTTTCCGTTTCCTCTCTTTTTCGGTACATTTCTTTCTACTACCGTCGTTGTCGCTCTAGACTCCGTTGATTAGGTTTACGAGGTACGGTGATCATATCTTATCGTGGGAATTAGCAGGATATGTGAGTTTTGTCGACACCTAATTTTTCGTGGGGGAGGGAGGGAGGGAGAGAGAGAGAGAGAGAGAGAGACTCTCCTCGTTACATTGGGCCAGGATAATTAATGCCTCAAACCCTTCAGACCGGCCCAATTCGTTGTTGGGTTGTAGCTGAGTTTGGACCAAACAATGACCACATACTTACTATGGCATGCAGGGGCCCATATAATCAGAAGGACATCATCCAAGTCTTAACGGATACTCTTATTGATTAACGTTCATTTTCATATGCTATTATGTTTTTCACATCATTACGTTTGAAAATTAATACCTTACTTCAAAATTAAATAAAACCACTATATAATGTCTTCGCCGGTTCAGAGTAAGCTAGTTTGATAGCAATCAAATAACAAGGTTTTAGGCAAAACCCAACATGTTAATCTTTCGCGGGACCTCCTTAAAAAAATAAAAAAAAAAATCAGTCAATCTCATTGCCACTATATAATGTCTTCATAAATAGTGCCGGTTCAGAGTAAGCAAGAGAGGTGCTCTTTGAACGCGGCTCTTACTTCTATAACCTACCTAGGCCATTGGATTATCAAGGAAGTTCTTGGGCACACCTAACAGATACCCGTTTGGTGCTCAGTCTTTTAACCCCTCACAAATTCTCTGGTCACACACGAAATTTTTTTATACATGTTGATTCCGTTCAATGCATCATACTATTGCACTAATACGTGACTCCATGCCTTTTCTTCGATGATTAAGCTAAACTATCTCATTAAGCACCACAACCTACGAGATAGTTTTTTAAAAATATTCAAGGCTATGAATTTAGTTATTCTATTATATGCGTCGCATAGTTTTATGTCTATCGTCTTAAGACATCTTTATACACAAAAATCATCAAATGAAGGCCTAGGGTTTCTTTCAGTCATTCTTCTCTCATATTTTCTCTTGCGCCGCTCTTCCTTCACAGTTCACTCTCTGAACTCTCTCTTCCTCACACAACGGCCGGCATCCTCTCACGACCACGTTGTCTCTCTCTCTCTCTCTCTCTCTCTCTCTCAACCACTAGTCAGATCCATCGACAACCAACATCCCGCCACCGTCTTCTCCAATCAGATCTACCGTCGCTTTGCCGCCACCGTCATTCCGATCAGATCTTCCGTCACTTTGCCGCCACCTATCGTAGCTCTGCTGCCACAATCGTCTTAGATCAGATCCGTCGTCGTTCTGTCGCTACCGTCGTCGTTCTGCCGCCACCGTCGTCTTCGATCAGATCCACCGTCGTTCTGCCACCACCGTCATCTCCGATCAGATCCGCCACCACTGCGCTACCACCATTCCGATCAAATCTATTTATATTATTTGTGTTTGTATTTTGTACGTATTTTAGTTTTTTATTACTTCAAAAGTAAGAATTAATTTGTAACCTGTAGGTAATGTTTTGATTTTTTTGTTGAGATATTGTGTTGTCCGGAGATAGGAGTGATTGTGTTGGAATTGAGAATCTGAGATCATCACTGCCCTATAGCAATGAAACTAGAAAGAGATTGTAATCTACTACTAAACGAAAATTTAGTGAAAAATTATTTACTATTAAGTATTTACGTTAAGTAGTTAAAAAAGGCCTAATATATAAACAAAAAGTGTGCTAAAATCTGTTTGTTTAAAAAAAAAATTAGACATGTACCCGCGGGTAATACCCTACCCGCAAAGGTAGGGTACGGATCCTGAAAAACCCAACCCGTAAAAACTCGGATAAAAATTACCCGAACCGTTTTTACCCTGATCCGACCGAATTTTATCCGTACTCGACGGCTATATCCATTTGCCAGGTCTAGCCACGGGATAGTCAAGGGAGTTCTTGGGCACACCTCACAAATGGTTGTTTGGGGCTCAATTTTTAACCCCTCACAAATTCTCTAGCACTGAATTAGTTATAAGTAGCATCAGTGTAGTGGGTACTAAATCGATTTTCGGCAAAGCTTAGAGTGAAGTTTAACCACGAAAATTGACGTCCTCTTTTAAATTTACGCCACTTTCGTCTCCGGCAAAGGCTTTAGTAATATTAATTTTATGTATTTTGCCATATATAGTTTGGCAACAATGTAACATCTAAGTGACCATTGTGAGTTAAGGTTATCAATTCTCTTCAACTAATTTTTGTTTAAAATATATTAGTTAGAATTTTGTTTTGAACTCCCATAGTCACGATTTGTTGCTTTCCTAGAGTAGTCCAAAAAAAATAACTATTTTGTGCTATACTAATCCTAAAGAGGATAAAAGTAAAATAAAATAAGGTGACCCTTTTTTTGCTCTGTATCCGGCTATCTGTGTTTTAAACTTATCCCTTTTTCATATAAAATTATAAATAAAAGTACTGTATAAAATAAACATAGGGTAGCCTATGTCTTGATTATCCTGGTCAACCGTGTTGCATAAGTACAATATATGTGTCAAATACTTCAACTAACCTATACTAAAAAATAATTTTATAATTAAGATGACGTACGACCGAATAGAAAATATCGTAAGGTAGTTCAATAGAATTGACAGACCTCTGGTCAAATTTTAGCTAAAAATTTACTCAATAGAACTATCAAATCAGATTATTCATTGATTAAAAAAGGTGGAAGGTATCTAAGAACGCCGAAGAATCTTATTATCATGGTACATTTAAGTACTGATTAGAACAACTTAAAACATGCTTAGTGCCAAAAAAAGTAAGATCAAGGTCACAAAGGGGAGAGAAGTGGTCTGGTAGTCCTTGACAATAAACAGTACTCGCTTGTTCCTTGGCCCCCTACTGCCCCCTAAACTGCCTTTTCCTTTTTCTATCTTTTTTTTTTTTCTGGATGGGCCGGATGTCATAAAGTTGAGATTTCAACATCAAAACTAAGAATTAAATTAACGTTCTTAATGAAAGGCTTGATTAACACAAACCCATTCGTTCTTAAGCTAAATGTTTGTAAAGCAAATGAAGTGGCTTTGGTTGTGCTGTTGCCACTTTTGGGGACAATAGATCCGTTTTTATGAAATGCTTTAGACCTATTTTAGGTTTGATCAACAACTTTATGTACTACTCTACTATGTAGGCATGTGCTATGCTTCTCGAGGTTAAGATCAAATTGTTCCCTTGCTTCTAGCTACCATCCAAGTATGATAATCAAAGGCTGGTTACTTGTGAATTGATTGTCCTCTTTTTTTTTTTTTTAAACTGTAGTTGGAGTAAGTCACTCGCTGCTGCTGATCAAACTTGAGCCCACGTAAACATTTAACAAATATTTTGCAAAAATCATCGAAGACAATATATATAGGCATGATTGACAATACATTGTCCGAGCAACGAACAATGGTCTAATAAATTCCTGTTTTTCATGATTACTCAGATTCTCATCAAGGCACAAGTGAAAGATCTTGATCAAACTCATGATGACAATCAGCAGTAATAGCTCTTGACAGAGTAACGAAAAGATGAATGAGCTTATTTCTACTTCCTAACCTTATTTTTGACTATCTAGCATGCGTCTTTTTTTTGCTTTAACGAGGTTAAAGTGATGGAAAGAGTAATATACTAATAGAGTTTAAGAGCATGCCTATGGGGGAATTTTCTGTAGCTAATTATTGCACTAACTAGTGATCAATAGGGAGCAACTAGGAAAGAAAAGTTTAGAAAACTAACAGGTGATAGTACTAAAGAAAGTTGAAGCAAGTGTTGTGGATGCTGAGAGTCATGGACCACTAATATAAGATGGGAGTATGGAACCTGAGACCACAGTCTGGAGTGCCGGCTGTGTCTGGCTGCAACAACATTACAGAGTAATTTATTTATATATGCATGGGGGTATTTGATTGTGCCTTTCTTTCCAACCTAATCCATGATCATGAGCTTGATTCCGGTGGAACCCTCTTTTCCTAAAACATCTTTTGCCTAGAGTTGTCAAACGGGCCGGGCGGCCCACGGCCCAGCCCGACCTGGCCCCTTTTTTGGCCCGGGCCGGCCCATACATGAACAGTGCTGGCCGGCCATTTTGGGCTTAGGGCCCGGGCCAGGCCCGAAATTAATCAGGAAAAGCCCGGGCCAAGCCCGAAAAAGCACGGGTTTGGCCCGACCCGAAGAATGGCCCGGAAAAAGCCCGGGTTGGCCCGAGTCAGGCCCGGCCCGGGTTTGGCCCTGTTCAGGCCCGGGTCAGGCTCGGTTCTGGCCCCCCTCTTCACTTTTGAAAATTTGATTTTCCCCCTCTTTCCCCCCAACGGCCTTATTCCCTCCTAAATTCTACTTTTACCCCCCCAACAGTAAAATAACGGCTACTTTGGGAGGTATTTTGGTCCAAGTTTATTTTTTCAACTCTTTTAAGGTTTTATACTCTTACCCTCCCCAACAACTATAAACGGATAGTTTTTAGGGGTATTTTGGTCTTTTGTGAAGTTTCAAAAATCTATAAATTCACACCATTTCTATCTAATTTTTCACACCAAACTTTTTACTCTCTCTTATATAAACATTCTACAAGCTTTGCTACTCTTACTAATTACTACTCTTATTTACTAATTAGTACTCTTGCATATTATTACTCTTATTTACTAATTACTACTTTTGTTAAAATTTAATTACTAACCACTTCTCTTATTAATTTGTTACTCTTTAATTCTTTTGTCTAATAATTAGTAATTAGTGAATTTTTATATTTATCAATTACTATTACTAATTTTTTTAATTACTAACTCTCTCCAATTTCGAATTACCCTCAGTAATTCATTTGATACTCTTTAATTCTTTTTTCTAATTACTAATTACTGCTCTTATACTTGTGTATTTAGTTACTCTTACTAATTTTATTTAGCGTCAAATATGGCTGGATTATTGAAGAAACTGAAGCGTGGATCATCATCACGAAAAACATTATCATCATCACAAACACCACCACCACCAGCACGAGCGCCAGCACCACAGCCATCACAAACACCAATCTAAGCACCACCACAACCATTCGTTTCTGGACGAATGAGTACATGATGTATGATAGATACTCAAGCTAATTGAGAGTTCAATCAAAACATTCCAGACTTTGAATACACGCCTGATCAAGACCCCCCACATTATAGTCAAGGACGCAGCTGGTTGGCGAAGCTACTACTCCGTGGCATAATCTTAACCCTGTGCCTGGTCATGATGAAGAAGGGCTGAGCAATGTCTCCAGTAATGAGCCAGAAGTCTACAAGGAGAAAAAAAAAAAAGCCAAGTGTTGGAATCATTTTAATGTCGTTACGGTGGACGGCATCCGAAAAACTCGATGTAAGTATTGTGCTAAATTATTCACGATGAACGACTCGGATGTTGAAGTACTTCCGGATGATTAGGTAATTTCTTTTTGTTTTCCTTCTCTTAAGTTTTAAGAAGAAAATTTCTCACAATATATATATATATATATATATATATATATATATATATATATATTCATATATATATAATATAATATAATAAGTTTTTACAAGTAAGATAAATATTTTTTCGTATATATAAAAAAAAATAGGTAACTTCGTCTGTTTGTTTCCAAGCAGCCAGTCCCAAGCCATGTATATGATTTATAATAAAATAATGAATATGATTTATAATGAAATAAATATATTTATCTTCAATGTATATGATTTATAATGAAATAAAAGGATAAAAATTAGGTTCGTTAAATTATGAATACTGGACATGCCTAGAGTACAATTTGCTTAAACAATAACAACAAATTACCATAATTAAAACCCTTACCTTGAATAACAAGAAAATGCCAAAAAAAAATTTAAAAAAAATTGGGCCGGGCCCTGCCCAAGCTGTTGGGCCTAGGGCCTAGGCTTGGATCGGGCCCATATATCCCTAGAATCAGGCCCGACCCGGTTGGCAGCCCCTTGGCCCGGCCCCGGCCCGATTTGCTGGAGGCCCGATGGGCTTGGGCTGGGCCGGCCTAAGCCCAGCCCTTTTGACACCTCTACTTTTGCCACTGAATTAAGCGTATGTCATTAACAGTATTTAACAATCATATTTTGTCACTAAAGGAGGATTATCCAACGGGTCGTACTTGAAGTAGTTTTGGTGTATGTCTCTGTACTCTTTCAAAAAGAAGGACATCTATACTATATATAAAGAAAAAACATGGCTCGATTTGGTGTAACACTTTTTTTTATGTTACATAACTACCTATCTAGAATGGTGACAAGTGACATCCAAATTTTTTTTAGAAAATAACACAAAATACAAATCTTAAATGCTAAATAACTACCTATAAAGACATGTTTAATTTTCATAATTTAATCTTCATTAAAAAAATATAGTTAAAATAAATTATAAAGCCCAAACTTGATATTACAAAAATATCGTATTGCTAACTTTATCTTTACATATATTTGATTTTAACAATTTCATTAAAAAAATACAGTTAAAATTAAATCTAAGTTTCATATGATGATAATATTATGCTAACTTATTTTGTCACTTGCATGACTAACTTATTTTTCTATAATTTAAGATTCATTTACCAAATGTTAGTAGAGCATCCGAGCAGAGCGTCCGAGCAGGGTGCTTAAGCACCTTACACCAGCACTTGGCATCCTAGAAGGATGCCCAAGCAGGCGCATCCGAATAGGTTCCCCGAGCAGCCTTGGCGAGTCAAGTTTCTTTTTCAAGCAAACCATACGTGTAGACCTTCAGGGAGTTTGATTAAGGAAAGCTCTTACATGGAAGTCAAAGAAGTTTTCTTGAGTAGAGCTTGCATCTGAACTCTTTTGAAGACAATATGATTTTCAATGGATTGAGCTCGAGAAAGCACTTAGAATAAAAAAAAATTCACCTCAGACGGAGGTCCAAGAAAGATGCTGCAGTCCTTTCAAAATTTGAACTCAAAGTTTAAATAACTTTTCTATTGGCACGGAAACGCCAAAAGTGGTCAAGCAGCCTAACGGAAGGCCATGCCTCATGCGTGTGGGTGGTCAGGAGTTCAAGACCTCCCAGTAGCTTTAGAAAAGTTCCATTTTTGCAAGGAAACAGGCCACAACATAACTTCAAGTCCAAGCAGAGAAATTGGGCCATCCGAGCAGTAGGTCCGCACCGCAAGCCCTGAGTCCGAGCCTGCTTCCCGCAAGCCAATGGCCCTTCCCACCATCAGGCCGAAGCCAGCACAGCATGACCGAACAGAGAAAAGAGAAGAATAAAATGGGCATTTCCAGTCTTCAAGCCCGAACAGACTTCTCGGACAGCAAGTCCGAGCCCGTTTCCCGAGCAGGCTTTCTGAACAGAATTAATGGATTTTCCAAGTTTCCAAGTAAGTTTAAATATATTTGGTGCTTATAATCAATTACAAGTGGCCGACCCGCCCAATGGTAATTCATGCGCCTACGCTCGTGATCAAGTGTTCGATTCTCCGTAGTCGTGCCTGGAAGCTCTATTCCTTTTAGGCTTTGGACTTCAACAAAGGTGGGCCTCTCAGGCACAAGGCCCGCGTCCAAGGAAAGGCCGTCCGCGCAGCATGCCGGCACAGGCTTCCCGAACAGCTGGTCCGAGCCCACCTCCTGAGCAGCGGATCCGAGCAGGCTTCCCGAGAAAATATAATTTGTGCTTACAAGAGCGAGAGAAGATTTTGATGGGACACCCGAGACACACTTTCTCAGCCAAGTATTTTGGCTAAAAAAGTGGGGGGCATTATGATATAGCTGGAAATATCCGCCCAACCAGATATCGACACGTGGCAAGGTTGACTCAGGTCAACCTTATCTTGGATTCCAAGGTTATCGTGCGGCAGAGTCCAGATTCTAAAAGGATTCTAACGTAATCCCAATTAATCGGGGCTAAGAATTATTTGTATAGACATGTAAGTCAACCAGAACTCTTCAGTTGATGCCTATGTAAAGGGGTCAACCCTCAGGTACGCAGACAAGTTCACACACAAGCACCCAGTGCATTTCGCGGTGGTCACTCTGTGTTCTATTTTTGGTTCATTTCCCAGCCGTGGTTCCCGATCAATATTCTAGCAGCAATAGTAGTATCAGTCCCAAGTTGAACGCTTGAAGCAATCTCTTGATTTATTTAAATAAACGGACCAGTCAAATGTATGTCTAACAATAAAAGTAAAAGCCCACTTCTTAGCCCACGTCATACCACTGGTAATCCAAGTGTTGGGTTACCTCGTTAATCGTTATGGAAGCGAAAACTACTTCAGCCCAATCCACGGAAATCAAAAACATCATCAAGTCCAGGCCCACTCCTCAATACGGGTCTATTCAGTTTCTGATGGTGCTCCGCATCGACCCGAATCCATAACCCGTTTGCCAAACTCGGTTCAAATTTCATTTCAAATTTCAAATATTGGAAAGACGAGCCATAACGATCAAACTGCCAGCTGGAGCCCAAATTCAAATTTCGAAAAAAAGGAACCCTCCCGGCCCTTTTCATGTCCGTTAGCCGGTTCACTTATTTATAAACTTCCCCAGAAACGCACTCCCTTTTCCTCATCTCTCTCTCCCAGATCCAATTTCTCATCTCTCTGCTCTCACCAACTGAACCCAGCCACAATGAGAGAGTGCATTTCGATCCACATCGGCCAGGCCGGCATCCAGGTCGGCAACGCTTGCTGGGAGCTCTACTGCCTCGAACACGGCATTCAGGTCAACTTTTCTTCACCGAAACTCCCCCCCCCCCATCCCGAGATTTCATTGGTTATCTCGTCTTTTAACTTCTTACCGATTTAGGCATGGCTTGATTCGTTGAACGATGCTTTGCGTTTGAGTTTAATTTTCTGCGTACAAAGTACAGTGATAGAAAATCTAAGGGAACGGATGGACTATCGAAGGATTCATTTCAATTCTAATTTTGTTTCTCTCTCTTTTTGATTGATTTTGGTGATTATTTTTTTTTGGGTACCTACAGCCTGATGGACAAATGCCCAGTGATAAAACGGTTGGCGGCGGTGACGATGCCTTCAACACGTTCTTCAGCGAAACCGGCGCCGGAAAACACGTCCCACGCGCCGTATTCGTCGACCTCGAGCCCACCGTAATCGACGAGGTCCGCACCGGCACTTACCGGCAGCTCTTCCACCCTGAACAGCTCATCAGCGGCAAAGAAGACGCCGCCAACAACTTCGCTAGAGGCCACTACACAAGTAAATTTCATCTCTCTCCGATTTCTTCATTTCCCCAATTCGATTCGTAGTTAATAATTAGACTTTTGATGTTTGCAGTTGGAAAGGAGATTGTGGATTTGTGTCTTGATCGGATAAGGAAGTTGGCGGACAATTGTACTGGGCTACAAGGGTTTTTGGTGTTTCATGCTGTTGGGGGTGGGACTGGATCTGGGCTTGGATCGCTGCTGCTTGAGAGGCTTTCTGTGGACTACGGGAAGAAGTCCAAGCTGGGTTTCACTGTTTACCCTTCTCCTCAGGTTTCCACCTCCGTGGTTGAGCCTTACAACTCTGTACTCTCAACCCATTCACTTCTTGAGCACACTGACGTTGCGGTTCTCCTTGATAATGAAGCCATATATGATATCTGCCGCAAGTCACTTGATATTGAAAGGCCTACTTATACCAATCTCAACAGGCTTGTCTCTCAGGTATTTTTTTCTTGTCTGAGTTTGAACTCATAATAATCCAAGTATGCTAGCCTGCTAGGTGTTTGTTGAAAAGCTTGTATAGTTGTATGAATAATTAAATCCAAATACTATATGCAATTTGCCAAAATGTACGTGGAAATAACGCCCAAAGACTGTGTAAGCCGAGTGTACAAATTTTATATGTAGATCGGCTGTTTGTTAAATGCTCACGACATATTTAAGCTTGAATGCATTTCAAACTTCATATATATGCTACATGTTTGTTAAACATGTCTAGGTGAATTTTGAATTCAACTGTTTTATGTAGTGTAGCTGTAGCCTGTAGGCTAACTGTTTCTTAATGTGTTTGCGTGAATGTGAACTCCAATCATTATATGAAGGCTAATGGTTTGTGTGTAAACCTGAACTCCAATTATTGTTTGTAGGCCAACCGTAAATCAAAGTGCTCTTAAGAAAATGAAACGTAAATGAACTGTGAATGGTTTCCTGGTGCAGGTCATTTCATCGCTGACAGCATCTCTCCGTTTCGATGGAGCTTTGAATGTGGATGTGACTGAGTTCCAGACGAACTTGGTGCCATACCCAAGGATCCATTTCATGCTTTCTTCGTATGCGCCGGTCATTTCAGCAGAGAAGGCCTACCATGAACAACTTTCTGTGGCAGAAATTACCAATAGTGCTTTTGAGCCATCGTCTATGATGGCCAAGTGTGATCCCCGCCATGGCAAGTACATGGCTTGCTGTTTGATGTACAGGGGAGATGTCGTGCCCAAGGATGTGAATGCGGCCGTGGCCACGATCAAGACCAAGAGGACCATTCAGTTTGTGGACTGGTGCCCAACTGGGTTCAAGTGTGGAATCAACTACCAGCCTCCAACCGTGGTGCCTGGAGGTGATTTGGCAAAGGTTCAGAGGGCAGTTTGCATGATCTCCAACTCGACTAGTGTCGCCGAGGTGTTTTCGAGGATCGATCATAAATTTGATCTCATGTACGCCAAGCGAGCATTTGTTCATTGGTACGTGGGTGAGGGTATGGAGGAAGGCGAATTTTCTGAAGCTAGAGAGGACTTGGCTGCTCTGGAGAAGGACTATGAGGAAGTTGGAGCCGAGTCGGCCGAAGGGGAAGACGATGAAGGTGACGAGTACTAGAATGCTTGGGCATCACGTGGAACGTTGTTTTTGTTGGAAAATGAAAGCCAATGGGCTCATTGGTACTTGAAATGCAATTAGCGGTTTGGAATTAGATTGTTGTAGCTATCTAGAATTTCACTTCCCGTTTAGGGTTGTGCTCTCTGTTTCTCTATATTCACATCTGATCTGATTGAGACATCATGGTGTCTTGTCTGGTTCTTCTTGATGTGAATGAAATTCTGCCAATGTTTCTCTATTTCCTCTGAACTAGTAGTCTTATTTCCTTTTTTTTATTTATTTTATATTTTCATGCATATCGGAGAAAATGAACAGCAAAATAAGAGGGAGGTTCATCCGTCCGTCTATTAATTGAGCCTCATCCATGTATTCACTTTCCTAACTGTACAACAACACAGACAAGACACTCAACTTTCTCTCTAGATCATACCACGTGTTCTTTATGATCTGCCAGCTCTACTCCTTGATTAAACCTGAACACGAAAAAGTAGCTAAAGGGGGTCACCCACCACCAGCAGCCTCCTTCACGAACTCTCTCTGGCTTTCTGCATATTTCTGTTGCAAACTTTGAGCTGAGGAACATGAAAACAGAGGTTAGTATAATCCAATGAATAAATTTATGTTGCAGGAGCACAAATAATTTCAACCTGACATCTCACTGAGATAAGATAATTTTCAATTATTTTAGGAAATTAAAAGACGAAGAGACGAACCTTTCAGTGAAAAATACTGATCTCGGTCTTGCCTTTGAGAGGTGAAGAAGGCAAGGCGTGCCTCGACGAGAAGAGCACATCATCGTCCACGTGATCAGCAGGAGGGACGTGATGGAGATGATGATGATGCTGGGCGGTGTCCTCGCCGAGGTGCGAATCCTCCTCCCTGATCCGTAGAATCTGGCTGTGCACCCGGACGTCGACGTCCTTCATCGCCGGCCACTTCCTCGCCCTCGCCATCACCGACCTCGGCGACTCCGTCTCCTCCGACGATCCGTTGCTCTCCTGATCCGTCTCCAGCTCCCAGCACGCCTTCACGCCTCGGTCCGCCACCTTCTCCGCAGCGACAACACTTGCGCCGGAATCCACCGACAGTCCCGTCGCCGACAAATCCTTCCGGCCTCCCGACTTCGCAGCCATGTTCATCACGGTCATATCGTAAAAAGTATCAAATTCAGCAATGGATGCTTTGCTTGCGGAGAAATGACGTGAAGGCACGACTCTATACATATATATACCGGGGCTGTCGGGTGAGCGAGTTTAATTAGGGCTTGTTTTTCTTATGCGGGAGGGGAGGGGGAGCTTTGAGGCGGTGACGCGTGTCCACGTTGTTATTGAAAAGGGCCACGGTCACGTGTTGACCGGTCCAAGACATGTGGCGAGAGAAGGAGTTTTGATTTGTGGAACATTTGGGTGGGGGTGGACCGGTCCAACCCGTTGCCGTTTCGCCGGGAACGAGTTGCGGATCAAAGGTGGGAACGTAAGAATGTGCCACCTCAGCAGATAGTGCTGAATCATGCGAGATTAACGATAAGAATGTTTGATTTAGTATAAGTGGGTTAGGACGATTGGGCGCGGAGTCAACATCAGATTGATACGGTCGCTTTGGGCACGGGACTGAGAGTTTTCAATAGCTCAAGTTGTGTCCAAGTGGCAATGGGGGGGGGGGGGGGGGGGGTCTCAATGCCTGTTACCACATAATAATAATAATAATTTAAAACTGATTCTTTTTTTTCATTTTTAGTTATGCAGGTTTTGAATAATTTAAGTGCACGTTTTGAACAATTCGAGGTGTAATAACAGATTGAGGTTTCTATATTGAAATCTCCGTTGAGAAACTGATGGTTGCATTACGAATTTGAATCAGAAAAATATTTCTGTTGCTATTTCATTAAAACTATAACAAAAAGAAATTTTTTAACAACTCCTCAGTATGACTTCATCTCTCTCTTTCTTCCTTTCTCTTTCTCTCACAATAAAGCAAACATATTGGCCAATAAGAAATACAAGCCTGATCGTAAAAAAACCTCAGTAGTTTAACTTGGTATATGTGCAAACCCCTTTCTCACAGCTTTCTTCTCCAAAAGACCCATTTGCAGCCCCTTCCTCCTTCGGCTGCCATGGCTG
Organism: Escallonia herrerae; assembly: GCA_033070095.1. NCBI lineage: Eukaryota > Viridiplantae > Streptophyta > Magnoliopsida > Escalloniales > Escalloniaceae > Escallonia > Escallonia herrerae. Next base: position 338,465 of record JAVXUP010000326.1, read on the forward strand.
TAAGGATGGAAGGGGAGGCCCTCACATCGTTACTCCCTCTTCTCTTGTTTCTTTTTTTCGCATCCTTTGCTCCCTTTTCCTCGGCAACCCACATTTGCCGCCATTCACCACCACCTTCCTCCACCCCCCGATCTTTACCCCCACCCACAGATCGGGAGTCCTTCAACCACAAACTTACTCCCTCCCACTCACTACCCTCAGATCTAAAAGGTTTTTTCGGATCTGTCAAGGTCGCCAGACTTCCGATCCTGTTGGTTTGCGTTGATTTCTCTCATGCAGGTCCAAAATGGCGGGATTGTGGCGTGAAGATGGCGGATCTAGAAGAGACGGAGACTACCAATTCCCTTTGAGCTTCGGATCGATCAGATTCGACCTTGGGAACTCGCTCCAACTCCCTGAGATCCGTATACAACCGCGGCAGTACTCTAAACTGCCACTTCAAGTGGCCCTTGGAATTGATACCTCGTTGCAGCTCTTCCACTTTGTTATCATTTGATCTGAATTTTGTAAATCCAATAATGGTAATACTTATCTTTTTCATTTCCTGTCAAGGTCATGTTGGCCAGTTTGTGCTCCAGAGTGAAGCTTCTGCTTGTACTCTTTTTGTTTGTACCTTTGGGTACTTTATTTCTAGAGTCAAACATTTGTTTGTGCTCTTTAGGTTGTACTTTGTATTTTACTTTAATGCAGTTTCCGTTTCGACAAAAAAAAAAGGAGTGGGTAAAATGTAATCTAGAAGCTTCACTGCCATTTGGTTATTATTTTTTTTATGCACGAGGAAAGATTCATATTATAAGTACGTTAAAGTACAGAGATATTTGAGTTTTACTTTTTTGAATATTTATACAGCAACAACTGAAAGACTTTTAGCCATTCCTAAGTCACAACACTTTTCTTCCCGTCATCATCTCCAAATCCCACACCACAAGAAGAAAATCATCAGGAATCTCTTGCACCAACTCTCAAGAAATCCCAAATAAAAAACAACCCAACCTCTCCGGCACCCCTATACCACAAACGCTGGCAACAACTATCTCATGGAGAATCACGACCTACAAGAAGACCGGCGAGATCTGGAGTTACTCAATTGGATGTTAATTGGATCCATGGTACTTGATTGGGAGTCAGATCGGTGGGTATGGTGTTTGTGGTGGGTTCATTGGTGTTGATGGGTGATATGGTGATGATGGTGGATGAGTATGTTGGCAAGGATGGTGGTGCATTTTGCTAGGTATGATGATGTGGGGTGGTTTCGTTCTCGAGGAGAGGAATTTCAGTGAGTGCCATAGTGAGGCCACTACAAGGCGATGGGAACGGAGTACGTCGCGGCGGCCACGGAGAATCCACGTTCAGTGGTGGTGGTGAGTGGTAAAAACAAGTGGTGGATGTAAATCAACATTCAGGGGTAGTGATGGGAGGTGAAAACAATTGGTGGTGCGGTTGGTGGTGTGGGTGGTCGTGGATGTGCCGTAGGTGATTTGTCGACAGTGGGTGTGGCAATCCAGAGGGTGCTGCCAGTGTGTGTGTGTGTGTGTGTCACGACCCGAACCCAAGGGTAAACCCGTGTACTAGGCAAGTGACCGGCCGCAGGCCCATTCAAACACCTGCCAGGGCTCTGTCAGGCCTTACTACAATCATGTGACTCAAAATTAATTCTAACTTACGGACTTTCAAAAATTCTAATAAAACTCTCATTACATGTCTTTTAAACTCATGAATAAAACTTGAGGAGACCTAAGCTCCTTACATCAGTTCAAGCATAATGTTAATTAACATAGAACTAAAACGTTTGAATGGTGAGTACTCATAATTCTAAAAGTTCTCTTCGGGCACTACTCCCTCGTGTGGCTCATACGGCTCCGCTTCCCTTAAGTCGTCACCTGAAAAATAAAGAATGAGCGAAAGCCCAGCAAGTACACGAGCCATGTTCCTAGAATAAGTTTGAAATTTCTAAAACACGCCATGGGTTTTCTTTCAACAAATCAAACATTCGATTATTGTCATTCGTAAAAACGTCTTTCATATACATTTACACATACATGAAATTTCAAAAGAAAATATTTTCAAATCTAAGTACAATCATCGTTCATTCCATTCACATCAAACACAAATATTTCTTTTCGTAGGTATGCTGTGGTCAGCGTACGAGCCCCCCTGACTAGGGGCCGAAATCCCTCATACACCCGGGATAAAATAATTATGTGGACGCAAGGGCGCACCACCGGTCACAGTACTGTGCATCAACGTACAAGCCCCGTTGACTAGGGCCCGAAATCCAACATTCTCCCGTTGGATATGGGGCACAGCAACCAAGACAAGCTTCATCACCCATTAACATGTACTCAGTAAAATTTTATGACTCACACGACATTCCATGGCATTCTTTCAAATTACATTTCTCATCAAATACTTTAGAAATAAAACATATGCAGAATAAAACTTTAAACTTCAAATGATCAAATCATAAATACATATTATAGGTTTTGCAAATAAATATACGGAGGAACATGACAGGGGTACTTACCTCGCTCAAAATCTACTTCAGGTATTTGCTCAAATACCGGCCCTAGCTCTTGACTATCAAAACCTAAATAACAAATCATACTAATGTCATTTATTGTTCCTCGAGCACGTTTAAGTATTAGATTTCTTTTAAATGAGTAAAAAAAAATTAGCCTATCGTCCCTTGACTTTTGTATTATTACCTATTTGCCCCCAATGCCTAAAGTACCTTATCCCCCTAGATACAACCTAAAAGATTCCTTTTTAAACCACTGATGGTTATTTCGAACATGAACGGCTGTTCCGAAAATTTCTTGCTCGGAATCCTAAACTGTTCATTCAATTGAGCGTCAATGCTCAAGCCCTAAAAAATATAACAAACGGCAATGGAATGCCACGACATTTCAGACACTCAAGCGTCACCATCATTTTATATTACTATAAAATTCTAGGCTAAAAATAATTTTGATTACTATGTTAAATAATTCAAAAACTTGTTTAAAAATAAAATTGTTCGAGACACTTGCCCTGCCCAGAAAAATTTGAGAAAATTCCACATCAAACGTTTCACAAAAATATTATAAGTTTCTATTTTGTAATTTTTCTAATTCTGCTCAAAAGAGGTTCTAAGAAATGATTTTGTAACTGTTGTAATAGTGAAGCGTTACGCGATAATCGTTCGGGCGCTACGCCACTAACGATGCTAACATAGCAAACGACTTTAAAAATACTATTCTAAAATACACTGAAGTCTCTATCACGAATAAAATTATTTAGCATGCTTTCCGAGCTCCAAAAAATCTAAACTTTTTACTGTGTGTAGGTCTTAAAAAATAAACCTAAGTTACGTCTTTGAGTTTTGTCCAAAAGATTTTCTAGATATATTTTGAAATTCGAAAAGAGACTGCTGGGATAAGATAGCTTTTTAGCAACACTTTTGAGTCTAATTTTAAAACAAAACATTTCCCTCTCTGGCTACAGTATCTTCTTCCTCATGCAATCCATCTGTCCTCTTTTTACCCAGAATCATACCCACTTGTATATCTATATAACTCGCTTAAATACTACATACCAACTTGTATATAACTCACATACACTATTCTTCTATTCCCAAAATAAACCCATTACAACAACTTCCTAATTTCCATTACAGCTACTGCGTGAGGCAGTAGCTTGTTTATCCTTGCCAACCACTCCATTACAAACCACTCCTCACACCATCTTATAGAATACACACCTTAAAACTTACCCTAAACACACACCATTTAAGCACCTAAACCTAAACCCATATATATATATATATATATATATATATATATATATATATATAGGGAGCTGATCCATTGATAGCGCTAGCAAAATGGAGTATTTGCTAGCGCGATCTGGGCCGTCCGTCCTGAAAGATGGACGGTCCAGATCGCGCCTTTTTCGATCAGTCGTCCGCGACATTATATCGCGGACGACTTTTTTTACCTTTTTGCCCCTCCACCCGTCCGCTACATTGTATCGCGGACGACTGACAGGCCCTGACGCATGTCAAAAAGTAATCCGCGACACAATATTGCGGACGACATTTTTTACCTTTTTGCCCCTCCATGCCGTCCGCGACATAGTATCGCGGACGAATGACAGGCCCACACATGTGTGGTATGACTTTTCTGTGTCATTAATGTGTCCGCAAGGGAGGGAAGAGAAGACTAGTCCGCTACATAATGTAGCGGACTAGTCTTCTTTTCCCTCCCTTCTCTCATTCTGACTTCTTCTTTTTCTCTCTCTTCTTGATCCTGATGAACAAATCTTCATGAAGTTCGTTGGCAACAGATTGCCATTGGTAAAAAAGACTCCAAAACGAGCACACTTAATTAGCACTTCCACCTGCAGGCTGGAACCATTCATGAAATTGGCTAGCAACAGATTGTCATTTTGTTCTAGGGTCTTCAACCTCCTCCATTTCTATCACCCTTCCACCGTCTTGAAGGAGCTCATCCAGAAGAGAGAAGATAAGAGATGAGGGGAAAGAGAAAATAAAAGTTGGTTGTCTTTTTTCAAGAGCTCTGACAACACAGATGTCTCTTTTCGAGAAAGTAAAATAGTCCGCTACATAATGTAGCGGACGGTATTTTTGTTAAAAAAATGTCCGCTACATTATGTAGCGGACGAACTTAAAAAAAACGTAAAAGAAGATTTGGACCGTCCGCGATACAATGTAGCGGACGGGTGGAGGGGCAAAAAGGTAAAAAAATCCGTCCGCGACATAGTGTCGCGGACGACTGACAGTTTTCGAAAAAGGCGCGATCTGGACCGTCCATCTTTCAGGACGGACGGCCCAGATCGCGCTAGCAAATACTCCATTTTGCTAGCGCTATCAATGGATCAGCTCCCATATATATATATATATATATATATATATATATATATATATGGGAGCTGATCCATTGATAGCGCTAGCAAATGGAGTTAAGTTGCTAGCGCGATCTGACCGTCCATCCTGAAAGATGGACGGTCCAGATCGCGCCTTTTCCAAAACTGGCACCCGTCCGCCATACTGTCTCGCGGACGGGAGTTTTACCTTTTTGCCCTCCTCCCATGTCCGCGAGACTGTCTCGCGGACGCCTTTCTGTTCCTGACATGTGTCAGGAAAAGGCGTCCGCCATACTGTATGGCGGACGATCTCTAGGCTGACACATGTCAGGGCCTGTCCTCTCGGTCGCCTATAAAGTCTCGGGCGTGAGCCCCGAGAACTGTCCCCTTGGTATCTGTATGGCGTCAACAGTGTCCCCTTGGTATCTGTAGCGGACGGCGTCCCTTCGTCAACTCTCTCCTGCTATAAATATTTAATCAGATCGGGGTATATATATTATTGTAGCGGACGGCGTCCCCTCTCTCGAACATCTAACCTAAAGCCGCTACCCCATCTACGGCGACTCACATCTCCGGTCACCCACATCTCCGCCGACACCACCGTCCTCCCCTCAACGACGATCTCGATGGCTTCTGGATCGGAGACCACCTACGCCTACGATTATATTGGCAACTTGCACCTGGTAGGCAAACACTTTTTCAAAGTCATGATGCCGGGATTTGAGCATGAACTTGTAGGCTATCCCTCTTTCTCTTTCTCTGTATTTTCGTGTGTTAAAAGTTTGATCTTTTGTTTTTCTTAACCAAAACTAACCTATTTTTTGTATTTTGTGTTTGGTAGGACATACCGGAAGCATTTACCAATCAATTTACAACAATTCATGATAGTGCAAGATTATATAGCCGCAAGGGGGCATGGCAGGTTGAAATCAAGCTGAAGCCCGGCCGATCCCAAAAAAAGGAATTCGCAGAGGGTTGGAACGTCTTCGTGCGCCAGCATGGCCTCGAACTCGGGGACTTTGTAGTGTTCGAACACCTTGGGTGGTGGGATTTTCAAGTTGTAATCTTTGAACGGAGCGCTTGTGAAAAGCTTTCGTACCCCATTTGTGAACCATAGTTTATTATAATAAAAATATTTATGTTCTTGTTTATTATGTTTTCAAATTTTTTCTTGGTTAATTGTGCCTTTTTTTGTTGCCTCGATATATTGAGATCGTTGATTATGAATCGTACATTATTTTTTGGAAAAATTGAGATTGTTGATTCCGTCGCTAAAACAAGTCTTCGGGCGTCAGTTTATTAAAATAGCATTAACGTACTATGTCGCTAAAACAAGTCTTCGGGCCAATTTATTTCAATTTATTAAAACTGCATTACGGGCGCCAATTTATTCCAATTTATTACATTACGCCACATTGTATAGCTCTATATATATAGCGGATATAAGGCCCTCCGCTTAGGCCGGGTTCGGGAAGGTCGGGAACTAAATGTCTGGTCCGTGCCAACCATTTTCTGCGGTAAGTATATCCGCGATACTATATAGCGGACAGTTTGGACTAAGTGTAGAAAAAACTAAGTGTTGGAGAGGTGGAAGTAAGTGTAGAAGAAAAAACTAAGTGTAGAAAAAACTAAGTGTTGGAGAGGTGGAACAAAGTGTAGAAGAAAAAACTATATCCGCGATACTATATAGCGGACAGTTTGGACTAAGTGTAGAAAAAACTAAGTGTTGGAGAGGTGGAACTAAGTGTAGAAGAAAAAACTAAGTGTAGAAAAAACTATGTGTTGGAGAGGTGGAACAAAGTGTAGAAGAAAAAACTAAGTAATGGTATTCTGTAGGGCCGTCCGCTACATAGTATAGCGGACGTAGAGCAGACAACCACAAAAATTCTGCGGGGCCGTCCGCTACATAATATAGCGGACGTAGAGAAGACAACCAAAAAAATTCTGTGGGGCCGTCCGCTACATAGTATAGCGGACGTAGAGAAAACTACCAAAACAACCAAAAGTCTAGCGTCCGCGATACTATATAGCGGACAAGGAACAGACCCGCGATACTATATAGCGGACGGCAAATATATATTGTCCGACAGCATATATATATATTCAAACCCAAAAGATTCACCCCCTATAACTTCTACACTCTTCTTCTCCGTTCTTCCTACTCACAAATATTCCCAGCGGCGTTGGCAAGCAGATCTGCGCAATTTCTTCATAAGAGCAGCTTTAATACCCCCCCTAATAGATCACGTAAGTTCACAAAATCAATCCTTTACATGTTTCTAATCTATAGTTGTGATCAATATTGCGTTTTATGCGTGGTTTTGATTATGCATTGAGCATGTGCTAGCGGTGATGAGGATTTATATATGTATGTATTTGTTCATGTGCTAGCGTTTGTAAAATCCGATTCCATAGTTTCAGTTGCAAAAAATGGAATTTATCCCTGGACCAGAAGATCCATCCGTGTTATACGACCAAGCCAACCATATCAGTACGCTCATATGGGATGGTGGAGTAAGATACATTATTTATCAACTTTCTTATTATTACGAACGTTGTTTTACCGTTCATTTTGCTCAAATTGTATTTATTAATAATTCGTAGGAAAGAGAACTTCTCACCACCGTAGAAGTATCTCGCGAGTTCACGAGATGGACCTTGAACAATTCCCAGAAAAGAATACTGCGTGGAATTGGGTTTGGGATTTTCACGCATGGGCAGATCTTTCAACAGCTTGACCGGGCCTTGATAGGTGCCCTTGTTGAGAGGTGGAGAAGTGAAACGAATACGTTTCACTTCCCGATCGGAGAGATGACGATTACCCTAGAAGATGTAGGGTTCATCTTGGGGTTGCCGGTGACGGGGCGGCCGGTAATTGCTCCTCCGTCAGACGCAACGAATAAGAGAACAGCGCGAGACTTCTTCACTTCGATACCCCAGGATCAATTTAGCACTGGTGGTATAAAGTTGAAGTGGTTGGTAGATACCTACGGGGTTTTGCCGGAAAACTATACGGGCCGTGAGCTTGTGGTGTACACAAAGGCCTTCCTCTTGTGGGTGATGGGAGCAATTTTATTCCCAACGACGTCGAAGAACACGGTCAGCGTGAAATATTTACCGTTGTTGGGTAACCTGTCGGAGGTTGGGGATTATGCCTGGGGTGCAGCGGTTCTTTCGTATCTGTACCGAGCATTGCACAAGGCAACGAGGCCCAACTCCAAAGCCATATGTGCATGTCTCTCGCTATTGCAGGTATATCATATAAATCATGTCTTCGTTATTGTGTTTTATTTTTGTTGAATCGACGATATAAATATAATTTTTTGATGTTCTCAGGTGTGGTCTTACGAACACCTTGCTCCCGGTGCACCAACGCGTAGGGATGGAACCGACAAAGTCTGGCCTCGGTTGTGTGCTTGGGAGTACAGCCGGAGGGCTAGCCACTACAAGAGGAGAGTCGATCCCCATCACAACATTACGTACTATCGAGGGGAGTTCGACCGTCTATCTCCGGGCCAAATGCGTTGGGCACCGTACATACGTTTGGCGCGACGGGTGGGAGAGTCGTTCGTCTTCACGCTCTCCGGGTTGCAGCGCACACCCCTGATCCATTTCGAGCTCGCAGAGTGGCAGCTGCCCGACCGAGCAATGCGCCATTTTGAGTTGGAGCAGGGTTTGCCAGTCGATGCCCCGGATATGAGGGTTAACAGGAACCCACCGGATGTCGGAGTGTTTGGCACCGCCAATGCGTACGAATTGTGCGCGGCCGAAATAGAGCTTTGGACTTCTTGGCAGGACACACTGGCGGCCATCGTCTCGGAGCCAGACCCCGTTATCAGCATCGATCAGTACGATGAGTGGTACTACCGCATCACGCGGAGGAGAGTAGCCCCTGTAAACTTTGAACGTGGGGAGAGGTATGCGCCTAGGGGTCAGATCGATGAGCGTATGGCATACAATCTCGTAAGTTGCCCAACAAGTCTGACTTGAACCAAATTAGTTGAATATAAATGTCTGATTGAAGTTACTTAATTTTTTATCTCTTTGGATGTAGGTTAATGCCTCGCTTGCATTCTTCCAGAAGTTGAGTGAGCGGAGGGATCTGGTGAGCGCAATGGGCGAGGATCTTTGCCAACAGGCTGCGACATTGGCTTTAGGCTGCGGGAATTTTTTGCGCCAAGCATCGGGCCAGTCTTCGGGAGTAAGCCCGGGAATGGGTTATACGGGCGTCAGCCAGGGATACGGTGATCCCTCTGGACAGGCTTCAGGGGTGAGTCAGGGAGTTGTTGGTACCTCTGAAGCGGGGATGGGACAGGCTCAAGCGTCGTGGGGCGATTACAGCGGCCCCTCCTTCAATTTGTTCCCGGAACCCCTCTCTCAAGTCACGCAAGACTTTCCTTTCGGAAACTACGGTTTCTCCGAGGCACTGCCCATTGTCCCGTGGGCGGGACCAGTTGGCGGCCCCGAAGGGGAATATCAGCCGGCCGAAGAAGGAATTGGAGGCCAATATCCCCCGATCGACCCCCGAGGGCAATATCCGAAAGGGCATCCAGCCAGGCCCCTAAAGCCGCATAAATGCGATCTAATCCGAGCCCGTTATTTTAGCGGGGCCCCCCAAGACGGAGCGTCGTATGACGTGGATCACCCCGAGGGCTTGGATTACAATGCCTCTTGGACAGAGATCGCCTCGCTGGCGCCGGGATCTTGGTTAGACAGCGGTGTCATCTCGCACTACGTGCAAATTCTGAGGCGAAGGTGTCGGGAGCATCCAGACATCGGTCTGCGCGTGTTTATCTTGGATGCTTTTTTCCATCAGCTCCTAGTACAAGAGTGGCACGACTGGGGCAATGCAAGGAAGGGGAGAGGCATGGCCCAGTGGAAACCGTCCCCTAACCTACAAGCATATCTTGCTAGGGATAGTCCAGTGAGCGCAAGTGTTGCCGACGTGTTTCTAATCCCCTTTTTAGGGAATGCCCACTGGTACTTGGTTTGCTACGAACCATTACAGAGCACGGTTTCAGTCGTCGACAGTCTCTACGACGATACCGACGTGATGCCTGTGATTGATATGTACCGAGGCATAGGCCAGTTGGATGCCATGGTAAGATCCTGTTTCCTTCTTGTTGTAACTTGCATATTATAAAACTGATTAATCTTATTTTGCTAGCTATGTTTAATGCTTATTATGGTTCTCGCAGAATCTTTTTGCTGCCCTGGTCAATGGTAGGCGTCGGGAGAAGGTATCGCGCAGGCCGGTCCTCATTTTCCGATTGAAGAGGAGTAGGCCCAAGCAACATAATTCCTCGGACTGCGGCGTCTTCCTCTGCATGTACATGGATTACATTTGCCGGTCTGAGAGCCTCAAGAAGACTGTCTGGAGCGAAGAATGCATACAAGACTTTAGGTATAGGATTGCTTGGCAAATTATGAATGGCCGGCCTAGAGCTATTAGGTTTATTGTAAATCCGTGTAAGGAACATCATTCCTGCGAGAGATGATGTTCCCCAATTCACATTGTAACGTTACAACACTTTTTTAACCCAAAAAATTTATTGAATGCGATTGATTTTATTGACCAATATGATTTAACGGTGGGAAACCAAGTGTTGGATATCTGTCTATCTGCAGGGCAAGTGTTCAAAAAATAACAAAGTGTTCGATAATGTGTATCTGCGGGGCCGTCGGCTACATAGTATAGCGGACGCAGAGAAGTGAACCAAAACCAAAAAAAAACTAAGTGTTGTAGGGGGGGTATTCTGCGGGGCCGTCCGCTACATAGTATAGCGGACGCAGAGAAGTGAACCAAAACCAAAAAAAAACTAAGTGTTGTAAGGGGGGTATTCTGCGGGGCCGTCCGCTACATAGTATAGCGGACGCAGAGAAGTGAACCCAAACCAAAAAAAAACTAAGTGTTGTAGGGGGTATTCTGCGGGGCCGTCCGCTACATAGTATAGCGGACGCAGAGAAGTGAACCAAAACCAAAAAAAAAACTAAGTGTTGTAGGGGGGTAGGGGGAAACTAAGTGTTGTAGGGGGGTAGGGGGGGTATTCTGCGGGGCCGTCCGCTACATAGTATAGCGGACGCAGAGAAGTAAACCAAAACCAAAAAAAACTAAGTGTTGTAGGGGGGTATTCTGCGGGGCCGTCCGCTACATAGTATAGCGGACGCAGAGAAGTGAACCAAAACCAAAAAAAAACTAAGTGTTGTAGGGGGGTATTCTGCGGGGCCGTCCGCTACATAGTATAGCGGACGCAGAGAAGTGAACCAAAACCAAAAAAAAACTAAGTGTTGTAGGGGGGTATTCTGCGGGGCCGTCCGCTACATAGTATAGCGGACGCAGAGAAGTGAACCCAAACCAAAAAAAAACTAAGTGTTGTAGGGGGGTATTCTGCGGGGCCGTCCGCTACATAGTATAGCGGACGCAGAGAAGTGAACCAAAACCAAAAAAAAAACTAAGTGTTGTAGGGGGGTAGGGGGGTATTCTGCGGGGCCGTCCGCTACATAGTATAGCGGACGCAGAGAAGTGAACCAAAACCAAAAAAAAACTAAGTGTTGTAGGGGGGGTATTCTGCGGGGCCGTCCGCTACATAGTATAGCGGACGCAGAGAAGTGAACAAAAAAAAAAAAACTAAGTGTTGTAGGGGGGGTATTCTTTAATACCTTAGGTTTCTAATGTTGTGCTGCGCAGTGTAGCGGACAGTGTAAGAAATCACGTATAAAAAAATGATTGTAAAGGTTATTACAAACGAGTCATTACTAAAATATTATTACAAAATGTCCGACACTTTTGATGGCTCATAAAAGATTATTACAAAATATTCAGTACACTAAAGTTCCACTGCAGCTTGTTCGTCCTCATCCTCGGCATCATCTTCTTCCCCGTCTTGCAAAGGCACTGGACTTATCCCCAGTGCCTTGTAATGGTTCCGCTTGTCGTGGTCTGTCATTTTGTTGCACAATGCACACCTTCTTAGCTTTTTTGGTTGACTTGCCGTCTCAATAGAGCTTTTCATCCGCGTAGATCTCTTGCGGCCTTTCGTTTGCGATATAATTGGATCCGAAGGCCGGATATCATTGTCGGCTCCCTCCCCCGGCTCGTCATCTTCTGATCCCGTCGTAGGCTCGGTGTCAACCGCATTGCTGACTGAAGCTGCTTCCAATTGGTCGACGATGGGCTCTTGCTGCTGAGCTACCTCGAGGAGATGTTTATATCCGACCATTGTAGCAGCACCCTTTACGGACAAACGGGTGAACATCGTCACCAGATGATTATACCGCAACGTCTCTGATTCTTCAAAGTCAGTATACGGGTGCTCCGGAAAGGAAATGGTACCGTGCAACCTGTTTGCACCTTTCGTCCAACGTGGCAGGACGTATTTATCGGGGATTGTCCTGATATTCTTCTGTGTGAAAAACCGCAGAATGTGTCTACACAGGATGCCATGGAACTCAAACTTCTTACAAACACATGTCACCGAGTCCGTCAATGTGTCGTGGGTCACCGTATAAATTCTGCGCAGCTTCTCAGGGACGAGGTCATTCACGAGCGAATAAACCTTGTACTCACGCGACGACTTTTCTGCCACCTTATATATACTGTATCGGCCCGATTTTTGCAGCTCTACTTGGTATAGCAGGAAGATCTCCTTCGTATAGACTTTGGCACCGTTCAGCTCCAGCGGGGTCTCAAGCAACCTTCTCCTTTGCTTGTACGTGGTTGCAAAGTCTGCAGCCCTTTCTTTCACGAACAACGACGCAACCGCTTTTTGTGCTGATGTGACGAAACTCTTCAAATTGGTAGCTGTACCCACATAATTATCGAACGTGGCATTCATAGATTCACTCCTGCCCGTCGTTTTCATGCCCGCAGAAAAATGACTTCTCGTGTAAACACCAATCCATTGCTCTTTGAGCCCGTACAAGTGCTGGAGCCACTCGTTGTCTTGCAATGAGTAATCCCGAACAAGCTTTTCCCACCTCTCCTCGAATTCCTCAATCGTTAATGACTTGAGGACGCATTTGTCAAAATCCTGTTTAAAGTCTGGATACTTTGCGTACATGTGATGCAGACGTTCAGGGTATTTGTTGCTTATGTGCCAAGTGCACAAGTTGTGTCGAGTATCTGGGAAGACGGTAGCAATAGCCTTCTTCATTGCCAAATCTTGATCGGTGATGATAACAGTCGGTGCTTTGAAGTTCATTGCTTCCAGCCACACCCTAAACAACCATTCAAAAGAACTCTCGCTCTCGTCCCTTAACAAGGCGAACCCGAACAGGATGGAGTGATAATGATGATTGACGCCCGTGAAAGGAGCGAACGGCATCGAGTACTTGTTGGTACGGTATGTGGTGTCGAAAGTCACGACATCCCCAAAATGCTTATAAGCTAGCCTCGAACGACCGTCGACCCAAAAAATTGTGCTAACTCGATGCTCGTCGTCAAGTTTATAGTCGAAGGTAAACTGCGGGTCCTCCATCTGCATCCGTTTCAATAGGCTCATTGTCGCTTGCGCATCATTGAGGTCATACGCGGCTCGTCTATGGGTTCGGACCGCGTTACGAACGTCTGTCGTGTTAAAGTTTAAATTTTGAATTCCCCCAGCCTGTTCAGCAAGAACATTAATCATGTCGGTAGGTCCTAGCCGCGCATCGCTCATTGTGTGAATTAGGCTCCTCGCGACCTTACCCATCTTCTTGTGTTGATGCATCTGACTCACCTTAGAAGGGGTTACTAACGGGTGATTGTGTGCCAGTTCCAGGCTGGTAATAAGCCAATGATCTTGTTTGGCTTTATAGCTTACGAACATCTTGACCTGGCAATTCGTGCGCGCAAAGCAATCCCGTCTTCTCCGCGCATACCCTATTTCGTCATCATCACTGTCATCGTTGCCTACGCGTGTCTCATTTTGCTGTGGGTTTCTGCCCCTATGACACTCGTATAAGCGAGAGCATATATTTTTTGTTACGTTGCTTGTTCTTGTAGTCTTTATTCTAATGCCAAAACCAACCCTCAATGAATAAGCTCGAAAACATTCTCCAGCTTCTTCCAACGTTTGAAAGGTTCGTCCTAGATACGGATCACTAGCATCTACGGGGGTGCTGGAGCTCGATACGAAATCAGACATTGTGAAAAAGACCTATGTAGAAATAGAATACGCTTATTATCTCAAAATTATCTTGACGATTAGACCGATTTAGGATACCATATACATAATCTCAAAAGTGTCTCCTATTTTGCTAATTATATATTTACTGAACATAACAAATTAAAATTACTAAGATAAACGGTAGCAAGATCACAAACTTTACCTTGCTTGAGTGATGCTTGAACCAAGTGTGTTACTCCAAGAAAAGCTTGAAGGGTGCTGAAAATGGAAGCAAGTGAATCTGAAAGCCCGCAAAAATTTTGCTGAAAGAACCGAGAATTAGGGAGACTTTCTACGCGACCAAGGGGACAGTTCTCGGGGCTCACGCCCGAGACTTTATAGGCGACCGAGAGGACAGGCCCTGACATGTGTCAGCCTAGAGATCGTCCGCCATACAGTATGGCGGACGCCTTTTTCCTGACACATGTCAGGAACAGAAAGGCGTCCGCGAGACTGTCTCGCGGACATGGGAGGAGGGCAAAAAGGTAAAACTCCCGTCCGCGAGACAGTATGGCGGACGGGTGCCAGTTTTGGAAAAAGGCGCGATCTGGACCGTCCATCTTTCAGGATGGACGGTCAGATCGCGCTAGCAACTTAACTCCATTTGCTAGCGCTATCAATGGATCAGCTCCCTATATATATATATATATATATATATATATATATATATATATATATATATATATATATATATATATATATGTTACCAAAATTCCCCTAGCTTTCCCTAGGTATTTTAAGTTTTACCACCTACTTTCGATTATTGTAAACAGGTCCAAAAATATGATTTACTATAGTTTAGATGTTAGAAAATTTTTGATGGTCTTGTTAGATAACCCGACTACCTAATTCGTCGCTAAGAATATGGCGATGCTAAAAATTTTCGTATGCTAAAAGTTGTTCAGAAAATACATTGATGTTTAGCAAAAATTTTTCTCACTATAAGTCGCTAATTAAAATACTTATGTTTAGTTAAAAGTATCGTCGCTAACTATACAAATGTCTCTAAAGATTTCTTAAAAATATACTGTTAACGCTAATTGTCGCTATAAATCGCTCATATATATATATATATATATATATATATATATATATATATATATATAAATCACTCTCTCTATCATATTTGAAATAACCAAAACTGATAACTATATATTATATTCTAGGGAAAACTAGCTAATGACCCTTGTACTATACACGGTGTGCGATTTTCCCCATCCACTTCAAAATTAACTACTAACCCCCCCCCCCCCCCTTACAGAAATTGAGCACTTTAGACGGGTCCGTTATAAATAACGTGAAATGACCAAAATACCCTTATTTTATTACCCTAGCGACTAAAACTACATTGTTTTGCCCACTGTTTATAATTCTTTTTTTCACTACTTTTTCACTCTCCCCGTCAAACATTCTCTCCTCTCATTCGTCAGGCCTGCACACACCGAGAAGCTCCCCATCGCCGGCCACCACTGTCGTCGGCCAGCCTCCACACCGGCGACCCATCAACCCCACCAACACAAATTATTTATCTACCACTGCCAAGCCACGTCACTTTCGGCGAGATCAGCAATCGCCGCCTCAAACAATATCCACACCGATGACCCAACTCTGCCACAGATCAGCCAATCCCCGTCACCGGCGACACCACCAAGACTACCCTTCCAAGGCCCCCGCCAAGGTGCTGAGACCCACCACTGCCTGCCCTCTTTCCTCTTGCCACCACTGCTCTGTCACCGGGACACCACCCGCTGCTGTCGTAGACCACCACCACATCAAGGCTACAGCCAACGACATCGCCGGCGAAGTCCACCCACCCCTCACCACCTTCAAAATACTCTACCACCGTCTGTAGTCGTCGACTTATATCGCATTTAAAGAGTTCGACATTTATCTGGTAAATGGACATACTGTTCGCCCAAATCCAGGCCGACATCCGCTCTAACAATGTGTTCCTCTAGTCTGGCACGCTCCTCTAAGCCCTTCAGCAATTCGCCACTAGGTGCAACATCTCCGTCATCGCCAGATCTGCCGTCGAGGAGATCGTCGCCTCCCCCGCCTTTACCGTGTCCAAGAAGCATGCCTTCGACCTAACCCGCTCCACTCGCCTCACCACCGACCTGTGGGAGACCGTCTGCACTGGAATCCGCACCTATCTCGACTTCCCCGACCCAATGTCACCGCTGTTGTCGTCTCCATCCTCACCGCCATACCCTTCTAGCGCCTCGGCAATCTCATCGCCAGACTGCAACAAGGAAATCTTCAAGCGTGCGCAGAGTTGCTGGAGAGAGGAGGGAGTGGCAGTGAAGAAGAGATAAAAGAAATAGGCAAAATTGTCATTTTCAAAATAATATCTTTTGTCAACGCATGTGTTGACCACGCGCTATTAAATTTAACGGTTTTCATCTAAGGTGCTCAATTTCCATAAGTGTGAGAGGGTTTAGTAGTTAATTTTGAAGTGGAGGGAGGAAAATCGCACACCGTGTATAATACGGGGGGTCATTAGCTAGTTTCCCCTAAATTCTAATTTACTAATAATTTTTCAAGTTTCTTCCCTCACTTTCATTAATTTACGATCAGGTTGTCGTGTCAATCGTCGCTAAAGACAAAAATATATACTTCTAAAATTTGTCACTGATTAAGAATAAATAATAAGTAAAGCTACTAAAAATTTACTAAAAAGTTCAAATCTAGGTTCGGGGTATTACATTCCCCCCTCCTTTAAATGAATTTGGTCCTCCAAATTTTCGTACCTTAATTTTGGAATAGATTTGGGTATTTGCTTCTAACTTCGTCTTTGCGTTCCCACGTGGCCTCCTCAACCGCATGGTTCCTCCACAGGACCTTTACCAAGGGAATTTTCTTAGTCCGGAGTGTCTGTTCCTTGTAATCCAGAATTTAAACCAGTTGTTCAATGTAGGTGCAGTCTTCTCTAATCTGTAAGAGCTCTGGTTGTATTACATGCGTAGGGTCCGAATGTACTTCCTCAGCACGGACACGTGAAATACATTATGAACGCTGGCTAATTTCGGTGGCAACGTTACATGGTAGGCTAGAGAACCAATTCTATCCAGTGTCTCAAAAGGTCCCACATACCTAGGGCTTAGCTTCCCTTTCTTTCCAAATCGCAATACTCCTTTCATCGGTGACACTCTTAAGAACACCCGGTCGCCCACTTAGAATTCCAACTCCCGTCTGCATATGTCTGCATAACCCTTCTGTCTGCTTTAAGCACCACGTAATTTTTCTTTAATAATCCTGACCTTTTCCGAAGTCAGTTGCACTAGTTCTGGTCCCAACAATTTCCTTTCCCCTACCTCGTCCCAACACAGTGGCGATCTGCACTTCCTACCGTATGAGGCTTCAAAAGGATCCATCCTAATACTACTCTGATAACTGTTGTTGTAAGAAAATTTGATCAACGGTAAATGGTCATCCCAACTACCCTTGAAATCTAGTGCGCAAGCCTGCAATAGATCTTCTAGTGTTTGGATAGTCCTTTCCGACTGACCATTTGTTTGGGGATGGAAGGCTGTGCTGAACTGTAGCCTAGTACCGAATGCATGTTGTAAGCTTCCCCAGAATTTAAATACAAAACAAGGGTCTCTATTCGAAACTATTAAGACTAGAATGCCATGCAAACACACTATCTCTTCTACGTAGGTGGTGGCCAACTTGTCCATCGAATAGGTCATCCGGATAGGCAAAAAGTGTGCACACTTCAGTAATCTGTCTATTATTACCCAAATAGCATCATGTCCAGAACGGGCCTTTGGAAATCCTAAAAAAAATCCACAGTGATGTGTTCCCACTTCCATTCTGGTATCGGTAATGGCTGTAATGGTCTGGCGGGTCTTTGGTGTTCCGCCTTCACTTGCTGACATACTAGGCATCTAGATACAAACTTAGCAATCTCTCTCTTCATGTTTCCCCACCAAAAAGTCTCTCGAAGATCCCTATAGATTTTTGTGCCTCCAAGATGGATCGAATAACCTGATCTGTGAGCTTCTTCTAAGATTTCTTTTTTTAAGCTGGGGTTACTCGGCACGCAAATCCTATTGCCGAAACTAAGTATCCCATCTTGCAACTTGTACTCAGATCTGTCTCCTTTCTTTACTTCTTCTATGATCTTAAGTAGATGTTCATCGCTCTCCTGAGCTGTCTTAGTTCTATCAATTAGAGTGGGTCGCACCACTAAGTTGCTTAGTGAACTATCCTTGTCTAAGTCTCGGATCCTGACGTCCAAGTCCAATTTTCTCATATCTTCCAATAAATGCTTCTGTCTTGTGATTAGGGTAGCCATTGACGAAGACGACTTCCTGCTAAGTGCATCGGCAACTATATTTGACTTCCCTGATTGGTACTGGATGTTGAGGTCGTAATCCTTCAGTAGTTCTAACCATTGCCTTTGTCTCAAATTTAGTTCCTTCTGGGTGAATATGTACTTCAGGCTCTTATGGTCAGTAAAAATCTCACAGGATTCCCCATATAGGTAATGCCTCCAAATCTTTAAGGCAAAAACTACCGCCGCTAGCTTTAGGTCATGGGTTAAATAATTCTTCTCATAGGGTTTCAGCTGTCTAGAGGTGTAGGCAATCACATTTCCATTTTGCATGAGTACGCATCCTAGACCCTTATGAGAGACATCGCTATAGATCGTGAACCTTCCCGACCCACTAGGAAGTGTGAGTATAGGGGTTGTGACTGGTCTTCTCTTCAACTCTTGAAAGCTTTTCTCACATTCTTCACTCCATTCAAACTTGACACCCTTTTGGGTCAAACGAGTCAAAGGTGTTGCTATACGTGAGAACCCTTCCACAAATCTTCTGTAATATCCCGCTAACCCTAAGAAACTCTGAATCTCTGTCACCATGGCAGGTCTATTCCAATCGACAACTGTCTCTATCTTTTTAGGGTCGACTGATATTCATTCTTTCAACACCACATGCCCCAAGAATGCAACTCTATCCAACCAAAACTCGCATTTCTTAAGTTTGGCGTACAACTTCTTTTCTCTTAGAATCTTTAATACCGTTCTTAAATGTTCTTCGTGTTCTTCCCTCGTCTTAGAATATATCAATACATCATCAATGAACACCACCACAAATTGATCCAAGAAAGGTTTGAATACTAGATTCATTAAGTCCATAAACGCCGCTGGGTCATTAGTCAATCCAAACGGCATAACCAAAAACTCATAGTGCCCATACCTCGTGCGAAACACAGTCTTGGGCACGTCCTCTACCTTGATTTTTAGCTGGTGATACCCTGAACGAATGTCAATCTTTGAAAACCCTTCGTTCCCTATAACTGATCAAACAGGTCATCTATGCGGGGCAACGGGTAGTGATTCTTTATCTTCACCTTGTTTAACTCTCGATAATCAATGCACAGCCTCGTTGTCCCTCTTTTCTTCTTAACAAACAGTACGGGGTGCACCATAGGGTGATGCACTAGGGCGAATGAACCCTTTGTCTAAAAGGTCTTGCAGTTGGGTCTTAAGTTCTCTCAACTCCATGGGTGCATCCCCGACAAATCTTCGGAATACACCTCCAGGAATTCTCTCACCACTGAAATGTTTTCTAGCTTCAGTTACATTTGCTGGGTATCTATAACGTATGTCAGGTACCCACGACAACCTTTCCTGAGGAGTCGGTTTACCTGTAAGGCGGAAACCATAGGTGGAGGGGGTGCAATACTAGATCCTTGGAAAAACAACTGGTCTTGGCCTGGAATATTAAAAGTCACTCTCTTATGAAAGCAATCTACAGAAGCATGATATGTTGCCAACCAATCCATCCCTAGTATGACATCAAACCCCAACATATCTAAACGAATCAGGTTCGCCGCAAGTTCTCTTCCTTTAATTTTTATTAGACAGTTCTTGACCACTTGGTCCGCGACAACCGAGTCCCCCATTGGGGTAGAGATGCACAACGGCGAATCTAATGGTTCTAGGTGCTTGTCCAAGCGTTTGATAAAAGCATGCGATGCAAAGGAATGTGTGGCGCTAGAATCAAACAATACTTTTGCAAATATAGAAGAAACAGGAAGTGTACCAGCAACCACCGAGTCCGAAGCTTGTGCATCATGCCGAGTCATAGCAAAAACTCTCGCCGTTCCCCTAGGCTTTGTTGCATCATTCTTCGCCTGATTTTGAGGTCGCGCCCTAGGACAATTCCTAGCTAGGTGGCCCTCTTGCCACATTCAAAACATCTGTTCGTCCCCCACCAACATGGTTCCCCTGGATGAAAGTGCTGGCATCTGTTACATTTTGGTGCTCCCATTTGTCCACCCTTCTCAGTTGTCGGATTCCTCTGAAAGTTCCACCTTGGTCCAATTCTTTGTTGTGGTGGCGCTCTATTACTGGATCCTTGTCTTTGTTCATTCCATCGTTGACTCTGCACTCATCTGTTTCCTTCTTGAGGTTCCTGGCACTTAGAGGTATCTCCGGACGTGTTGTTTCCTTGAGGTTTGTTATTTTTGGCTCTTTTCCTTCGTTGGTCCCTCATCTAGTACAAATCCTCACTGTCCCTTTCTGCGATTATGACTCTATCCACCACCTCAACATAAGTCCCTAGCCTTAATGTCGAAATGCGAGACCGGATACTGAGCCTCAGTCCATTCTCAAACTCCTTGCTTGTTTGACTTCTGTATCCACTAAGTGGGTAGCGTATCGAGACAAATTAGTGAATTCGGCCTCGTATTCCTTAACCAAACGGTTCCCCTGGGTTAGCTGTATGAAATCGATCTCCATTTGCTCCTTGATGGTTTGGGGGAAGTATTTCTCGAGGAACAAGTTCTTGAAGCCTTCCCATTCAATATTGGCCACCTCATCGGCCTTCACTCTTTTAGTGGCCTTCCACCATTGGTTGGCTTCATCCTTGAGCATGAACTCTGCAAACATGACCTTCTGTCTCTCGGTACAACCCAGCACCTCAAAGATGTCTTCCAGATCCGATATCCAGGACTCCTCCTTGAAAGGGTCAGTGGTACCAAAGAAAAATGGCGGGTCCATTCTTTTGAACTTCTTGATCGATGACCCCCCAGTTGCAGTCACCTAGTGCTCCACGACTCTAGCGAGGTTCTCCACCATCCTAAATACGTCATCACCTTGAGCTCCGTTTCTTCGTGCCATTTCTTTTCAACCTAGAAAGGAGCTCTCGTAAGAATCTTTACCTTCCAATCACAATCAATTTATCAATGTAATAATAATAATAATAATATCAATTTATCAATGTAATTTACTCTACACTGGTCTCTTTCCTTGATCTAACATATGTAAGTGGTTCAAAAATTCTTGCCGAGTTGGCATTTCAAAAACAAACATCTCAAATGTATTAAAATCAAAGATATGACATAATTTAACTCAGTAACTTTATTTCAAACGATTCTAAAGATATCGTTCTAAAATAACGAGTCGCACACATTGCTTATTTTTCCTAATTTAACTACTACGATCTCTCTTTTTTCCCATCCTAATTATTTGCGGGCTGGATGTAGGTTTCCCACTCCTGGATCCATTCTTGTACTTTAGCTCGAGAGAAGGTCATCTCATCTTCATCTCCTAACCTGTTTTGTAACGCTATGACCTTGATTCCAACATAATAATTGTAGTCTTTTTGCCTTTGCTCCCAGGTGAGGCTGAAGCTAAGCCTCATACTCTCCACTTGAGTCTTGAGTACCTTAATCTTTTCTTTCAATAATTTTATCTCCCTTTCTGATGGGCTCATTCTATTTCTTGAAATCTACCACTTCCTCTCTGGGATGCTTTCTGATTTTCTTCTTTCCAATATAGGATGCCTAGCTGGAATTTTTGGATCCTTCAGAGGGCATTTGACTAATCTCAAATGACAGATCCTCGCTCCTGTTTGCCATCACCCTATCACAATACAAACATCACAGATAACTTCCGTTAACACAAGGTTTTCTTAATTTACAACTCAAGGACCTAGAAGATTTATCAAAATTGTCAAAAAGCACATCAAAACCCAATCTCTTCTCAAATAGAATTCTTTCCCCTTTCTACCTCTGACTCTGTTGTCTAGATATTTATCTATAAGATCCTATAACCTAATCAGCGAAATCATTTCTTAAACTCAAGTATCCCAAAACCGTAATGCTCTAATACCATTTCTGTCACGACCCGAACCCACGGGTAAACCCGTGTACTAGGCAAGTGACCGGCCGCAGGCCCATTCAAACATTTTAGTTCTATGTTAATTAACATTATGCTTGAACTGATGTAAGGAGCTTAGGTCTCCTCGAGTTTTCTTCATAAGTTTTAAAGACATGTAATGAGAGTTTTATTAGAATTTTTGGAAGTCCGTAAGTTAGAATTAATTTTGAGTCACATGATTGTAGTAAGGCCTGGCAGAGCCCTGGCAGGTGTTTGAATGGGTCTGCGGCCGGTCACTTGCCTAGTACACGGGTTTACCCGTGGGTTCGGGTCGTGACAGTGTGTGTGTGTGTGTGTGAGAGAGAGAGAGAGAGGGGGGGGGGGAGTAAATTGGTCGTGGATGTGCCGTAGGTGATTTGCCGACAGAGGGTGTGGCAATCCAGAGGGTGCTGCCAGTGTGTGTGTGTGTGAGAGAGAGAGAGGGGGGGGGGGGAGAAAATTGACTTATTTATCAGGAGTATGACCGTCTTTTCATTAATCTCTTAACTCTGTTAACAGAAAAATAGAAATGTATAGTTTAGTATAATAAAAAGACTTAGGCAAAGCTGTGTGTAATTTAGGACAAACCTCGAGAGTGTCGTATATAATTTATCCAAAAAAAAAATGTCTTAGGGCTACCATACCCAGAAGAATAGCATTTTCGTAGAAACACGTTACATTCACAAGCAACTCAACAGCAAAGCCGCTTTATCATATGGCCGCTCTCCATCTTATAAGGAAATATGACTATTTGTCACTCCTTATTTGTACTTCCTCTGTTCGGACTGCAATAATTTGCATTCTTTTCCTTTTATGTGACTATATGTGCAGGTTGGCCACGTACGTGCTTTCAATTAATGATATGATTGGTAAGGTTGTTGCCCAAGGCCAACCAAAAAAAAAAAAAGGCGAAGCAAATGCGAACAGCATTAAAAAGATGAATTAGATAAAGAGAGGAAACAGATTTAGGCCACAAATTTTGCGGGTTAAAAACAAATGCAAGGCCGCCCAGAGCGTGATAACAAGAAGCCATGAGAAGTGGCAAAAAGAGACATAGGCAGAAAGAGCATATGAATGTATAGACCACTAATTCTAACAGATCTTCTGAATCGACTGTCGCTCACCATAAGGCAACGTTGCCATCAACAATATAGCCGCATTCTGAATCTTTTAACCAGACAAGCAAACATGTAGTCACGTCTAACGTGAAACTTTTCGAAAAGCAATCCCATACGAGAACCAGTAACCGAAGAATGAGAATGTTAGCGTATAACTCAATCACAATTGAATGCTAGGGCTGTCACTACTCATTCCTCATCCTCTTCATCTCCATCTGCACCTCCACCAGCAGCTTTCTTGGCAGCAGCCTTCTGGTTCTTTCGCTCGACTCTTCCGGGTCGTCCACTTCCAAATGGGCTGGTAATCGCAAAATCAACATGCTTCTCTGAGTCCACCCTCACCAAAAATGATGGGACGTTGACAACCTGCCTCCCAACCCTGGTACAAGAGAAGGACGTCATTATGCATCTCCAGACCCCCCCACGTTGAAGAAATGACTAATTCATAAACAAATCTCCAAAATAAACATGCACAGAATCAGACTTCATTTTCAGCAGATTTCAACAGTGTGAGTTAATCATGATATATCACAGTGAACTCTCAAAAATCAAGTAGTACTCCACTTTCACTACATTAAAAATGAATGCACGTGGAAAAAACTCGACCAACAGGTAGCAAACTTGAATTTACTAGAAAGAAGGGCAGCATTGGAGTCAGTCACAACCAAAAGAATGCCTGTGATAGCGAAAATGTATACTTCCTAATACACAAACACAAAAGGGAACATCTATGCAAAGAAAATAAAATTTAAAGAAGATATTTGGGTTCATGCAGAATCAGCAAACGGGATTTTCTGCATATCGTATTACAAGCACTATTCATCCAATTCTGTCTTCTTATAGAAAAGTGTTGGCTTAACCACCATAGATCCCCACTAAAGATTTTCTTGTTACAGAATCTCAATTCTACTTATTCCTTCTCCCTCTTCTCTACCATTTGGTTTTATAATGGCTTGAGCGTATAGGCTTTTTCTTATCCTCTCCATCCACCACCACAGACGTTGTCACTCTCACACACTACCTCTACGAACTGGCAACTTAAGTCACAAGCTCCATTCACTGCCCAACACCCGCTGCTCTTTCCTCGCCGCTAGTAAACATGGTCAAGCAACTTTTGGAACAAAATTATACTTAACACTACCATGGCAATGTGTTGCATCCTATGACATTCATCATTCTTAAAAACTAGTGCAATGTTTTGACAGCTTAATAGATGAAAAACTTGAGTTCTATATTGTTTCAGGGCCATTAGATAGGAGTGAAATACATTCAAAAGTTTTTAAGTTTTTAATCACAAAGGTTATTATTTGAACCATGCATCTAGTCATTGTATGGCCCCTAAAACTAAGACAGCCATGTTGATCATAACAGCCAAACAGACTATGAAATAGCCTGACTTTGAATAAGTTTTTGAATTAGAGTAAGTGGTAAAAAGGTGATGATAAAGCTCAAAAATCAAAAGATGAGTCTCAGAAAGAGAACAAGTGCTATTCATTGAGTAAAGGGAGTTTGCTACAGAGATTCCAATTCCCACTAGGCAATGTCCCGTCCCGACCAACCAGAAGCCACTAGTAAAAACTCAGATACTTGAAATACAAGAAAATATCACAATTGGCCTCAGAGAGAAGATTAGACATTCAACACAATAGTTCAGGCATATGCTTGTCTATTTTGATATTCTCATCACAGGCCAAACTACCAAAGGGATAAGAACTAAAACAACAATAGATTATATCCAATAAGATAGTTAATGCTGCGATTTTTTTGGAAGTACAGACTCAGTTTGTGGGCAATGATAATCAGGATGGCCAGAAAGGAATCAACTATGCCATTATGACAGACAAGACCTTATCACATTAATTCGACACACACACACATCTGGAAAGCTAACAAACAAAACCATTGCTCAAAATCTGATCATTTGGGGAGTATCGACAAGGTCTACCTCTATGAGATACAAGTGAGCCAAGGATTATAAGAAAGGAAAAGATATCAAAGCCCAACGATCAGCTAGATAATACAAAAAGGTAGTGTTTTGACAGCTATAAAGAAGAACAAACATGCTTTCTACTACTGTTTTGGGGCCATCAGATAGGAGCGAAAGACATTCAAATGTATTTAATCACAAAGATTATCATTTGAACTATGCATCTAATCATAATATGACCCCTCAGACAGCCACTTTAATCATAACAGCCAAGAAAGACTACAAAATAGCGTGACTTCCTATTAGATATCAAGTAGTAAATAGTAGCAACGAGGTGATATAAAGCTCAAACATTCAAAAGACGAGTCTCGGAAAGAAGCAGGAGTAAAACCTCCAAGACTTAAAAACAAAAAGAAAAGATATCATCACAATTGGCCTCAAAGAGAAGATTAGATATTTATCACAATACTTTAGACTTATGCTTGTCTTTATAATCTTAATCGTAGGCCCAAAAAGGGATAAAGTCATAAAACCCTAAACACAACAAAATATTATATCCAAAACGGATAGTTAAGGCTATGGTTTTTTTTTTTAAGTACAAACACAGATTATGAGCGGTGATATATCAGGATGGTCGACTAGGCATAAATTATGCAATACAGGAAGGAAACCTTATTATATACTTCGTCACAGTCTCACATACATAAGCTAACAAATAAAACAATTGCTCAAAGTCAGATCATATGCGGAGCAGCGACGAGGTAAATTTCTATGAACACCAAAGTGAACCAAGAGTAATAAGAAAGGAGGAGGTATCAAAAGTGGAACCATCAGCCAGCAGTGGTACCAATTTTGAACTAATTTGAGCATATTTAGTCTTAAAATATTCTTTTCTATGAACAAAATGTAACTCTACAAATGGAGATTGCGTCCAAAAGTTTATTTGGGAACAGGAAAAAACGAACCATCAAAATCCATAATAATAAAGTTGACTAGATACGCCCCTATATACACTTTATCGAAATACCCATGTTTGTGGAAAACCAGAAAAAACTTACTCAAAAAAAAAAAAAAACGATTTTAGCATAAACAGATGGCAACGTAGGATCCATTGACTCTCATAGCCAAACTTTGCGTATGACAAAGGTGAAATATAGGAAACTTATGTGTGATATTTGCTGATCTTGCCTCTCAACCACAACTGCAACCTTCAAAAGACTACATTCAATTCGCTAAATAAGCAACTAATCAATACAAATGCCAACTAGGAAAATCAACAACGTAAATCATCTATAACTCTTTAAATCCTAGCTAATGCTATACAACGCAAAAAACCAAAAGAAAAATAGTATCACACAGAGAAACAGGACAACTTATGAAAGTTCTATCTCAGCTTTAAGAATCAGAAACCCTTTAAAACATGGTGGCCAAAATAAAAATCACTTCAGCTTCAAGTAAGGCAAAAGTGTGAAACTAAGGTTCACATACCTGATATGCTTCTGTCTAATGAGCACACGAGCATGGTGAATGGACTTTGCCATACCTGTTTTAAACACGAGTGTCTGAAGCCGGCGCTCGAGAAAATTCTCCACAGTCAAAGCCAAGACATAATCAAGTTTTTTCTGGTTCTCATCCAGAAGCCCATACCTGTTCATCCTACGGAGAAGGGCCTCACCCTCAAAGATACGACGGGGGTCTTTCTCATCAAGAGTCAGAAGCATCCTCGCAGCATTGCGGATGCGGCTCAGTGCATATTGAACCCTCCACAACTCCCTCTTGCACCTGAGTCCATACTCTCCAACAAGCTTCAATTCGGCATCTAACCGCTCCTTGAGGCTTCTTGAAAGTCTTGCCATCTATAAACAAACAACATAATGCATTTACACACAAGATAAGAAAACTAAAACAGGCGACCACGCATACAGGCTAAATTCTAGTTTCTTCATTAAAAGTCCATAGTACCCGGAAAATTAAACAACGTTGTGATGATGCTCCGCCGGGTCATTAAATATTTAACAATCCAAACTATCAAAAATTTTGAGCCTCAAATCTCTCATGTTAGGGGAATGAGCCAACACGTATACCTACTCCCTCCTTTTAATTGGATCTCACCCATTTGACTTGTTGCACATTCCAGAATAGATTAAGTACATGTAAAGTTTGCATTCAACTGAAGTATCGAATAAGCACCACTTGGCAAGTCAAGCTATGGAAAAAAAACAATGAGGAAAATCAATGTTCAAAATTCAATGAAACGGCTATAGCATTAACGTGAACAACCACAAGAAACCCAAAAAGTAGATAAAAAACACAACATTCTCTAATTTCAATAATACTCCTAGAACAAGCGATGCACATACTTCATACATCCGTTGATCTACAAACAAACACAAGACATAAGCATTATGAAACAATTAAGAAGTCACCACTCATCAAACAGATGACTAGAAGAAGAAAAAAAACACGATCGATCCTAATCAAGATCAATGAACATACGAAAGGATTTGAGATTAAATCCATGTTGAAAAGAAAATCACAAAGAAATAGAGAATGTGTATCGAGGACCTACAGTTCCTGTAAAAACTGACGTGCACCATGGCTACGCCGGTTTTTTGCCTTCAAGAACAAGGGAAGAACAGCAAATGGGAGAACCCTTGTTGTTTTATAGCTAGGCAAGCCCTAAACACCCTAGTATTAAAATTTTGGTTAAATTGGACTGGGCTTAATCTGTAGCGGCCCGCACAGGCCACGGCCTTTGTCATTTCTATCCTAATTTGCACTTGCCTCCCCTAAATTATGATTTATCTTGTATACGTGCCCCATAAATTGCAAAAGGACAATGAAGAAAAATTTTAAGGACCAATTACCAATTGTGTTGGAGTAGTTATTTTCAGAGAACAATCAATGGTTTTTTGGTGAACATATTGGGTCAAATGTTTGTACAAAGAATGTAACATTTTATTTGTTAATCCTTATGTGCCTTATCGGTTATGTGGATCCTCTTCGTAATTCCAAACATAATAGCAGAAGTAGACTTTTGCTTCGTGCCTCTTGTTTGGGAGGAGAGATTAATACTACCTTTTTAACAAAAAAAATAGTATAAGATTGTTTGATAGGCATGTAGGAAGGGAAAGAAAAAACATTTATAAAGGCGACATAATAGTAGTTCCCAAATGAAAATTCTATGCAGAAAAACATGATCAAGTAACATCTTTTGATTTTCTAAACTTTAGTCAAATTGTCGAGTGTCCAAGTGTTCAATCAAGAGTGCAAGTGATACAGCATAACTAGAAATATAAATTAGTCCTTATTTAGTCAAATTTCACTCGGATATTACCTAAAAATTTTCTAAATGGTAGATCTTACAATAGTGAAAATCGATGTCTATATATAACGACCTAATATTCGTTCTTTTTGTATCAAACCAATGGCCAACCAAAAAAAAAAAAAATTGGGGGCTAAGAGGGATTTACCAAAGCAAGGATTGCATAGGAGTAGAAGAATGGATGCCGATCCATCTTTCTCTTTATCCCAAAGGATTTCAGTCGGTAGAAATTCTAGTCTTTAATCATACATATCTATGAACTAGAACTAGACGTGTAATCCACTCTTAATACATGACACAATTTCTAGCTAACTTAACGTCAACAGTACCCTTCAATTTATGTCAAGGCAAGTAATAGCACAGCCTTATAGTCCATTAAAAATTTTCAGTACAAAAAAAAAAAAACAAAGAAAAATAACATAGTTCCAACATCCCGATTTTTAAGTGAGGTAATAGGTAACTGAATATAGAATTGTATTGGCTTATTTAAGTCTTCTTGTTCTTCTTGTCACTTTCTCGAAAATTAACGGTGTAACTTGAACGGATTGAGTTGATTTTTACCCAACCCCAAAAGATAGATATGCTTAAAAAGCCCAACGAACTTTAATCCAAGCAAGATTGCATAAATTGGATTGAGTTGGGTTAGGTTAGTAGGCTTTTTTGAGTTTCAATGGATCAATCAAAATATAATACATTTGTATTATATTTAAATAAAAAGTAGAATGGTGGTGGTCGGCGATGGCGGTCAGCGGTGGCTGTCGGCGACAGCAGTGGTCGGCGGTAGCGAGCAGCTCAATCCAAAGTCTCAACCCTATCGAAAACCAACCCACTTTATACTTGGCTAGGTTGTGTTGGGTGAAAATTCAAATTTTTTTTGGGTTGGGTTGGTTAAGACCATAAAGCTCAATCCAAAGTCTCAACCCTATCGAAAACCACCAGCTCAATCCAAAGTCTCAACCCTATCGAAAACCAACCCACTTTATACTTGGCTAGGTTGTGTTGGGTGAAAATTCAAATTTTTTTTTGGGTTGGGTTGGTTAAGACCATAAAGCTCAATCCAAAGTCTCAACCCTATCGAAAACCACCGAGCACCCTCACCCCATCGCCACACTCACCATGATTTTTTTCCTCGTAAGGGGGTATCATGGAATTGTGGTGGTGATGGTGTGGCAAATCCTGAATTTTTTAGTTGAATTTTGTTTTTATACTAGGCTCAATACCATAACTTTGGTATTTCTGTAGCCTAATACTTTTTATTTTAGTTATTTAGGCTGTAATGTTTCTCTTTCTTACGTTTTTATTCCATATAATCGAGTGATTTACCTAAATCTCATTACTATCTCTCTAGCCTAAATTCTGCATTATCAGCACACAGCTTAACATAGTTTCCAACTAGTCATGTACTGATAGTAAATTTTGCATGACTAGCCTGGACCTTGATTATGATTTCAAATCGTGCTGGGATCGAGAACTGGCATTGGGCGTGGGCAAGGATCTTCCATCGAACAAGAAACACCTAGTCAAAAACCATCAACGTCCATAGTTTTATCCTTTCCATGATGAATGCAACGCCGCCAACGCGCACAAAAAATGTTTTCTCGAGACGAATTTAAGCAGATGGATTGATATTTACACAGTTTACATCCTGAAACCCTTGATGACAGGCCTACACATTAATTGCTACAACATGACAAGCCTACACATGCAAAAGCCCTATTCTTGCCTGCTGCTGGTGCTACTGCTAGTGCTGGTGCTTTTGCTATTGCTACTACTATGCTGACCATTCTGATTTGCCATTGGCTGTTTAGAAAGAATATGAGATGGCCATGAATCTGAAGGTGATGGATATCGAGCATGTGGTCTGCTCACTGTCGGCGGGAGCTTAGAAACATCCTCTGCACTTATGGTATCAGACTTGGGGTGCAGTTGAGGGTCACCATTTAAGGGCACGACAAATACAGAACCCACAACAGATGCTGCTTCTGTTACGGGACCAACTACAGGCAACATGAGGCCGCCTTCGAGCAGCTGCGGTGTAGTGGTGTTGGTTTCTGATTGGGAAGGATCTAATCTCCATGAAGACCGGGGATGAACCCTCTCCTCAATCTGGTTTTGCAGCTTCCCGATCTGAGCTTCTAGAGCAAAGTTATCCTCTTTTAGCTCATCCTTCTCAAGAGTAACCTGTACATTCATCACCAAAAACCTAAAGCTGTCAGACAAAAGATTGTCACTGGCATTTATAATCTCGCAATCTACTAAGTATCAAGAACCCAGAAGCAAGAAAACTAGAAGGGGCATACATCAATGTGACATTTAAAGTTTCTTGAAACATGTGAAAGTCAAACTGAGGCAAAAAAAAATTGGAACAGGCAAGAGAAAATGAAGCTTACGTAGCTACATTCTGACAAAAGAGCTGCATTCTCCCTTTTGAGACAGTCAACTTGAGCAAGCAGGTCACGAAGTAATCGTATAGTATCGCTCAATGTAGACGACTTTCCACTGTTCTGACGAGCTGATTCTGTACATAACGGAATCAAGTAAAATCAAGACCAAATGTTCCAAAATAAACTGCCAGTCATATGGCTATACCCAACTCATGGTTGTAACCAATTGAAAAACCATGACAAAACTGCCACAACGACAATAATGTTGAATTCAAAAGGACAGATTACCAAGAGATTTGCCCAGCTCCAAAAAAAGTACATTCATGTGGTCACGTTTCAGCTTCTCTCTCTCAGCTTTATGAATCCTCTTTGGAACTCTTCCATGGTTCCTTTTTCTGGGGGAAGGTCTGCAACACATGGATTTTGAAAACAATGAATACAGACAGTAGTGGTTCCTGGCAATGCATAGCCTACATGCATTACATCCAAAAGAACCCGAAAGCATACATGGGTAATTAGTACGCAAAGCTGAACACTTGACCACCAATCATCATATAACAGACACAACTGCTGATGTACATTTTTTTATCTTAGCGACACACATCAACAGAAAGGAAATAAAAAACAAACTCATATGCCAGGGATTGACTATTCTTTCTTTTTGCAAGGCTGGTCATGAAAATCATGACCAATGATGCCTATGCACATTCCCAGAATTAATGATCTTATGAGAGATTTCAGTGAATTTGTAGGTATGGTCAGCAGTTGAGTCGAGAAAATTACAAAAAGCTTTGTCCCACTCCCACCTACTTGAGGTAAGGTTTCAGACTTCATCATTGTTCTCAGTTTTGTCCCTTTAAGGTCATGACCTATATTCCATGCCGGAGGAAATGGGATTCAAACCCATGATACAATCTTCTCGTATGTCGATTTAGCAAACCAATGCCTTAAGCCACTCAGCAATACCTCCAAGTTGTTGACCAGAGTGATATTTTATGTGCCAGGTTTGGTTAGTTGCCCGAAGGGCTATCTAATCCGATCAACCATGTAAGCCGTAGAGCGCGTACTCTTCCTCTATGAGGGAGAGACTATCCAGATCTATGGATCTTCCCAGCATCCAAGCGAGACACTATAAAAATCTGCTACTCGTTGCCGACGCCTTCTTTCCTATGAATACCCCACCACTGAATGAGGAACTTTGAAAGTTTTCACCTCCGACCCGACCAGGAAAGAACACACGGTCAAGCCAAGCCCTTACCCACCTGCCGGAATTCCATTAAGATTTCCTTCGTGTGGTCAAGAAGGTAATTACATTGGGAACTGGACTGTCACTTTTCTATTACATTACGGAGAAGTCCATTCTCGTCAAGGCAAAAGCTATCATATATTGTTTATCACATTATATTTTTTTGGTGACACTCCCACTCATCCCAAGAAAGGACCAAAAGAAGTGGAAAAAGGTTGGCATGGAAGTCGTTCAGTTTCAAAGGTGTGGTCAGAGGTCACACTCTCTATGTGAGAAGATTCCAATGTTTCATCATCTTCCATCAAGTAATTGCCATATTCCTAATGGTTTCAGTCAAGCTATACGGGATCCTGAAATCCCCAAGTAATATTCATATGTCTACGGAAGATGGCCAGCCTACTGAAGCTGAAATTGGCATCAAACTCTCTATCCGTGCAATGTTACTTATCTAGTGCAGTCATGTATAAGCAATATCTACAGCAGCATAAAATTCTGCATGTAAATGGCCTTTAAGCTAAATTTTCTCAGTGCATGCCCCTCCAGTAACATCTAAAAACTTTGTTAATATAGATTTAAATCTTATATAGCACTAAGATGTAGGAATGTAACTTCTAGCTCTCAGACTGTGATACAGTATCATAGGGCATTTGCTTACAACACTAATGGGGTTCGAGCTTTTGGAAAACTAAAACACTCCACTTTTATCCTTTCAAAAAGTGTTGTTCCACCTTTTTTCTTCCTGTCAAAATTCATGCACCAAGTGATACAATGTAACATAAGTTACTCCTCCGTCCCTAAATTGACTACTTCTCAACCAAATTTGTATCCTAAATCTTCACAATGTAATTCAAAGTCAAAAAATTTAGTTGACAAGTCAAATGAGGATGAAGGTGAAGAAGATTTTCTTACATTCAAATATGTCCCCACAACTGATGAAAGGGTCAAAAAGGCAGCCAAATCTTGAGGCAGGTGTAGCAATACATACTTCATAGAGCATCTCAATTTGACGTATTAGTTATAATGTACTCCCTAACCAGGATAATATATGATATATGGCCATAAACTTGTGTGGCTTAAACTGGAATTGAAGTTCGTCAAGACCAACTTCCTCCAATCTTCTCTAGACTGATAGCAATGACTGTAAGGTCAACCTATGTCCACACTAAAAAGGGTGAAGTATAATGCAGATTTTCCATGGCCCTATTATGAATCCTTCTGTTCTTTACTAAAGTGAGCCTCGGTCCAAAGCTAGATGGGGTTGGTTACACGAGTCCTTTTCCAATCTAAAATCATATGTGACAGTTGCCAACAATCATGTTGTCCTACTTCTATCCATGTTACTCGGTGTACCCCTGCCTCTTCTTACCCTGTCAATTTGGCACCTCCATTTTCCTGGCCAATGTTTAACTCAAGAGATGCTCCAAAATCTTCTCTTATCAATGAGCATCATCCCGGCCTTATAAATGGTCTCATTTCTGATTCTATCCTTCTTGTGAGGTCTCTCATCCACCATTGAGCTACACACTTCTAATGCATTGCTCGTTAGTTACCTAACATTCCATAAAAAACAATAAAGTTGGCCTCGCTGTTGTCCTATAGAAGTTTTCCTCAACTCATAAGAATATTGTGATATCACAACACTCACGAAGCAATTATTACATCCAATCTGCTCTTACGCTCTAAGTAACGCATCTCCCTCCTTAAGCATCAAGATATAAAGAAACATCCTTCTTACTCTTCAATACTTCCCCTCAATCTCCTTCTAGTTTGCTAAATTAGTTCTCCATTTTCAATTCCAACATTGCATTGATACCTAAATTCTTTAATCTAGTCTCTTTGATTAACGCTATCCCTAGAAGCATACACCATGGGATCTAATCTATTACACTCTTAGTGAGCTCGAACATCACTAAAGTAGGTAGGAAAGGCTTTATATTTCTCAATCACAACATCAGCAGTTCTTCCATTGCGTTAATACCTAAATTCTTTAATCTAGTCTCTTCGATTAACACTATACATAGCAGCATACACCATGAGACCTAATCTAATACACTAGTAAGCCATTCCATGAATAAAGTAAATAGGAAAGGCTTCACGGTTGCTCAATCATACAATCAGTAGTTCTTAGAACAGCTCCTCCTTCTCTCTATTATTTGTTTTCTTCTTAGCCTTACCAAAAGATACTCCACAGTGACCTGGAAGTCATTGATTCAAACATGGAAACTGCAAATACGCACATCAATCTTCCCCAGCACTGCAATAGCGTGGGCCTTGTCGTCTGGGGCTGCTTTTTTTTTCTTAACAAGCTTTTACTCCTCCATCTTAACTGTCTCCAATGACATACTTATTAGCCATTCCTTTCTTCTCTTAAACTGACCACATAATTTTCGTGGTAACCTGCAATATGCTTTCTAAATGTCTAAAGACCGTATGAAGGCTTTCCTTTATACTCCACATTTATTACATCTAATCAAGAATAGCTTTCATAGAGGATCCCCCATGAAACCAAACCCGTTCTTGATAACAACGTTACTCTCAACTCATTATCCGTTCTATCAACTTCTTCCATAGCTTCGGAATGTGAATCCTACGGTTAATTGAGTGTCTGCTTTATCCCTTTAAATACAAATCAGAGTATTTTTCAATCACTCGTCAAGCATTTTCTTATTATGTAAGAAATCCAATTGAAGCCTATTTAACCAATTTAGGATAAAAGGCGCAGGCACGCGCCTTTTCGAAGTGAGGCGCATAATAAAAATAAATAGATATTACTGAATTAAACCAATAAAATTACGTTAAAAAATCCAGAACATGGTAATTTATCAAACTTCCAACACGAAAAAAAGTTTCAAATCCGATGAGAAGTAGTTAATTTAATCCTAAGTGAACATGACAATGTCATCCTCGTCATCAGTGAGGACCAAGGCATCCATGTTATACCTCCTCAATTTCATCTTCTCTGTCTATAAGGTGAACTGAAGGAGTAGATCTACTTCGAAAAGAATAGCAATCAACGAAGGGGCACTAACTCAGTGAACATCAACAAGAGAATCGATTGATTGGGAATCTTGAGTTTTAGGTTATTTTTGGTTTAAATCTTGATTTATGACGATATGAAACAAAAAATTAAAGACAACGAACGTTTGAGATGATGCGACGATACAAAAATCAATGACTTGATTTTATGGGCTCCTGCTTCCCTCTTCAGCCCCCCGGCGCCCCCTGGGAGCACAAGGCACGCGCCTTTTTGAAGGGGCTACAACTAGCCCTAGGCAAGCCACGTCTCCTATGCCTTACACCTAGGCGCGCCTTTGATAACATCATCAAGCATATCGAAACCTTAATAGAATGTTATCCGACCCTTTAGCCTTCCCAATTTATGCTTTTCACAGTTTCCTTTACCTAAAATTTTCTGATTCTACTAAAAGACACTGACTAGTATCACTAACAGAGTCACCAAATAACTTCTCGACCTCTCTTTTAACCTATCTGTTTCACATATTGGATGCACTTTTTATATGCTTCACATGCTTGCTTATCTTTTCAATTAACTTAGCAAGCTTGTAGAACTTTCCTTAACCTCTTTACTGTAGTTCTTAACCTCTAATGAAGGGGAAACACCTCTCACCAAAGGAACGACTTGAGGAACCTGCGAAGCTTATCTTCTAGAAAATACAAATGAGTACAACGAAAACTGACAGTATTAAACCCTATTACATCATACCTCTAACATAACTAGCAACATCTAAGGCACTCAAGCAGCAAGTCTCGAAGTTTTACTTGTAGTGTTATTGCATGCTCCAGCTAGGCGGCACTTAGTCTCGGAAACATGTTCTTAGGTAAGTGTTAAATTTAGTCCGGCGACGCACTTCATACTTCCAATCTACCTACTAATTGTCCTTCATTGCCAAGTAAAAATAGTGACATGACTGTTGCAGCTAAAAACTAGATCGGGAACCACACCAGTAGACCTGCAAAAGAGAACATGGAGTGACCGCCGGGTGGGGTTCCGGCGGGGAACGCTCCGATGCTTAAGTCAGAGATGGCTAACAATGTAGAACTCTGAAGAAGCAGTAAGACACAATGTGTGATTGTGTGTGAACCTTTTTCTACATGAGAGGGCTTGACCCCTTTATATAGTGGTAGCAAGAGGAGTCCAATTAGAACTGGGCTTTGGTCAATTCTAATCAGAATCTCATTAGGATCCTAGAGGATCCCATATTAATCTCTGCTGATAGAGTTATAGCTTCTTTAGGATTCTGCCCGGTGATTGGTATGGTAAGTGCCATATCAGTAATGAGCCAGTATGGGTTACGTGTCACAACTGCCACGTGACGTCCGTAGATTGGAGGGATATTTTTAGCTATATCATATGCCCCCTGCTTTTACCAGCGTTAATAAAGCGGGTGGAAGCACACTTTTTTCACTAGTGATAGCGAAATATGCCAAAAACAGAATTGAATTTGTTTGTCTGACATTTCAAATATTCAAAGAGTGCTCTGTTCGGACAAGGTTCTGTTCGGACACGGTGGTTCTGCTCGGGCAGAGTTCTCTTCGAATTTTTTCTGCTAGGACCATGTTTTGCTCGGACTATGGGCTTGTTCGGATTTTTCTGCTCGGACCATGTTCTGCTCGGACGTTGGGCTCGGACCACGATCTGCTCGGACGTTGGGCTCGGACCACGATCTGCTCGGATTTTTTCTGGTCTGACCATGGCCTGCTCGGACTATGGCCCGAGCTGAGAAGCCCCAACATTCTGCTCGGTCGTTGGGCTCGGACCACGATCTGCTCAGACATGCTGTGCGGGCTTGCTGCGCGGACGCGGGCCTGATGGTGGAGAGGCCCAATCTAATGAACTCTTTGTTTAAAAAGTAAAGAACTTTTTATTGCTCATGTGTCCGAGCAGATTCAAACCCTTGACCTCGCGGGCGGAATGAGAACGAAACGCCACTGGGCTGCTTGGTCACGTTTGTTAAATCCGAGCAGAACATACACTTGTACTATCACTTGAGAACTTGAAAAGTCCATAACTTTTTGCTCGGATATCCGTCTGAGGTGAATTTTTTTTTGATTTCGGATAGTTTTCCGAGCTCTATCCATAGAAATCCTCCTTTCCTCCAAAAGACTTCAGTTGGAAGCTCTACTTATAAAAAATTCCTTTGACCTCCACTCAAGAACTTTCTTTAGTCAAACTCCATAGAGTTTTACCCACGGGCTCTTGAGAGCACAAAGGAAATGGAGTTAGGATGTCTGCACGGGCGACGAGTTCGGCGATAATTCTGCTGAATCTGCTCGGACAATGCTTGTCCGAGCTCAACGGGTTTATTCCCAATCTGTTCGGGCATGATGCTTTGGTTCCTTTATGCTTCATCCAAGCACAAAGGGTATGAAGTTGGTTCTCTGCTTGGGCGGCGTGCTCGGCCAACTTTCTGTTCGGGTAAAATGTTCAGCCAACATTCTGCTCGGCCAACATTCTGTTCGGACAGAATGTTGGTCCAAGCTTGGTCACTCTGCTCGGGCAGAGTGTTCGGCCAACATTCTGTTCGGACAGAATGTTGGTTTCAGTTTCCACGTATGAACTCAACCTCCAAAGGATGGTCCTTCAGGCGTTGCCTCCGAGCCTTATATCTAGTCTTCATCTTGTAGGCTCTTTATTTATTTTTTATTTTTTTAGACTGAGTATTTTGATGCCCTTTTAAGGGCATTGTATGTACTCTATCTTTTGTTCTATTGATGGTACTTTGTTCACTATGTGTTTTTTATGTTTATTCTACCATTCACACAGCGTTATCTATTTTTCCTTTAACTCTAACTCTTTATCCGTCACTTAAAGAGTTGGCAAAGAAGTCGGGCACCCTCGCTCGGCCTATACTTTGAAGATGCAAAAGCTTTGGTGGAGTGACGGTGCCCCCATTAACTTTTGTTTCTTCATGGACTTAGATCTGTAGCTAATCCGTTTGGCCTTCTCTTGTATTTTTATAAAACTCAAGAGTTACGCACTCTGTTTGGGCAGAGTGTTCGGCCATCACTCTGTTCGGACAGAATGTATTGGCTAAGTTGATCACTCTGTTCAGGCAGAGTGTTCGGCCATCACTCTGTTCGGATAGAATGTTTTGGCTAAGTTGATCACTCTGTTCGGGCAGAGTGTTCGGCCATCACTGTGTTCGGACAGAATGTTTTGGCTAAGTTGATCACTCTGTTCGGGCAGAGTGTTCGGCCATCACTCTGTTCGGACAGAGTGTTTTGGCTAAGTTGATCACTCTGTTCGGGCAGAGTGTTCGGCCATCACTCTGCTCGGACAGAGTGTTTTGGCTAAGTTAATCACTCTGTTCGGGCAGAGTATTCGGCCATCACTCTGTTCAGACAGAGTGTTTTGGCTAAGTTGATCACTCTGTTCGGGCAGAGTGTTCGGCCATCACTCTGTTCGGACAGAATGTTTTGGCTAAGTTGAAGCAAAAGCTTTGGTGGAGTGACGGTGCCCCCATTAACTTT
The DNA here is from genome assembly GCA_033070095.1 of Escallonia herrerae. Taxonomy (NCBI): domain Eukaryota; kingdom Viridiplantae; phylum Streptophyta; class Magnoliopsida; order Escalloniales; family Escalloniaceae; genus Escallonia; species Escallonia herrerae. The sequence goes on from JAVXUP010000326.1 coordinate 377,121, forward strand.
TGTTTCTTCACGGACTTAGATCTGTAGCTAATCCATTTGGCCTTCTCTTGTATTTTTATAAAACTCAAGAGTTACGCACTCTGTTCGGGCAAAGTGTTCGGCCATCACTCTGTTTAGAGAGAATGTTTTGCATAAGTTGGTCACTCTGTTCGCGCAGAGTGTTCGGCCATCACTCTGTTCGGACAGAATATTTTTGGCTACATTGATCACTCTGTTCGGGCAGAGTGTTCGGCCATCACTCTGTTCATCCTCCAGGGGAAGGTCCTTCTGGTGATGCCCCCGAGCCTTAGATTTTAACCTTTGTATCTAGGCTTTTTGCTTTATACAGACAGAGAATTTTGATGCCCGTTCAAGGGCTTATTGTAAAACTCTTTATCTTTTACTTCATGCTGTTATGCTTTACTATGTGTTTCTCATGGTTTGTCTTTACCATTCACACAGTATTATTGATTTTTACTTTGGCTCAAACCCTTTATTCGTCACTTAAAGAGTTGGCAAAGAAGTCGAGCACCCTCGCTCGGCCTAAATTTCGAAGAAGCAAAAGCTTTTGTGGAGTGACGGTGCCCCCATTAACTTTTGTTTCTTCACGGATTCAAATCTGTAGCTAATCCGTTTGGCCTACTCTTGTATTTTTATAAAACCCAAGAGTGTTCGGCCATCACTCTGTTTAGACAGAATGTTTTGCATGAGTTGGTCACTCTGTTCGCGCGGAGTGTTCGGCCATCACTCTGTTCGGACATAATGTTTTTGGCTACATTGATCACTCTGTTCGGGCAGAGTGTTCGACCATCACTCTGTTCGGACATAATGTTTTTGGCTACATTGATCACTCTGTTCAGGCAGAGTGTTCGGCCATCACTCTGTTCGGACAGAATGTTTTTGGCTACATTGATCACTCTGCGCGGGTGGAGTGTTCGACCATCACTCTGTACGAGCAGAGTGTTCGGCCATCACTCTTTTCGGACAGAATGTTTTGGCTAAGCCCACAGTAATACTGAGAGCAAAAATAACTTTATTGCTAGAGCAAAAGTTAAAGTTTACATTGGATTACTTAACAACCCATTAATTTGAAATTATCTTTCTAAAGACAATTTCTAAAAGATTGGGGTTTCGATAAGGTCTGGGCCCTTATCCCCCTGAAAAAGAAGTGTCTTGCCTTGAGGCAAGATGCTACTGCGCGATAATGGTCTTGAGTCCGAACTTCTTCTATCAAATCAAGATTTCCTCTGAGTCCAATTTCTTTGCCTTCTTTGGTCGGCACGAAGTTACGTAGCACTGACGAGCTATAGTCTGGTCCCCTTTCACCTCTCCAATCCCGTGTTCCGTGGGGAACTTCATCTTGAGGTGATAAGTTGACACTACAGCTTGTAACTGATTGAGTGCTGGTCGTCCTAGTATGGCATTTTATGCTGAGGGGACCTTGATTGTAGAGATTTGAACCATGCATGTGTTGCTTTCCTTAGAGTGATAGGAAAGGCTCTGCACATGACAGCGTCTGAAACCTGGAGGAGTAGCATGTTTGTTTGAAACTGGTAAACATGTTCTCCTGGATCCCCAGTCCCGTCGTAGAGGTCACATTGAGACATTCGAAAATTGGGAGGTAGCTTTGCCTTCTTGATGGCCTTCGACAACGGATATCCAGATTCATTCCTTGGGCCAGATCGTTCTGGAGAATGATATCTAGGGACCACCTTCCAGGAGTCCCATTCTTGGGAACGAGACTCAGGCGTCCTCTTCCTGTGGATAGATCTTCGAGGGGTCTTAACTCTGGCGGCCTGTGCGGGAGAGGAGTTGGTACTATCTTCGACTGAAGAATCGCGATGGTAGCATGATCCACTCCTGGTTACGTGATCTCCGCTCTTATCTTTGGGATTGTAAGTTGGATCAGCCGTTGATTGGTATTTGCGGCCGTAACTTGATCTGGATGTGAGACGAAGACGAAGGTCGCCGGGGTCAAGATGAGAATTATGAGTGGACAAAGGAGCCACTGCCATGTCGAGCTTTTGTTGAAGAGTGTTCACGACATCTTTTAGCTCGTGGATCTCTTTTGTAAGTTCGGCATGGGGTGTTTTGAATAACTTAAGGTTCAGGCGATGACGAAAGTCCCCGTTTTTCAGAGTAGACGTCAGAGAGTGATTTCTTCGAGGTCTAGCTTCTGATTCGGGAATTGCAGATGTTACGTTAACGTGTGCATCTTCCGCAGAATCGGCATGACGACGTGAAGGTGTCGAACGGTGGTCACGAGAATCGATTGATTGGGAATCTTGAGTTTTAGGTTATTTTTGGTTTAAATCTTGATTTATGACGATATGAAACAAAAAATTAAAGACAACGAACGTTTGAGATGATGCGACGATACAAAAATCAAAGACTTGATTTTATGGGCTCCTGCTTCCCTCTTCAGCCACCCGGCGCCCCCTGGGAGCACAAGGCACGCGCCTTTTTGAAGGGGCTACAACTAGCCCTAGGCAAGCCACGTCTCCTATGCCTTACACCTAGGCGCGCCTTTGATAACATCATCAAGCATATCGAAACCTTAATAGAATGTTATCCGACCCTTTAGCCTTCCCAATTTATGCTTTTCACAGTTTCCTTTACCTAAAATTTTCTGATTCTACTAAAAGACACTGACTAGTATCACTAACAGAGTCACCAAATAACTTCTCGACCTCTCTTTTAACCTATCTGTTTCACATATTGGATGCACTTTTTATATGCTTCACATGCCTGCTTATCTTTTCAATTAACTTAGCAAGCTTGTAGAACTTTCCTTAACCTCTTTACTGTAGTTCTTAACCTCTAATGAAGGGGAAACACCTCTCACCAAAGGAACGACTTGAGGAACCTGAGAAGCTTATCTTCTAGAAAATACAAATGAGTACAACGAAAACTGACAGTATTAAACCCTATTACATCATACCTCTAACATAACTAGCAACATCTAAGGCACTCAAGCAGCAAGTCTCGAAGTTTTACTTGTAGTGTTATTGTATGCTCCAGCTAGGCGGCACTTAGTCTCAGAAACATGTTCTTAGGTAAGTGTTAAATTTAGTCCGGCGACGCACTTCATACTTCCAATCTACCTACTAATTGTCCTTCATTGCCAAGTAAAAATAGTGACATGACAATCATCATATAATGGTTCACAGCGCAGGATTAAACATACCTGCTAAGCGCCTTTGTCACCACGTCAATGTCATTGCCGGACGAAAAAGAAGCCTCCACTACCATGCTCAAAAGTCAAAAGTATAGCCAACACCACTAGTTTTAATGTGTACTGAATCAAAGCTATACCCTGCACATATACAGACACGTAGCTCAACAAGTATACTGAACAATACCAGAAGAGAAGTAAAAAACATCTTATAGAAAACTGAACAGCTTTTCCCATGAAGAAAAGCTGTTATACAATGCCTAATATATATGACCGAAAGTGTTATCCCTGCGAGCTTCAGCTTCATACAGAAGCAGAAGAAGTAAAACTCTGGAATTTTTCAGAAATCTTAGAGCCCAACTTGTGGCCCGTAGAGAGATTGATCGTACAAGCGCAATACTATCAAAGTAACCAACTAGTAAGAAAAATAACATTACGCTGAAAATACAACGGGAGAATGTCTTGCCCGCCTTATTATTGGTCTGCATACCAGATGCAGCCTCACTTTCCGTTTGTCTAATCAAATTTTATTCAGTTCAAGAACTTTAACTTTTTCTAAAAGGCCTAAAACTGCTTATGTTTTAATAGTAGAGTTGCCCTTCTTTATCCCCTTAAATTTCCCTCGTGAGGAACTCATTTTTATACTAATGTTGTAATCACATAACAGGAGCAGTTACCAGCACAAGATAAAAGAGGAATAATGTTAAGCACATCTTGCAGAACATGGTGTCTTGTTTAACTTAACAGTGTAAAGAAAGACCGAAGTTCGTGACCCTTACTCCCCCACCGACCCACCCAAAAAAGGAGAAAAGAAAGAATCCCTGCCAATTAGCATTCAAATCTTGCTTGAAATAACAATACCCCAGCCAGATGATACAAAAGAACTTCCAAGAAACGTATAACTTTAGGTTGTTTTCAGATGCGACAGGGCACCAACAATTATCTAAATACTAGAAAAGTAACTGCTTAATACACTTGAATTCGCTCTACCTACAGAAGACTTAAACTAAGAAATGGTGTGTACATGATCAGTAATAATGGAGAAATAACGTTACTAGTAAATCACAAGCAACATTTGAACAGGATCATTGTTTCCCAAAGCTTGCAGAAAATGGGCAAACCACAGATCCAATTTCTAAATCAAATTCTCAGAAGATACAAATAAGACGTACCTGTGAAATTTGGGCTTCAAGTGAGAACAGTTTGTAATTTTGGGGGTTTATAAATGCACGCTCGAGCGTGTGGCCGCCACCTGCGCCGAATCGTGTGACATGAGCACGTCACGTTGCCAAGGGGGGTTGAATGACTGCACTGCCCTCGCGTGTGAGGAAGGCGTCGCTGTGGATGAGGGTATGTTGGTCAATAGGGAGAGGCCGTGTGAAGCCAAACCGGAGCTGGCATACTCGCCGCATGAGACCACGTGTTGGCTCTTGCACTGCGGTCGGAGAGTTACGGATTAGGCGTGGAGGCGGTGAAAGAGGAACTGGTTTATTTGGGTCCCCGCGTTCTACTATTTACTGTCCAAAGCCAAAAACCAAAAGAAAAATGTGTTTCCCTTCCATCTCCTAACACCCCCCCCCCCCCCCCCCTCCACGAATTGGACTTTTTAAAAAATATAATATAATAATTGTATGTGTGCATGAGCCATGTGCGGTGGTGGTGGTTTCTTTTTTGGGGAAAGTAGGGAATGACCCTCTACTTTACACGTTGTGCGATTTGCCCCCATTCACTTCAAAATTAATCACTAAACTCCCCCACACTTACAGAAATTGGACACCTTAGACGGAAACCGTTAAATTTAACAGCGCGTGGTCAACACGCGCGTTGACTAACGATTTTTTTTTGTAAATGACGTTTTTGCCCATTCTGTTAGGGGTAATTAACTAATGACCCCCTGTACTATAGACGGTGTGCGATTTCCCCCCCTCTACTTCAAACATAACCACTAAACCCCCCCCCCCACACTTACGAAAATTGGGCACTTTAGATGGGTTCGTTATGAATATTCGTGAAATGACCAAAATACCCTTATTTCCTTACCCTATTTAAGTTTAATACCATTCTTTCAACTTCTTTTTCTCTCCTCTCAGACTTTTTACTCAATCCCACATACACACACTCCACGCACACCCAGCACGCACGCACGCACGTGCACACACACACACACACACACACCCTAAACCCAGACACAGACGCGCAACCACTGCAAACATACACACACGCTACTCGCATGCGACTGTGGCGGCAACGTCATCGCGAATCTGGTGCAGCCCCAGCGGCGTGTAGCCAGTCACGGTGGTCATGTGACGCTGCTTGGCACGATGTTGTGGATTGGGGTGGAATGACGACGGAGGTTAGACCTGCGATTTGGGGACGTGGTCGTCGATCGTGGTGGCAGGGATCTGGACGGATGTGCGGCAATCAGACGCCGATAGCCTGTGTCTGTGGGGATTGATGTTACCGGTGTTGATTGCGTCGGTCAGTTGGTGGCCGATGAAGAAGCCCCACTGGCTTGCAGACGCAAGGTGGTGGGAAATGACAGCGATGAGGCAACTCACGACGATGTGTAGCCAGACAGTATAAAGTTGGGGGAGTTGGCCAGAATGGTGGTTACTGTGACGCTGATCATGGTAGTTGTTGCGCCGATGATATACCAACGGCAATCGTGGTTCCTTTTTTTTTTGTAACTCCCTGGTGGTCGGAGAAAAAGACCAATGGTTGTGCTCAGTGAATCACCAATTGTAGCGGGGTTGACCAGAAGAGGAGGTGCAGATTGCAGCAATCCCTTGTTTGCAATGAATCTGATAGCGCAGAATGGGGTGGGGGACTGGTCTAATGGGTGGGGGGTGGGGAATGAAGGGGGGTGGGGGGGAGGGTCATGGGCAAAATTTTCATTTAAATTTAACGGTTTCCATTTAATGTGCCCAATTTCTGTAAGTGTAAGGGGGTTTAGTGGTTAATTTTGAAGTTGAGGAGGGGAAATTGCACACTGTGTATAGTACAGGGGGTCATTAACTAATAAAGAAATAAGGGTATTTTGGTCATTTCACACTATTCATAACGGATCCGTCTAAGGTGCCCAATTTCTGTAAGTGTGGGGGGGTTTAGTGGTTAATTTTGAAGTGGAGGGGGGCAAATCGCACAACGTGTAAAGTAGAGGGGGTCATTCCCTACTTTCCCCTTCTTTTTTCTTTTTTTTTTGGGTTGGGTGGAGGGGGGGGGGGTGTTTCGAGTTATTAGGCCCTAATAACTAGAAATGTCCATCTCTTTCAAAATTCACAGAGCTAACACTTATGACTTTAAAAATTGTTGATCGTATTCAAATAGAAGTCTGTTAATTATTCTGTTAGTGTAAGGATCTAACATTTAAGTGTAAGGACATTAAAAATTGTTGATGTGTCAGCATTTAAGTGTAAGGATCTAACAAGGGTCATTGCATCTAAAAAGAGAGAATTTGTGACTAAATATACGGCGGACGAAGATGGAAGTGACTAATTCTCCTATAGTCATTGGGCGTAGCAAATTCTAGTTAGTACAGTGTTAGGTCTATTCCTTCCTTGCTCTTCATGTCAAGGGCAAGCTCTCTCGTTGGCCCTTCTTGTTGTGCAGTATCCATCCATGTAAAAACTCTACACAGAAATTCATTTTTGTAGAATAGCATGATTGACACTCCTCAAGTCATGGTGGGAATGTTGCACGGACTACTGGATTGGTCAGGTATAGCACACCATTAATAAGTGGCCTCTGCAGTTATAATTGACATAACAGATTCAAAGGGGTTAAGCGAAAGGGCTGCAGACGCCATCTTAGTATATTTACTAACTTTTAACTTGTGCGTTGCATGCGAATAAAATTTATTAAAATTACTACAATTTCAAACAAAAAAAAATAAACAATTATATGTTTTGAAATCATAATAAGTTCAACAAAATTTTAAGGGAAGTAATTTGATGAACATATTCATTCAACCCGTAAAAGTTAATATTGTAATTATCTTCTTCTCTTTTCTCTTTTAGGAGATGGAAGGAAATTTTTTGAAAAAGTAGATGCTGCAATTAGGCAAAGCAAATAAAAAAATCCATTAATCATATTAGACTCAAGAAAATATTAGATTTATTGCAGAGAAGTGGTTTGACTTTTTGCTAAAGTAAAGTGTGCATTGATGTTGATTGAACACGTATTTTTGAAATTGTACATTATTTTGGCAACAGTTTTGTAAATTCTGTCATTACAGCTAGCCAAAAATATTTAAGCAAAGCAAACCTAATATAAGCCATTAAATCTAATAAGTTTAACTTAACTTCATGCCTTTGACTAAAGATTCAAAATTAATCAAAAGTCAGTCCTTAGGCAATGAAATGGTAAAAAAACTGATAAATCGGTATAAATTATAAAATCGTGAGTAGAGCTTCCTTCAAACTTTTACTGTATATAACTAATAACACTAATATCAACCCTACGCAACTTAAAGAAATAGATGTAGAAAAGAGCATACATGATGTTCTTATATAATGGATGGTAAAAGAATTACAAAAATGCAATGTTTGCCATATCGTTTGTGAGAGATTCCATACAACATATATGTCTTCATTTGTAGGAAAATACAGATTCCATTTCGCATATGTGCCTACATCTGAAGTTATTTTTATTTTAGGATATAAGACATCGTAATGTAATATTTGTCAAAGTATAAATCACGACATTAAGCAAATGACCAAAAAATTAATTAAATGCGTGGAAGTGATCCACAATTTAAGCATGATATCTTTGTAATCTTTTGCACAACTTAAAAGCTTGCTACAATAGCAACCACATAGGATTAAAAGGTAGAAATGAAAGTACATTAAACTGTATAAGGCCATCTAAGTACGTCACATAAAAAAGAAGTATAATATGACAGATTAAAAATTCTTTTTTGTTCAAAGGTAGGAATACTTAATCCAATTAAATACTCAAGAGAATAAGAAAAAATCCAATTAAATTAAAAAATCTATACTTGTTTTGAGTTGAACCTTCATATAATAGAAATCAAAGCAAAAAAGATTGGCATGAGGAGCTGCTAAAATTTGCAGTAAGAAAATAAATATAAAACTTTATCATTGTACTGTGAAGATGCTATGAAAGCCAGCAATGTACTTTTCTGAAAAACCAATGTCAATTCCTGAAATTTTTCAATATTAACAAATAACATCCTCGATCATCAAAAAAATTTATCATGAATAAGTAAAAATGGAAAGCAAAATCTAGAAGAATATTAATTACTATAAACAGAAAAAGTGAATATAAGTATTAGAGGTAATTTGGCGTTGGACTATGTGACTACTTAGGGACATATCTTTTATAGGCTGAAAGAGAGAAAAATCAGAAGGGATTTTAGAATAATTTTATTTGAATCTTGAATTAACAATAAAGATGACAATCATATAATTAATTAGATGGGAGAGAGAGAAACATTTGCGCAAATTTGCTCCAAAAGTTTAGGCTAATCAAGTGGGCGTGATAGAGGCAATAAAGGCCTTTAAAAAAAGAGAAATGCAATTAATGTATGTAAAGAGGTAATTATGTAATAAAAGTAGATGATTTTGCAACAAAAGAGGAATTCAAATTCAAATACGTTGATAAATGAGATAAACATGTGACAAAAAAGGAAAAACAAAACCTATTGAATTAAATCTTTTTATCCACATGGCAAAAGGAGAGAGTGTCCACGTAGGCAGTGACGTGGACACACACATATATAATTAGATTCTATATATATGCACCTAATAGATAGTTAGAGATTGAACTATAAAGACCATGAATACAAGCTCGTTATACTTGGTTGGAATAAGAAGCATGAAAATGCACGAAAGTTATATTGTCTTGTCTTGCTTTTCAGTTGAAGTATGAAATTATGAATGAATAAATTTGTTTTGCCAGTTACTACTTTCCCACTTTGGCCATGGAACACGTCTGAACTATGTGCGCATTAAAAAAAATATCAAAATTGGCTACTACGAGTGAAAAAAAAAAGTGTTGAGATCCAACCGTCTATTCACGCTAAGGTGCCATCAAGGTTTTTGTGTCGTGAGTCACGTTACGGTTTAAAAGTCAACTCACATGGCATATCTGTTTAGTTTTGCAACCGGTGAATACTTCATGTGCACACACACTTTGAATGGTGCAACGACGAACATCATCATTCAAGCCGCTAATAAGTCGCTAAAGAGATATAGTTTAGTCCAGTATAGAATCTCTAGATACATTAAACACCAAATAACGGGTAAAACTGCAATTGCCCCGCTACACATGGCGCTTTTGCACAATTATCTCTCAAAAAATATCAAAATCTTTTTCCAGTCTCTTAGGAGAAAGAATTTGACCTATTTGTTAATGAGAAAATATTTCGAAACCCCACTCTGGTCGATTTTAGAAATGATATGTCAATCAGAAATTAAAAGATTCGTATAAAATATACTCGTTTTGTTAAAATGATGTTTGTATTTAATTCACTTTATGCTAATGCCACCATTTTTACATTTTACCATAGACAAATTTTAAAATTAAGGTAACCATCTTTTTTTATAATATGCCTTTCGCTGCCGGCATTGCCGCAGCAACACCATAGGCCATCATCACCTCAATCCAACCCTATTATCCAAACCTTATCCATCATTCCCCCATCCCCCACCCCCACCCCCACCTCCACCCCATTCTCTCAATTTCTTACACTTTTTCCCCTGCAAATTTAAGAGCTCTCGTCATCATCACCGGTGTCCCAAAATTTAACTCAACAAAATTATCCATATAACCCTAACTCTCTCGATCAAAATGCCTTACTCTTCCCTATAAGAAGTGCTTACGCACCGACACCACCACCAGATATATGTGCAAATCTGCACCCAAAACCAACCACAAAGCCAAATCACCTAGAAGAAAAAGAACTAGTCTTCCCTTTCTTAGACCCTTGTTTGTACGGAACTTCCCTACTTTCTAATAGGAAAGAGATAAAGGAAGTCTTGTTTCATATAATCTACCCTTTCTATCTACGTGCCTTCCTGAACAGACTTTTAGTTTGATTATAGTTGTTTAAGGTTTTTTTTATAAGGAGGGAATGTGATGCCTTCCTCTGATACTCCACTGATATAGTGGAGTTAGTTACAAGCTTTTAGTTCTTTAAGGTTTGATTATAGTTGTTTAATGGTTTCTTATAAGGAGTAGATGTGAAAAACTAATATAGATAGACCATGGTTCCCCTCGACATTGAACACTAACACAATTTGTTGGACGAGGGTCGTCTTGCTCTGTTTTACCTTTGTGGATTGTTAAAGTGTACTCGCTCACCACCACACAATCCAGTGAAACGGCTGCTGGCACCGCACATCTCTCTTCCACCATTAGCATCGCCACCATGAATCACACTATTTTGCTCCTTGCACCTTCGTCAAGGCACCAACGAGTTATGGGCACGCCGCACACACATGCATGCTTCCATGTACACACACTTGCACAGATTTGAGCACGCACACGTGCACACACTCACGCATGTCTATACAAATTTGGTTATTGAGGAGGGGAGGGATGAAAGCTTGCATTTTGACACTGGAGAGCCGCATGGGTGGCCGATTAAAGCACAAATTTTGAAGGCAGTGATCAGATCGTGTGTGACATCATATCTATCAGATTGGTCGTCATATACGCGCGTGTGTGTGGGGGGCGGGGGGGGGGGGGGGCATGCGAATGTGTGGTTTGTGGTGGTGGCGTTGGAGTTGACGGGATGGTTGTTGTAAAATCTATTACTCCGACCAATACATTGTCCGATCAAAAGATGTTTAATGTTTTTCATAATTGACAGACACATACTTATACTCTAAGCTCACGGCGTTCAATGATTTTTTCCCTTTGTTTAAAAATGTCTTTATTAGATTTTGCAAAAATATCCCCCAAAGCTTTGTGTTGCAATTATCACATCTGTTCACTGCAAACTCGTAATCAATGTGTGGATTATTTTTTGCCTATCGATATGAACTTTTTCACAGCATTTGAAAATTTGAAATTTGCGAATTAAAAATTGTATAATGTACAAAGTGTATTCAAATGTAAATTGAAAGCATCCAACTTCTATCATACGAAGGCTTTTGTCATAAAAAAAAAATACACTAATCCCCCTAAGAGAATTCTCCGTGAAAAGAGAAAGGAAAAAAAAAAAGACTTGACGAATGGTGATTGTTGTTATACTTTGAGTCATGCATCTAATATTTACTATACTACAAAATAACTACCACAAAATATAAAATACTACCTAAAAATAACTTCTGCCACCTATAAAAATACTTCTACTAAATGGGTAGCTACCTTCTAGAAAATAGGAATATATTTAACTTAAGTTAGTCTCTTCACATGAGAAAATAATTTCTACATTTGAATTCATCATCATTTTCTTCTTTTGCAAATAAAAAAATTTAATGGTATTTTGTTAAAGACAAGTCATTAGTACCTATTGATAGTGAAAAAACATTTGTAGGTACAAATGCGGTGAACTACCAAAAATATCTTCGACTTAATGACTGTCATTAACGGATGCTATTCCTAATAAATGTCGTATATATGTGTATATATATATATTATTTTAATTATTTTATAGCAGACGAATAACATCTTGTGCGTGTGTATTTATTTATATCACTTGGGTGAAATATCCGCTGATTGGCACAGGAGCATGTTGCAAGCAGCTGTGTAGTATCCAAAAATGGACCCGCTCACTGAGGTACAAGCAAATAATTACGTCTATGTACTTCAATATTTGAAAATGCAAAGGCACAAAGTTCAGTAAAACGTAAAAAAGAAAATGATTTGCCCAATTTCACACGATAAAAAAGGTACAACCATCGACTCACGTTGTACAATCGCACACTATCTCTCTCGTCAAATATTTTTTCCCCGTAATCACAAGGCGTAAAGTCGAGAAAAATTCAGAAGCAGCCGAAGGCTCTTTCTTCTACACTTCCACTTTCCCGATGCTTTTATTTGTCAACTGAATTTTCCGTAATCTTCCCCACGGCAAAAATTTCTGGTTGCCTTTGATTCTAGACAAGCGACATCTCAAACCCTAGTCGTCAAGACGCACCGTTTAAGATTCGGGTTTCTTTCCTAGAATCAGGTACAGGGTAGTTATTGAAATTGAAAGGATGAGTGCACCCAAGAAGAGGAATTTCCAGATAGAGGCTTTTAAACACCGGGTCGTGGTGGATCCGAAGTATGCAGAGAAGACTTGGAAGATTCTCGAGCATGCGATTCATGAGATTTACAATCACAACGCAAGCGGCCTCAGTTTCGAGGAGCTTTACAGGTTTCGGATTCTTTCTACTTTTGTAGTTGGTACTTTTCTTAATGAAGTTTTGCGCATGCGAAACTGGTCTGATTTTAATTCTCGGAAGCAAGAAAATTGCAAACGGTATGTAGTGGTATTGTTTGTTTACATGCCGTGTAAGCTCGTGTTGCATTTGGAAGAGTGGCATGTTCTTGTACAGTAAAGAAAAATGGATGATTGTTTCCCGTTTTTTCGTGGGTCTGGCGGGGTATGCGACATACATACATACATACATATATATATATATATATATATATATATATATACATATATATATATACATATACATATATATACATATATATACATATATATATATATATATATATATACATATATATATATAGGGAGCTGATCCGTTGATAGCGCTAGCAAAATGGGGTATTTTGCTAGCGCGATTTGGCGGTCCATCCTGAAAGATGGACGGCCCAGATCGCGCCTTTTTGGAAAACTGTCAGTCGTCCGCGAGACAGTCTCGCGGACAGGATTTTTTACCTTTTTGCCCTCCTCCCATGTCCACGATACTGTCTCGCGGACGACATTCAGTAAAAATGCATGTGTCAGGAAAAAGGCGCCCGCTACGCAGTGTAGCGGACGACCTCTAGGCTGACACATGTCAGGACCTGTCCCGTCGGTCGCCAAGAAAGTCTCCTGTCAGAGCCCCGATAACTGTTTCCCTTGGTATCTGTGACGTCAACAGTGTTCGCTATATTATGTGGCGGGACATCTATATGCAAAATTTATTTATAGACATTTATTTCTGACACGTGTCAGAAATGACGGGAGTTATGTCCGCTATACAGTGTCGCGGACAGTGTTGCCCTCTTACTCAAAAGTTCCCTAATTATCAGCTATTTCTGCAAAATTCTCTTTTCTATGTCCGCTATACTATATAGCGGACAGCCCTGCAAAATAGCTAACTATCCAACACAGTTTTTTTTTTTTTTGTTCTCTTTTCTACGTCCGCTGTACTATGTAGCGGACGGCCCCGCAGAAAGACAACTGTCTATCCAACACTTAGTTTTTTTTTTTATGTTTTTTGGTTCTCTTTTCTATGTCCGCTATACTATATAGCGGACAGCCCCGCAGAATACCTAACTATCCAACACTTAGTTTTTTTTTTGTTCTCTTTTCTGTGTTCGCTATACTATGTAGCGGACGGCTCCGCAGAATACCTAACTATCCAACACTTAGTTTTTTTTTTGTTCTCTTTTCTAGGTCCGCTATACTATGTAGCGGACGGCCCCGCAGAAAGCCTATTCAACACTTTGTTTTTTTTTTAATGTTTTTTGGTTCTCTTTTCTATGTCCGCTATACTATATAACGGACAGCCCCGTAGAATAGCTAACTATCCAACACTTAGGTTTTTTTTTTGTTCTCTTTTCTACGTCCGCTGTATTATGTATCCAACACTTAGTTTTTTTTTTTTGGAGACTCTCTACCTTCTGCGGGACTGTCCGCTCTATAGTATCACGGATATAGATAGGACCTTTTTAAAAAAAACTAAGTGTTGGACCAGAAAATGGTTGGCACGGACCAGACATTTAGTTCCGACCTTCTCGAACCCCGGCCTAAGCGGAGGCCTTATGTCCACAATATTGTAGAGCTAGACTTTGGTGTCCGCTATATAGTAGAGCTATGCAATGTAGCGTAATGCAGTTTTAATAAATTGGAATAAATTGGCGCTCGAAGACTTGTTTTAGCGACGGAATCAACAATCTCAATATCGATAAACAATAAATAATGTACGATTCACAATCAACGATCTCAATATATCGAGGGAAAAAAAACGGCACAATTAATCGAGAAAAAATTTGGAAACATAATGAACAAGAACATAAATTTTTTTATTAATAATAAATTAGGGTTCACATTTGGGCATCGAAATTTTTTCACAAGCGTTCCGATCAAAGATTATAACTTGAAAATTCCACTACCCAAGGTGTTCAAACACTACAAAGTCCCCGAGTTCGAGGCCATGCTGGAGCACGAAGACGTTTCAACCCTCTGCGAATTGCTTTTTTTGGGGTCGGCCGGGCTTCAGCTTGATTTCAACTTGCCATGCCCCCTTGCGGCTATATAATCTTGCACCCTCATGAATTGTTGTAAATTGATTGGTAAAGGCTTCCGGTATGTCCTACCAAATACAATACAAAAAATAGGTTAGTTTTGGTTAAGAAAAACAAAAGATCAAACTTTTAACACACGAAAATACGGAGAAAGAGGGATGGCCGACAAGTTCATTCTCAAATCCCGGCATCATGACTTTGAAAAAGTGTTTGCCTGCCAGGTGCAAGTTGCCAATAAAATCGTAGGTGGTCTCCGATCCAGAAGCCATCGAGGTCGGCGTTGAGGGGAGGATGGTGGTGTCGCCGGAGATGTGGGTCACCGGAGATGTGGGTCGCCGTAGATGGGGTAGCGGCTTGGGTTAGATGTTCGAGAGAGAGAGAGAGAGAGAGAGAGAGAGAATATAGCGGACTGATAAAAGCTGATTGTCCGATCTGATTAATATCTATAATAGGAGAGAGTTATATGTAAAGGACGAAGCGACGCCGTCCGCTACATTGTACAGCTCCCATAAAAGAAGTTTTTCTGCGATGCCGTCATAAATGAACAAAAGTTGGCTACCGACGGGACAGGTCCTGACATGTGTCAGCCTAGAGGTCGTCCGCTACACTGTGTAGCGGGCGCCTTTTTCCTGACACATGCCTTTTTACTGAATGTCGTTCCGCGAGACAGTATCGCGGACATGGGAGGAGGGCAAAAAGGTAAAAAATCCTGTCCGCGAGACTGTCTCGCGGACGACTGACAGTTTTCCAAAAAGGCGCGATTTGGGCCGTCCATCTTTCAGGATGGACGGCCAGATCGCGTTAGCAAAATACCCCATTTTGCTAGTGCTATCAACGGATTAGCTCCCATATATATATATATATATATATATAGACTTAATTGGAGGAGCACATCTAGCCGTCTGCTGTTTAAGGTGTTAAAGAACTTGTCCGCTGTATCCTTTGCTAGCTGGATCTGATCATCTGTACATAAGCATACTGTAAGATGATGCATGTGTGATATGCTCATAGGGATTCAGGAGGATGTAAGTATGAGTTAGAAGACCATTGAATCTACATCTTGCATCGGAAGGCCCTGTTGCTTGTTGCTATATATTGTTATGGTTTGAGTTAGGGCAAGTTGCAGTTGGGGTTGTGGCAGACAATTGTACCAAGTGGCAAGAGGGTCTTTTTTTTAGGAAATGAATTATATATCGTAAATGATGTTTTCGACCTCAATCTTTAAGAGTGGTACCTGTGACAAGCCACGAGGGGTCATGCAGTGACTGTGTGACCCCTCAGGACTGAAGAGTAAGGTCTAGTTCTAATGTGCAACCAGGAATGGGTCTCTTTCACGATGCTTTCAACCTCTTTGCTATCTGACTTTGAGTGATGACGACTTTGTAGATTAGTAGTGACCACTCAACTCTAGCCTTAAACCTCATGCCCTAGGGTCTCAAGAAGATACATGTTTGATGCAGTTTTAAGAAATTTCTTGCATTTTAATTGAGGTCCAAGGTGAGACAATGACTCCAATGTAGTGGATAGTGGCACGGAGTAAGATGGAGGTTGCTGACATGATATGCCCTGCATGGAGAAACTCCTTGTGGTTGGTCATGCAAGAGCATCTCTGTGGCTCATGGGCATGTGAATACTAGAATCGTGCCCCACTACCATCTGCCAACACTGGCATCGGTGTTACCGTACTTTCTGATTGACAGCGTTATTCTGAACTCACGTCATCCGCTTCTCCCCCCTGCATCCTTTTGCACGCCACAGGAATTTTAAGTGTAGCATCTTCCAGTTTCATTAAAAGATACTAGTAGATATAAATGGGCCACTTCTAGTTGTTCACTTCCTCCTCATAGATTTGCAAAAGTTAAAATACTGTTTTATCGTTGTTTTGTTCCTTAGTCTGTAAACCTCAGATCTTGCTTCGTTGGTGAATTGTACCTTGTTCTCTTTTTGGAGTTCTCCTCCTTGTCCAGTTTATAGAAGCTTGGATTATAAGAAGTACGAGGAAATACTTCATTATCTGGCTTTCTTCCTGTGTATGCATCTTCAATTGATTTATGCATGCCCGGTTTCCCTACTGATATGGGAGAAGTCCTGGTTTCTGCATGCCTGGGAAGACAAAGATAGTAGTCTGTGCTAGTTTATTTCTAAATTTCGTTCTCTCCAAGTTGCCCGATGAATTCGTGTGAGATTATTTGCTAAATGGCGGATCCCTTGGAACATCTCTGACCATCTATATATTTAGCTCTTTATAGTTTCTCGCTGAGGTTCTCAAGAGCTTGTTGTTGGTTTGCCTTCTTCTGTGAAATCTTGGATCTTTTTGCTTGAAAGCTAGTTCGCTGGTAGTTACATTAAGTTATTGGGTCATATCTTCTTGGCTAACGTCTATTGTCCCGACTTTAGTTATGGATGGGTCCCTTTATTAACTTCCTAAAAGATTTTGATTTGAGATCCACGTTACGTAAAGGAGAAGCATAAAATTTTAGAATAAGATTGCCATGTGCAGAAGTTCCTTGCCACTGCAGGGTCTGGGCAGGATTAGATTGGGACATATCACAACCAATTAATAGACAGCAGCTGCGATTGCTATGCTAATTAGTTTTTCCTTTTTTTCCCCTTCTATTTGTTGAAGTGATTTTTCTTGATGGGTTTCTTGGGAGAGAGGAATGGGGGTTCGGGGGGAGGGGAAGAGCGCGAACATGTAGCCACCAATCTGAATCTGGTGGTCCTGATCCCTGAAGATACAATAGTTAATTTGCTGTGCTGCCGTGCCGTTGTGGTACTAGTTTGGCTGCTTCTGCCTCCTTTGCCTGTAGTATCTCGTCCATATAGGCAGAGTTCTTATTGCTAGTTTCTTGAAAAAATTTGTGGCTTTACTGTTACCTTTTGGGGGGATACTGTGGTTTAAGAAATTTGCACGTATGTCATAATCAGACTTATGTCGTACTACCTCGTCAATTAATCTATATCAACTGCAACCCCTTGTAACTCATTTATCTGTTTCGCCTTCTTGATCCATGCGTTTAGGTCTTGAAAAGCCGACGATATAGAAATTTGGATACGAAGTGGTTCCAAATTCTAAACTTGGAGAATTCTTTTTAGGAGCAACTGTTGTGGCTATTGTTCCTTGTTTCCTCAACACAAGTGAAGAGGGAACCTTTTGCATTGTCATTGGATCTGTGTCCAGACTTTTAAAAGAAGATTAAGGAGTACAGTTCCTTCATATGCTGGTTTGATTCTAAACAGTTTTACACGATACTTGTGGCTCAAAGATATTAAGAGCCTTTTTGGTATTGATTTCAAAAGCAAGTTTTAGATTAAATCATAATCACTTCTCAAAATCAGCTTTAAGCTGTTTTTTTAGCGAACTTAACTTCAAGCTATGCATGGTGTTTGGATGAAGTGTACCAAAATGAGTTTCAATGTGGCAAAATGACCAAGAAGTTTAGTGTTTTAAGAAAAGACGCTAATGGTATTTGTAATTCGTATGGATATTTTGATATTTTACTTGGTCAAACCTGTTTATGAAAAAGTGATTAATCCATAATCCTTGTTACTTGGATTATGATTTAATTAATTTTTTAGCTTTTGAAAGTTGATTTAATCACTTTTATATCTTTGCCAAACGCCCAACAACCTGATTTAATCCAGATTTAATCAGGTTTGACGATCCCATAGTTAACCCCAAACAGGCTCTAATGTGGACCAATGCAGAACAATTGAGATGAGAAACAACCCTCCCTCCACCCTGCGCGATTTAATCCAGATTTAATCAGGTTTGACCATCCCATAATCAATCCCAAATAGGCTCTAATATGGGTCAATGCAGATCAATTGAGATGAGAGGCAACCCCCCTCCCCCACAATTCCCTTGGGGAGGGCAGTTCTATAGTAATTTTAGGGAAGCTGTCGAGTTTGTGTCATTGTATGCAGTTTTAGTTTTTGAGTTGTGGTCTATTTGGTGATCTCTGTGGAGTTCACCAAGAATTAATTGGTGTATAATTATTGTATGGTTTGAGAGATGTTATCATGTGCAAGGAAGACAGAAGTCGCTAGCTCATCTCTCTTATATTAACAGCTTATGGTGTTTCTAAGTATTTGCTATATATTCAGGAATGCTTACAATATGGTTCTGCACAAGTACGGAGAGAAACTTTACGCTGGACTGGTGATGACTATGACATCGCATCTAAAAGAAATAGCAAAATCAATTGAGGCTGCTCAGGGAGCTTTGTTCTTGGAAGAGCTGAACAGGAAATGGACGGAACACAACAAGGCATTGCAAATGATCCGAGACATATTAATGTACATGGACAGGACTTTTATTCCTAGTACACACAAGACCCCAGTTCATGAGCTAGGGCTGAATTTGTGGAGGGACAACATTATCCACTCTAGTAAAATCCAGACGAGGCTCCAAGATACGCTTCTTGAACTTGTGCAGCAAGAAAGAACCGGTGAAGTCATCAACAGGGGTTTGATGAGGAATATAATAAAAATGCTGATGGACTTGTGTGGTTCTGTTTACCAGGAGAACTTTGAGAAGCCTTTTCTTGAAGTCTCAGCTGATTTTTACCGTGGCGAGTCTCAACAGTTCATCGAGTGTTGTGATTGCGGGGATTATCTTAAGAAAGCTGAGAAACGTCTAAACGAGGAGATTGAGAGAGTGTCCCAGTACATGGATGTTAAAAGTGAAGGCAAGATAACCAACGTGGTGGAGAAAGAGTTGATTGAAAGCCACATGCACAGGTTAGTCCATATGGATAACTCGGGCTTAGTCAACATGCTTGTGGATGATAAATATGATGACTTGGGAAGAATGTATAGCTTGTTCCGCAGGGTGCCTGATGGGCTTTCGTTAATTAGAGATGTTATGACTTCTCACATTCGGGAAATAGGTAAGCAACTTGTCACTGATCCAGAAAAGTTAAAGGATCCCGTGGACTTTGTGCAGCGGCTGTTGGATGAAAAGGATAAACATGATAAGATCATCAGTTTGGCTTTTAACAATGACAAGACATTCCAAAATGCTCTGAATTCCTCCTTTGAATATTTCATTAATTTGAATCCTCGATCACCAGAATTCATTTCCTTGTTTGTCGATGACAAGCTCCGGAAAGGATTGAAAGGGGTCAGTGAGGAGGATGTAGAGCTTGTACTGGACAAGGTCATGATGCTATTCCGTTATCTCCAAGAGAAGGATGTCTTTGAGAAGTATTACAAGCAACATTTGGCGAAGAGACTTCTATCAGGGAAGACAGTCTCTGATGATGCCGAGAGAAGTTTGATAGTGAAGCTCAAAACAGAATGTGGTTATCAGTTCACGTCAAAGTTGGAAGGTATGTTTACTGACATGAAGACCTCCCAAGATACGATGCAGGGATTCTATGCAGCCATGGGTGCTGATATAGCGGACGGCCCTACACTAACTGTCCAGGTCCTCACTACGGGGTCATGGCCGACTCAATCCAGTTCCACATGTAACCTTCCACCAGAAATCTTGGGGGTGTGTGAGAAGTTCCGGACATATTATCTTGGGACGCATACTGGGCGGAGATTGTCCTGGCAAACTAACATGGGCACTGCTGATTTGAAAGCTACGTTTGGGAAGGGTCAGAAGCATGAGCTGAATGTTTCAACATACCAGATGTGTATCCTTATGCTCTTCAATACTGCTGATGGGCTGAGTTATAGAGAGATTGAACAGGCAACAGAAATACCTGCCGCGGACTTGAAGAGATGCCTGCAGTCTCTGGCCTGTGTCAGGGGAAAGAATGTCCTTAGGAAAGAGCCCATGAGCAAGGACATTGCGGAGGACGATGCCTTCTTCTTCAACGACAATTTTCAGAGCAAGTTCTACAAGGTAAAGATAGGTACTGTTGTTGCACAAAAGGAGTCTGAACCGGAGAAACAAGAGACGCGGCAGAGAGTGGAGGAGGACAGGAAGCCCCAGATTGAGGCAGCAATAGTGCGGATCATGAAGGCACGACGAGTCCTGGATCACAATAATATTGTGGCCGAGGTCACAAAGCAGTTGCAGTCGCGGTTCTTACCAAACCCAGTTGTAATCAAGAAAAGAATCGAGTCTCTCATTGAGAGGGAATTTTTGGAAAGGGATAAAGTGGATAGGAAGTTGTACCGATACCTGGCGTGAAGAATCAACTTGTTCTGAGATTGTGTCGTTTCCTTTGGGCTTTTTTTCTTCCAGCCTTTGCTAATGGATGATGTTAAAATGTTTACAATCCCAGGTGGGTTTACTGAACACTTTGTTCAAATTCTTTGGCGCGTCTGTGTTCTATACCTTTTCCAGTTTACCTTCTCAGTAACCATGAGAAGGTCGCTTGTGCAAAGCCTAATTGCCAGACCAGCCAACCCAAGTCCAGGCTCAGTAACCATGAGTTTGGAATCAAACTTTGTAAAGAATAAGAAAGATTAGAATTTGCTTGAGTGATTGTGTTCCGCTAAAGTTTCCTTTTCCATAAATTACTTTTTCAGAAAATGATTGACCTAAAGTTTGAGGTTGTGAGCAGTGCCTGGAAGTAGGAGAGAAGATATTAAAGGAAAGCAAACAGATCAGCCTGAACTTCGTCAACTTATTGGTCTCCTCCAATTCTCTCATACAAAGTAACTAGTCAGTGAGCTTTTTTCAGTTGTTTACGTGCTGCTCTATCTACAGAAAAGCAGTGAAAGTCTGCCATCATATAATAAAAGTCAAACAGATTCGTGCCTCCGTGTCAAGGAGATAAGTAGTCTCGGCCATCTGAGCCGTCGGTCAAAGTTTATATCGTCTTCCCGCACAATTACGTTATTTAAACATGATTCTCATGTGATTTTCAACAAGTGAAACCAACACCTTTTTCCTCAGACATATACGCATGGAGAAAAAACAGGAAAAGAATCAACAAGATTGACCGGACTTTGGTTTAGAGTGCCGGTTTCCTTACAACGGATGAAATGGGAATATAAAATTTCCGTCTTTGAACAATTATTTTTTTAATATACGTCAGAGTTGAAGAGTATTCGAGAGTCAATTTTTAGTGATGTGTAAGAATATTAAACATGCTACCTTTACCAACAATCAAGGAAGACTGTTGCTTAAGTAAAAGCACAACTTTCGGATATAATCAATATTTAAGCATAATTTTACACTTGCTTTAAATTGTCACTTTCTATCTATTATTCTCACGGATGACATACAAAAAACGAATAGAAATATATGGTGTGTTACATTATCGTAGTCCTATTAGCATTTCCAGGATCCAGTAAAGCGATTAGCTAACGTGCGCGTACCAACATGGCAATGGTGAGACATTCAGGGCCCGTACGCTTACGAGATTTTTTTCTGTATTCTATATTCTGTTTTTGGTTTCCAGAATTTAGTATTCAGTTCTAAAATCGTATTGTGTACTTTTACTTTTTTTCGTATCTAGTTTTTCAATTTTTTCTGTACGTTTATCATTTTCATTTTTGTTTTTACCAACTTTTTTCTGAATTAATTCATTAATGGACCCCACTATTTCCATTTCTAGGAAGATCCAGTGAAATGGGTGGTCTAGTTTGGTGAGTGTTTGTTAAAATAGGGCGGTAGATATGGGGGAGAAGAGGTGGTATTCAGATTAGGAGAATACAGTTCAAGAAAAAAGGTGAGGGTGTTTTCAGCTTTTTTGATACTATTTAAAATTTTTATCCAAAACGGAATAAAAAAAACGTAAACATTCAAAAAAAAAAAGTATATTTTTCATCATCATTACAAAAATGAAAACTGAAAAACGTAAACGTACATCTCCTCAATTTCCAAATAATTTACTGAGTTGGCCCTTCGTTTTTTCAGGAAGTGACAGGGTTACCCTAAAACCCCGCATCGAGCAAAGTGCGGGGACTAGCCGCCGCCTTGCTCCGCTCTCACTCTTCGCTCTCTCATCCGGCCATATTCATA
Organism: Escallonia herrerae; assembly: GCA_033070095.1. Lineage (NCBI taxonomy): Eukaryota > Viridiplantae > Streptophyta > Magnoliopsida > Escalloniales > Escalloniaceae > Escallonia > Escallonia herrerae. Next base: position 399,623 of record JAVXUP010000326.1, read on the forward strand.
GAGGGAGAGGAACCAAAACCGGCGAGCTCGAGCATCTCCGCCGCCTGTGGACCAAAGTCAGGTGACAATTTTTCAATCTTAGTCGGTATTATATCATTCAATTCTCAAGCCAATCAATCATGTCCGCCAAGTGGCGAGCTTTACAGCACCGCCACCGCTACACATACAGCGCCGTCGTCTTCCCTCACTACTACACAGAAGCCCTGCACCAGTCACCTCTCGACACCACCTCCACTTCTGCCTTTCACGCTTCATTAAAACACCTCATCTCGCTCAATTCGACTTTTGCACAAATCGACCACGTCAAAAAGCTCGCCTCCGCTTTCGCCCATTTACTGACAAGCAGCGATGAAAGTTCAGTTTCATTAGCCGCACGGTTTTACTTGCAAATTTTGTTCCTCGAAAACTCGTTGCCATTACACAAGACGTTAGTCTCGCCTCTAGCGAAAATCCGAAACTTCCAGTCCGTGATAAGTAGTTGTTTTCGATCGCTTTGTGAAGAGTATGGGGACAGGCAGGGGAAGGGGATTAGGTTTTGTGTGTCGCGTGCGGCTTTGTCGATGATGAGTTCGCCTAAGTTAGGGTATCTAGTGGAAATTGTGGAGGAATGCGCGATTCTGGTGGCGTGGGATGTAGTGGTGGGGTTAAATGGCGTGATATCGGAGACTAATGACTGGTGTCAGCCTTCGCCTATTGTGATGGAGCAGTGTCAGGAGGCTTTATCGTGCGTCTATTACTTGCTTCAACGTTTTCCAGCGAAGTTCAGCAATTTGAATAGTAGTAGGGATGGCTTAGTTTCGGAGGGTTCTGATGTCTTAGAGATGATTGTGACGACCATTTTGAACATACTGAAGTCTCCGGCATTTTCTAGGGATTGCTTTGTGTCTGCAGGGGTGAGCTTTTGTGCGGCTCTGCAGGTCTGTCTGAATGCTGAAGAGCTTGGTTTGGTTATTATGGAAGTTATAGTTCATAAAACTTCTCTTTTTAGCCCTAAGAGTGGAATACTTGATGTTATTAAGAAGATTCCATACGAGGGGGACTTTTTGTCTGATGTTCACAATATTTCTGTGCTCACCAGACTCTGCTTGATAAGAGGAATTCTTACTGCTGTTCCAAGAACAGTACTTAATACTTATTTTGCTGTGTCAAGGGATGATTTCAATGATGTTGCTGCTCAGGGAGATAGTAGGAGCTCTATTCACACAATTCTTTATGATGGAATTTTGCCCGAGTTGTGTAAATACTGTGAGAACCCAACTGATAGTCATTTCAACTTTCATACATTGACTGTGATGCAGATCTGTTTGCAACAGATAAAAACATCAATTCAAGCTAATGTTGTTGATCCCCAAGAAAATTATGATCTGGTCTCAGAAGATATGGGAGCTCGAATTTTGAGGATTATATGGAATAACCTGGAAGATCCTCTGAGTCAAACTGTCAAACAAGTTCATCTTATATTTGATCTATTCTTAGACATTCAGTCAAGCCTGCACTGGGCCAATGGTAATGAGAGAATAAGGTTGTTTCTACGGAAGATTGCGTCCGATCTTCTCCGTCTAGGTCCACGTTGCAAGGGAAGGTACATTCCATTGGCTTCCCTCTCTAAAAGGTTGGGTGCGAAGACTATTTTAGATATGAGTCCTGACTTGCTCTTTGAAACAACATGGGCATATATTGATGACGACGTGTGCTGTGCTGCCACAACATTTTTGAAGTGCTTCCTTGAGTGCTTGCGTGATGAGTGTTGGAACAGTGACGGTGTTGAAAGCGGGTGTATAATATACAGAGGCCACTGCTTGCGTCCCTTTTTATATGGACTTGCTTCTGGAATAGCCAAGCTTCGTTCCAATTTGAACACTTATGCGGTGCCAGTGCTACTTGAGGTGGACATGGATAGCATATACCCCATGCTTGGTTTCGTCTCGGTTATGCAAGGTGGGGACCACACTGAACTGGTTTTTCCTGAGCTCAATGGTGCAGATACTGCACTCCGAGTTGAGCAACAAGTGGCTGTCTTGGTTTCGTTGCTGAAGGTCTCTCGCTTGCTTGCTTTAATTGAAGGGGACATTGACTGGTGTGAGCATTCTTTAGTCACTCAGGACGAAATGGGGCGGAGATTGGAAAAAACTGATTGTTACGCCCTTGTTTGCGTAAGGGGAATAAAGGTCAAAGTTCTGGTCAAGTGGCTGGTATTGGCACTTACTCATACCGATGATTTACTTCGCATAGATGCGGCAGAGTCTCTGTTTCTAAATCCCAAGACATCCAGTCTGCCATCTTCCTTGGAACTAAGTCTGCTGAAAGAAGCGGTGCCATTGAACATGAGGTGCTCCTCAACAGCTTTCCAGATGAAGTTTAGTAGCTTGTTTAGAAAATTCTTTTCTCGGGTCCGCACGGCCTTGGAGAGACATGTTAAGCAAGGGGGCTGGCAACCTCTTGCATTCAGAGAAAATAATGAAATGTGTCCCTTTAGAGGAACTAAGGAAACTGTGGGTGATAGAGCAGAGGATCTCTTTCAATTTATGAAGTGGCTGAGTTGTTTTTTATTTTTTTCGTGCTATCCTTCTGCTCCATATGAGAGAAAAATTATGGCTATGGAGCTCATATTGATAATGAATAATGCTTGGTCTATTGTACCCCCTGCACGTGGAAAGTCTGATTCTGCTACTTCTGAAATCATTCTCAGTCCTTATAGTGAAGGTTTTACTTTGCCGGATTCAACATTGCTGTTAGTTGGTTCAATTGTTGACAGCTGGGACCGGCTGAGGGAAAGCTCCTTTCACATACTGCTGCATTTTCCCACCCCACTTCCTGGCATTTCTTCTCCAGACATGGTCCGGGAATTAATGATCTGGGCTAAGAAATTAGTCAGCAGTCCTCGTGTTAGAGAAAGTGATGCTGGAGCTCTTACTCTACGCCTTATATTTAGGAAATATGTGTTGGAGCTTGGATGTATTGTCAGAACTTCATGCAATGCTGTTTATTTTCTTCCACTGTCTGAACCGGTAAATGAAAATCAGCAAGATTTTACATCCAGCTCTCCTGCGATAGAATTTGTAAAATCGCTGATTGATTGGCTGCATAACGCTGTAGAGGAAGGAGAGAAGGATCTTTCTAAAGCGTGCAAGAACAGCTTTGTTCATGGGGTATTGCTTGCTCTTCGATATACGGTTGAGGAATTAGATTGGGACTCCAATGTAGTTTTGTGCAGTATGGCTGAGATGAAACGTGCATTGGAGAAGCTCTTGGAGTTGCTCATGCGAATAACTTCATTGGCCCTCTGGGTGGTTTCAGCAGATGCATGGTCCTTACCTGAGGACATGGATGACATGGTTGATGAGGATAGTTTTCTACTGGAGGATTCCGTTGAAAAGGATGTGCTTGTCAACGCATCAGAACATGAAGCTAAAAGTTCAAAGATCATGCGGGACGTCAGACCGTCAGAACAGATTGTTATGGTTGGATGCTGGCTCGCAATGAAAGAGGTACTTCATATTTATCTTTGGTGTCTGTTCATGATTTACTTTATAATGAACCGTTATCCTTATTAGCTATCACATTATTTGCATCTGATTTTTGAACTGAGACAATGATGTCTTCTTGAGACAATTGGTGGACCTAGTTTTTATTAAATAAATAGCCTAAAATGACTTACATGCAATTACGTGTGTCCAGATTTTTGAGATCAGAAGAGTCATGTACAGCAGGATTTTTATTGTAATTTATATTTTTTTTCCTTTCTAGGTGAGTCTTCTTTTGGGAACCATCATAAGGAAAATTCCTTTGTCTACTTCAGACATAGCCAATTTGGAGGGTCCATTTTCTGATTCCGCTGATGTAATGCTTGAATTGAAACAACTCGAGACGATTGGAAACCATTTCCTGGAAGTCCTCCTGAAAATGAAGCATAATGGTGCAATTGATAAGACAAGGGCTGGATTTACTGCTCTTTGTAACCGTTTGCTTTGTTCAAACGATCCAAGGTATATCTCTAGGTTTCAATCCGTAATTGGTGCATCTGCTGTTATTGCATACTTCAATGTGATACATTTTATGGACTTCGATACATCGGGCTTAGGTTGTACTCTCTCCTTGTCGGTAGTTATGGTTAAAGTAAATATCTAAAATTACGAGAAAAGAAAAGAAGTTGAAGAGGTAACCAGAATGTTATTATCTAATGGTTGACCAAGAAGATCTTACTTATTGAACTGTTCCAGTTCCCAAGAAGATCTTACTTATTGGCTTCCTTCAAGATATTTGGTTTTGCATTTTCTGGAGTTGCTAATATTTTTGTCGTGATGCTTTTGAAAGGCTTTTCTTGGTTCCTACGGATCAGTATTGTAGATATTTCTTGGGATACTCAAATAATTCCCAATTTCTTTTCGCCCCAAACTCCCAAGTTTGCATAATCTCAGTAACAGTTTTAACTGATTTTTTTCACAAGATTGAAAATACTGATGCAGGAACCCTCTAAATGTGCAAGTGTGGGGGTCGGATATAATTGCAATTGCAACAAGACGAATAGTAGGGGTAGTATATAACTACTTATTTCTACAGGTCTAGATTGAAAATTCGCCCCCCTTAAACATATCTGAGCTGATTTAACGTCAGTAATATTAACTGAGGCCCTATGGGGGCATACGTAAGAAAATGTGATCTCCCTCTAGAAATGGGTTGTTATTGGGAAGCTTGCATTTCCATCTCCACCCTATTTGTTTTTGAATTTAAACGTAGAGGCGAGCAATACACATGGTCTTTCTGTTTAACAAAAGGCCTGATTGTTTCTGAACTTCTGAAGTGCGTGTATAAAGCGAGGATTTGATAGTTCTTTACTTTTGTTTTATGTTCTTGTAGTAAAACATATTGGATTATAAGTGATGTTTCTGGATTTGGATGTTAAAGTAGATGTAGTACTGTAAGGTGTTTGGATTTGAATCTTTTTTTTTTTGTTTTTTTAATCATAATGTGGAATACTTCAATAGCAAGGACAAAAATGTACATCTTAATTCCATTTGCTAATCTTGCCTTCCGTTTTAGACTTGGTAAGTTGACAGAATCTTGGATGGAACAACTGATGGAAAGAACAGTGGCGAAGGGACAAACAGTGGATGACTTACTAAGGAGAAGTGCAGGTATTCCTGCCGCATTCATAGCTTTTTTTCTGTCAGAGCCAGAAGGCACACCAAAGAGGCTCCTCCCAAGGGCACTAAGATGGCTAATGGATGTAGCTAAAAGGTCTATAATAGATCAAACTGAAGCTAATATCACAGAGAGTGAACGATTCAGTGGTTTGTCAACAAGGAGAAACCAGGTTACACTTTCCTCATCTGAGATGGTTGCTAATGGAAGGATCTCAAAGGTTCGAGATGAAGGTGTAATTCCCACGGTGCATGCATTCAATGTCCTTAGAGCTACTTTCAATGATGCCAATCTAGCAACTGATACATCAGGTTTTGCTGCCGAGGCCTTGATTATTTCTATACGTTCTTTCTCTTCTTCGTACTGGGAGATCCGGAACAGTGCCTGTCTTGCATACACTGCCTTGGTTCGCCGCATGATTGGATTCCTTAATGTACAGAAGCGTGAATCTGCGAGGCGTGCATTAACGGGGCTTGAATTTTTCCATAGGTATACGACTACCGAAATTTTCATGTTATTGTGTCTCCTTATTTTGGATTTTTCCTTCATTCTTCTAACTGTGCTCCTACTTCCAGAAAGTTGTTCCTCTTAAAAAATTTGCCTATTTTTGGCTGGTTGGTAGCTTCGAAATTTAAAAGTCTCAACAAACTCATGCTGGAATTTCATTTATTTTCCTGAGTCTCTTGGTGTCTTGTTGAGATTCTTTTGATCATGTTTACTCAATGATTCAGTTGACATCTAAATCTCTTCTATGTTGACTTTATGTCACTCGTTGGAACGGAAAAAGAATACTTTAATATAATTATCTAGCACAATGAGTAGAAAAACTCCATTGGCCGTTATACATACCAAAAATAAAAATGAGTATCCTTTTGCTCTGTCATTCACATATGCTGGTTGTTATTTCTATATACCAACTTAAAATGATGCAGGCCTTAAAAGCTAAGAAAAAGGGTTTTTAGTGTTTACTGATTGGTTGGCCATATGGATGCCCATTGGGGAACCATGCACTATGTAGCTATGTGCGTAGTTTACATGCCAATTATTCAACATTATGAAACGTGTAATTAAAAAACAGCAATGAAGCTTACAAGGCCTTTTGGTTGGTCTATTATAAAGTATGCGACAGATATCTTTTGGTTTGAAAGAGAAGTTTTTTGTGCTTAATTAAAAAACAGCAATGAAGCTTACAAGGCCTTTTGGTTGGTCTATTATAAAGTATGCGACAGATATCTTTTGGTTTGAGAGAGAAGTTTTTTGTGCTTTAATTGTTGCTAGAATAAAATGGCTACATTTGTATAAGGGAGATTGGGGAACTTAAACATTAGAAGGCCTTAAGAGGAGAGCATATTGCCTGTTTTCTGATTACGTCACCATTAGTCATGTACCATATCATTTGATGCCATCATGTAAAACAATCTGTCCTAGTGCTTTATATGTATTAACAAGCCTCAGTGGCTTTCTGCTTTGCGGTGTCTGCGCCGAGCCTAATAAGTTACAAGCCGGATAAAAGCCAGAACAAGTTAAATGCATCTGCATGTCCTAGTTGTTAGCTCTTTTTATAGATTGGCATTTTTATCAGTTTCTTCTTGCTTTTGTTTTTATGGTGGTTATCATATATGATATATCCGTTAGTCGTAACATGTTTTATCTTTCACTTCTTTGTGTTTATTGAAACGTGGACTTGAGGGCTCAATTGGTTGGGAGCATTAGCGTAAACTCGAATCATCTCTAACCTGCTTTTTCAGATTCTATCCTCATGATTTTGTTAACGTCCATTCTTGTTTAGTGGTAATGAATGATGCAAGTGAAACTAATTGGGCTTCTCCTTAAATGAAGGTACCCGTCATTGCATCCTTTCTTGTTTAATGAATTGAAAGTTGCAACCCAGCTTCTCGGAACTAACGAACATCAGAGGTCCAATTTGGCAAATGTTGTCCACCCAAGCTTGTGCCCAATGCTAATCCTCCTGTCCAGGCTCAAGCCTTCAACAATTTCAAGTGAAGCTGGAGATGCTGTGGATCCTATCCTCTTCATGCCATTTATAAGGAAATGCTCGACCCAAAGCAATCTTCGAGTTCGTGTTCTTGCGTCAAGAGCCCTAACAGGTCTTATATCAAATGTAAAACTGCAAAATGTGCTGCCCAGTATTACCGCTGAGTTGCCTTGCAGCAGCGGTGGAACAAACCACGTTTCTTCCAATACGGTTCATGGAATACTATTACAGTTAAGCTGTCTTCTGGATATAAATTGTAGAAACCTAGCTGATTACTCGAAGAAAGACCAGGTTCTATCTGACGTGATCCAAGTTCTTGTAACGCGTTCGTGGATTGGAAGGCCCAGATTGTGCCCTTGCCCCATTCTCAATGGCTGTTTCTTAAAGGTGCTGGATATCATGCTCAGTATTGCAAGAACATGCCTGATAAGCACTAGTGTGGGTAGTATTTGGAAACTCCTTTGGAACTTGTCTTCAGGATGCTTAGATGTGGAAGCTTCTCATGGACCATCTTACTATGATCCAACTTTAGCGGAGCTTCGTAAGCAAGCGGCAGTTTCCTACTTCAATTGTGTTTTTCAAGCATCTAAAGAGGAAAGCGAAGTAGATTTTCTATCGCCAAAGGCGTGCTCTTCACCGGTACCAAAATTTTCAGAAGTGTCTGACATGAATATTGGTGATTGCGGATTTCGTGAAAGACTATTACTCTCGATGTCAGATACATCATATGAAGTTCGAATTGTAACATTGAAGTGGCTTCTTCTGTTCCTTAAGGCGACAGAACTGGGGATCGAGTACAGTGATCCATCCTACTGTGAGCTTAGCATGACTAAATGGACCAATGAAACCCTCCAGGAGAATCTGATGAAGCAATTAGTGTTGGAGAAGAACCATAGATGTAGTCATTACATTTTGAAAATACTTTTCACTTGGAACCTGCTCAAATTCAAGGGCTCGAGCGGCCAACAAAGCCCGGAAACGAGATATTTGGGGAATATAGATGTTAATTTGGTGGTTCAGTTTTGGGATAAGTTAGTTTCCTTGTTCAAGCTCACAACACATGCAAAGACTCGAGAAGCTCTTGTCTGCTGCATGGGGATATGTGTAAAGCGGTTTGCAGGTTTATATTCGAGCTCTGTCGGTTCTGAGGTAGGGAAGAAGGCAGCAGTTGATATCAGTCAATCCAATCAAAATGGAAGATTGCCCCACTTGTATGGTTGCATCAGTTATTATGTCACCCTAATTAAACAACACAGTGAGGCGTCGGAGCCTGTAAACATGCGGAAAGCAGCTGCGGAATCAATGGTAGCATCTGGTTTGCTGGAACAAGTTGAGGTTATTGGTTCTTCTGTCTTCAATAATCATATGCCATCTGAGAGTCTGTGTGATCATTTTGAAGAAAATGAGGCTGTTAATTTGTATGCTCGTAGATTACTAGATATATGGTTGACATGCATAAAGCTACTGGAGGATGAGGATGAAGGGATAAGAAGGCGGCTCGCCACCGATGTCCAGAAGTGTTTTACCTCCCAAAAAACTGGGAAAGAAATTGGGGATGGAGTGGTTCCCTGCCAAGTGGACAAAGTGATTATATTGAGTTTTGAACATCTGTCTTCAATACTTGGTCACTGGCTTGACTACTTTGATTACCTCTCCCGATGGGTCCTTTCTGCCGCAAACAATATTGTGGCAAGAGGAGATCTTGTCAGAAGGGTTTTCGACAAGGAGATTGATAACCATCATGAAGAAAAGTTGTTGATCACTCAGTTATGTTGTTCCCATTTGGAGAAGCTTCCAAATTTAGATACTTGGGCAGCTGGTTTCTGGGATAAACATGGGTCCCACAATCTCTTATACGAATGGAGAATGAGATTTTACCAGCAGTTGGTATCATTTGCCAATGACCATATCGGCAAGCAGGGGGGACTTGGTTGGTTTGGTGGTGTGGGCAACCACAAGGATGCATTCTTACCCCTGTACGCTAATTTGCTTGGCTTTTACGCCCTATCAAACTGCATACTCTGTGGTGAGCTTGAGAATAGTAAGTCTATGCTTTCTGACGTTGTTAAACTTGGAGAGACTATTAGTCCGTTTCTCCGAAATCCCTTAATTCTTAACTTGTACTTGTTAGTAGTCAAGTCACATGAGAAAATGCTTGGCGCAAATCTTGGTCATTCCATCCACAATTCCGGAGGAGATGTCTTGCTCTGGGATGGGTTTGATCCTTACTTTCTGCTTAGGTGAGACAAGTTTTGACTGCATTTGTATACTAGTTGTTTGATCCATGTCAAAGTGATGCAGGGCTGCATTTCCCCAGGGAAATGTTTACAAATTGAAAATCTGGTTATGTTATTCCCTCCTTTTCCTGCTGCAAAGGGCATGTGGTATAATCATGCAAGTAATATCTTTTTGAGACTGTACTCCGTAGTCGATGTGAGACTATACACCATACTCAGCACAAAAGAATGCATCATACATGCAAATGATATATCCCTGTACACTGGGGCATGTCTTTTGCGGTTTTGCCTGAGGTTATGAAGGTTGCGTGCGTGGGTTCTATAAGTAATCTAGCATGCGGATCTTAATTCACTATTTTGACCTTCCCCCCCCCCCCCCTCTTTATTTCCCTTGGCAAGCGAGCTTTCATGCTTATTATTCTGTGTGCTCTGAGGAGGAGGTGGTGAGGGGAGGCCGGGAGGGGAAACCATGATGCTAATTATATGGATAGGGAAGAATGTTAGAGGGTAAAAGCAAGCGGATATTGTACTCTGGATTCTACGACTGACCTCTCTCTTTTGTACTTTGTATTTAATTACATTAGTTACTATGTCACTATTAACCCACTCATCAGATATGCATATATGTACGGGGATCACGAGGTGCGCTAAAAGATTTATTGGCACTTTTTAGTTGTTAAAAATGTTGAAGTTTGTAGCAACAATTTTGTTGTTGATAGATGCTTTCATGGACGCTTTTCTGTTATATATGGTACCTATATATGTTCTACTTCGCATGAGCTCTAAGACGACTACGAGCTACGTTTTGCTTAAGCATGGGATTTTCATTAAGTTCAGCCGAAAAGAAATATTAAACGGTAAAAACCATGACATCATACTCTCTCCTCTTTGCATTGTTGAATGAGAATATGCCCAGTGATAAAATAAATAAATAATTTAGGATCTTACTGTGATCAATTTTTGGCATAAATTTGAAGCACAGCACTCGTCACATGGCTTTTAGCGCAAACCAATTAGTTCTTAAAGCCGACACCTGCAACTATAACATCATGTTTGAGGGTAATTTTGGTTGGTGTCACACTTTAATTAGGATAAGTAGCACAGGCTTGGGTGCCATCCTTCCTCGTTACGCAGTCAGATAAAAAGTTGCTTGGTTATTCAGGTATCCATATGATATATTACGCACTATTCTACGATGTTGACAAGAACCTTCCTACTTACTTAGGGTTATTAGACCGCTCTGGCATCTATTATAGCTGCGGACTTTGCCGCAAATTAGCCCTCTCCCTATGCTCTCTCATCTTCCATCCTCTCCTTGGTCAACCATATATGGATCCCCATAACCAGCTAAAGAAAAGTGCCGCCCTTGTGAAGAAGAGAGATAGCCGGAACGAACGCGTTTATAAAATAAAAATGTTAGGATGATAGTGTAAGTGTATAACCACAACATCAGGATTCAGGTATCTTGACATAATCTTTTCCATTTGGGATCTGCTATCATTTATATTTGTACTTGATCTCTTATTTCTAAAACGTTCTTTCTATTTTGCTTCTGACAAGCATGTCTTGTGCCGCAAAATTGTTGTGCTAATAAATCAAAGATACTAAGCTCTCCTCGTGAATAAAATGACCACTTTGTTATTTTCTCTTGCACGATTAAGGTGAATGGTGATGAAGGGTCGACCTCTGATGAGAGAATACCATGTCCTGCAAGCACACTTGAATTTTGTTAGGGATTTCAAACACCCCTTGTAAGAATTTCGACTACTAGATCTTGAGAAATGTTGGAGCTTGGCATTGCTTCTATGACTTTATGACATACAGCTGAGAACAAGAGAAACTCTTTATACTATTGTGCTTTTAACTTAGCATTTAGTGTAGAAAATATGTGATTATGTTTTGTCTTATATTTCTTGTCATCCATGGCCGAAGAATAACGTAAGACGTTACAGGAAGTGAGCTGCTCCAGCGATTTTCCACACGATCTTATATTCATTCCAAAAGTAAACTTTGTTATATCCATGTACTCAAGGGGTATTTAGAATTGTTAAAAGATATACTAGATTCCGCACCAAGCATTAAAGAAAAGAATTAAAAAACAATAACAGAAAATAGAGGCACACAAAATTTACGTGGTTTGACGAAAGCTTATTCCACGGTGGTAGCAGCGATTTTAGTATGTTTGTCACTGGAGATTTATTATGTTTGTCACTAGACCTTTGTTTCCTACTCAAAAAAAGACTATTTTCTCTTTGATCTAGTCAAAGACGGACTCTTCCTCTCTTTTCTCTTATACAACTCAAAGAAGGACTCTTCTTTCTTTGACCTAGTCATAGAAGGACTCTTCCTCTCTTTTCTCTTGTACTTAAAATACAATACAAGACAAGACATATATACTTAGAAATAAGTAGTGACTTCTAAATAACCAGTGTGGGACAAGACTTATATATTTAGGGTCAAGTTGTAACCTTCTCTGAATAACCGATGTGGGACACCTACACATTCCGGGTTTTTTTATCCAAGACATATTATCACAAATCTCCACCTTGACTTGGATAAAACAAGCCACAAACAACATGAAAATATCATATGCTGCTACCACACATGTCCCCTAGGGCTGCACCTCAAATACTGCTGATACCAATCAAATCTAAGCAGTGCTTAAACTTGATCTCTGGAATATGCTTTGTCATCATGTTCGCTGGATTTTCAGCTGTGGAAATCTTCTCTACTATAACAGTACCCTGAGAAATCACATCCCGAATAAAATAAAACCTGACATCAATGTGCTTGGTCCGCTCATGGAACATCTAATTTATGATCAGATGTATGGCACTTTGGCTGTCGCAGTAAACAGTGCTAGACTCCTGCTTCAATCCCAAATCACCAACCAAGCCCTTCAACCAAATAGCTTCCTTCACTGCTTCGGTCGCCGCTATGTACTCAGCTTCTGTAGTAGACAAGGCAATAATAGTCTAAAGAGTAGCCTTCCAACTGGTCACACAGCTCGAAAAAGTGAAGACATAACATGTTAAAGATCTCCTCCTATCCAAATCTCTAGCGCAATCTGAAACCACATATCCAACAACTCTACCAATCACATCACTGCCCGATGGTAGACTAAACCAATATCTAGAGTACCTTTCAGGTATCGAAGTATTCACTTCACTTCCTGCCAATGAGCTTTTTCAGGATTACCCATGTACCTGCTAACCATACTGACCGCATGAGAAATATCTGGTCTCGTACAGACCATAGCATACATGAGACTGCCACTGCACTAGCATATGGAACACATGCCATGTGCTCCACCTTCTCCTGGGTCTGCGGGGAATCAGCTGCTGAAAGCTTGAAGTGTGCTGCCAAAGGAGTAGTCACAGGTTTAGAGTTTTTCATACCAAAGCGCTGCAGTACTCGCTCAATGTACTTTTTCTAGGACAAGTACAACATTCCTGCAGGTCGATCCCTTTGAATCTCCATCCCTAATATCCTCTTTACTGCACCCAAGTCTTTCATCCGAAATTCCCTTTTCAACTGCTCTTTCAAACTGTTGACATATGACATCGATTTTGCAGAAATCAACATGTCATCAACATACAACAACAAATATATATGAGAACCATCCGCGAGCCTCTGGTGATACACATAACTGTCATATGTAATCTTGGTGTAACCTCTCTCGCTCATATGCCCAACACGCATATGTCATAGCTTAGTAGTGTCAGAATCTACATCAGAAGATGAAGTTGTTGCTGCTGCTCCTGTAACTGTGCTACCCTGCAACAAATAGAGACTATTTTGTTTCAACCTCTCATCACAACAAGAGCACCCTTCATTATCCCCATAACTCCACCTGTAGCCCGATAGCTACAACCGTTGGAGTCAAGAGTACCCAAAGAAATTAGATTTTTCCTCAGCTCTGGAATGTGCCTGACATCAGTCAAAGTTCTCACAATACCATCATGCATCCTAATCAGAATTGAACCTATCCCAATCACTTTACATGCAACATCATTTCCCATAAGAACTTTACCACCATCAAATGAGTGATAAGTGACAAACCAATCCCTATTGGGACATGATAGGAGCAACCCGTATAAAGAATCCACCATTCATCTGAGGAACTGATAGTAACTGAGAAAACATCCACACCATCAGAATTATCTTCTACTGCTCCAGCATCAACTGTATTGGAATTATCCTTTTTCTTTCCTTTACGCTTAGGACAATCATTTCTATAATGCTCTTACTTGTGACAATGATAACACTTTAATTTTCTGGCCTTTGATTGAGACTTCGATTTTTTTTATTATTTTTGGACTCAACATCGTCAGTGCTTCAATCTCGAGCCATCAGACCATCACCATATTCCTCTCTCCTATTTTCGGAAACCTTCTTCCTTAATTCTTGAGAATTTATCACAGCCTCGACCTCCTCCGTAGAGATGCTGTCCTTCCCATATAATAAGGTACTAACAAGATGTCCATATGACAGAGGTAAAGAACACAACGACAGTAAAGCTTTATTCTTATCTTTTACCTTGATATCAATATTTTGCAGGTCAATATTACCTTGTTGTATTCGTCAAAATGATCACTAATCGATGTACCTTCTTTCATCCGAAGAATATACAACCGTTGCTTTAAATATAGGCGATTTGTCAGAGACTTCGTCATGTATAAGCTCTTCAATTTCAGTCACAATCTAGCTGCAGTCGTTTCCTGAGAAACCTTTTGCAACACATTGTCGGCTAAACAAAGTAACATGGCATTATGGGCTTTCTCCAACATGTCTTCTTTTTCATCAACAGACATCGTATCAGGAAGCCCTTATTTCCCTTTTAACGCTTTCAACAACCCTTGCTGAATTAAAACAGCACGCATCTTCATCCTTCATAAACTGAAATTGTTTGATCTATCAAACTTCTCCAAATCATACTTCGTCAAAGTATTTGGCTCCATTGCAACGTGCTTTCAATCTACCGTGAACCTCAGCTCGGGTACCATTTGTTACACCGTCTTGTCTCTCCAAATCATACTTCGTCAAGGTTGTGGAGTTGTAGTTGTAGTCACTAGGTTCTGTGTTTGGTTTGGTACACCGTCTTGTCGGGGCGCACGGCGGGGGGAAGGGGTTGGGTAGGGGGATTAGGGTTTTGGGCGTGTGGCGCGCGTGTGTGTGTTGAGGGATGGGAGGATAAGGGTGTTGGGCCCGCATGGGGGGGGGTATTCGTTGGTAATCTGTTCTAGTTTTTTTTTCCTTTCTTTGTAAGGTGGGGGATATAGTCTGGCTTAGCCCTATTTTCTGATTGTCAGTTTGTTGCCTGGTTATTCAATTGTCGTATCGGTTGGATTGCTGCCTGGTTTTTCGGTTGTCATATCGGTTGCTCTGGTACCGTCTTGGTTTTTTGGCTACCGTGTTTGGGGGTAGAAATGCCGATGAAATACAGTGAACCATGCAAGGTTGACTGTCTTTTGTATTTGCCCTGTGATCCCATTGTTTGTCTAGTACACCTTCAATTTTTCAATCGACTCCGATTTACTTCCTCATTGTAATCTTTGTGCTTTTAGATTTACATTGTTTCGTATTACTTTATTAGGTGTTGTATATAATCTGTTACTTAAACTTAGTCTGAAGTGTAGGATATGATCTGTTTTAGTTTAATTGTAGTTTGTATCGAGTCTATAGGTTAACTGTTAATTGCTGACATTTGTAGTCCTGTATACATAGAGTCACGGGAATGTCATGACCTTTATCAGCCGTTTTGGCAAAAGCACTTTATCAATGCAATTCTCATCTTTATTAAAAAAAACTTGAAAAACATGAAAGCCACTTAATGCACACGGTTTTTTTTTTGTTTGGGAAAAGGTTTATCTTTGTGACACTTATTATCCTTTTGGTAATTTTGGATTTATGAACAAAACGAACAACTGAATTTATCTACGTAAAATCTATAAGAACAAATTTGTGCAATTTTATGAGCACAAAAAAATAATATCCCTTGTCCTAATCCTAGCTATGTCTTTGATTCTCCTGAGGCAGAAGAAGTATGCACTTCTGATTGTGTGTGAGAACACTCTTGACTTTACCTAAGATACGAATATTGCACGGACGTCCCAGAATCTGATCGATTAAGGTATTTAGATATAATTTCCAAATAAAAAGGTCTGAAGGTAAATAAAAAAAGTACCTTCTGACTTCTTTTCAAACGACTTATGAGACTTGAGATTATCCTCTAAGTTCTTTTTTGCCTAAGTTTTAGGACTTTTTGTGCTAAATTACTTGGACTACTCCTGGGTTAGTCTTATTCCAACTCTTAATCAAACCACGCCTGCGAATATCAAGTAAAAGCTTACCTTCATAGATATCAACTTTAGTGAACTCCAACATAACACTTGAGAGCTTACAAAACCATTCAACTCAAGATTTATACATTTTGAACTGTTTAAAGTTGTTAGGCATGAGTTTGATTCAGCTAAGGTAAGGCTTAAATAGGTTTTGAGAGAAAACTATTGCCTGGCTTGTAAACGGTGCTGAAGAGAGCTTTATTACGTCATCCTGATTCTTATACTTAAAAAAACTTCTTATCATGAACCTTCAGTTGTTCAATCTAATGCGTTTACGTGCGTAGGCATGCTTCTTCTACTTTCTTGTTCATGTTTCTCTTTTGATCTAAACTTGCTACATGTCTTGCTATGATAGGAGGGCCTTTTTTTTTTTCTTTCTCCCCTCTATGTTTATGCTTTAGTATTCTCTGCTTTTAGCCGCTCATGCCACATGTCTCATAGCCTCGCTTTTTGTTGACACGTTACACAACTAGAATTCTCATTCCCTGTATGTGCAGGTTACGCGGCCTTTCCTCGCTCAGGACTAGCAAGTGTTGCTTGCTTGCTTTTTTAATTTGACAATTTTGATGTAAACGCCGTTGTTCTAGACCGATTAAGCCTCGGTAACTTCAGACCAAACTTCCAAATCTCTCAGAGTGAAGTAGCAGGTTAATGGGTTTAGACCGAGTCAGCCTTGCTAGCCCGAATGGTCATGCTATTTCAACTGCTATGATTGCCACATCAAAATCCTTAATCCATCAATTAACTCGGCCATTAATACTTACAACCATTCCACATTCTCATCCCAAGGAGTAATTTTCAAACTCCAGTGAATTTTATGGTCATATAACAATTGTCTCTCAGCTTTTGCCTCTCACCATCGTCACAAAGAGATGGGTCCGGAAAATCTGACCCCTCTCTATATTTGTTCCGCACTACTCTACATTGTGTCATAAACGTGCATGATTAAAAACTGAGACACGCTATTACATTCTCTCACACTGATTTATGAAAACTTCTTATTCTGTCCTAATGTTTATCTGGCGATAAAATTGTTGATGTTAAAACGCATACTAGGATTTTTGAATAAACTCATCCTAAAAGTCGTTGGCCGCCCATTAGTTTGGGATGAGAATTTTTGTCATTCTGTATGTAGATCACTTCCCCACTACTGCAAGTCCCCCCTCTAGGTTTAATTTTTTTTTAGTAGAACTGCATTTGTCTTTATTTAGAAAACCATCTCGGGGACAATGTATGGCTAACGATTACTATGCAAGTAAATTTATTAAGTTTCTCAAACCGGGGCATGGGCTCAAATACGGTCGCCCTTGTCATCCGTCCATCGATCCTAGACGTTAAGAAACATGCATACGCCCTGTATTGGCTGCCTACAAGGACCCGAGAGAAACACATAAAACACCACCACTGTACTTGCAAAAGAGCCGGGAGAAAAGATCACCGCATGGACTTAAGCATAGAAACTTGTATACAAGACTACTAGATACGCACGGTAGCGTTTGTCAGCCACTCGTAAATCCTTGATAACAAAAAGGTTTGTCATAGAGATGATGTTTCACATGGCCAGGAGCAGGACTTTGGATGAGACAAAAGGGAAGAGATGGCGTGCGACTTCAACTGTCATTCTCCTCCTCCTCATCTTCTTCATCGTCTTTCCCCTGGTCAACAAAAATCGAGTCATGAACCGACAACACGAGTATGACATATCCATTTACGGGTAAATCAAACCATAATCAGCTATATACATCAACAAAGTGAAGAGGCAACTGAAAGCAATAAACTCCATTCACAGTACGAGAGAGAACGATCCCAGGTACAACCGTTGGATGTATAAAGGGCATAAGCATTCGCCGGTAAAAACTAATGCTGCACGCTATTCATGGGTACACACACACCCAAAAGAAGGAAAAAAAAAATATTTTGAGTGCTGAATAAAAGGTAGACGAAGAGAAATGCCAAAAGATAAAATACTGATGAAATACACGAGGTGTTCCTGCGAATAGAAGTTAGTATAACAATGTGACAGATTACTCCACTGTGCTCATCTACCATATCCATCCCAAATCGCTTCCCCGCATCTCTGAGGGATATCTCTAAACAGACAACTAGTTCCTAATAAGTTAGCATTATGTTCTTTGCCAAAACTCTCAGAAATCACGGATTATTTCAATGCCAAGTTAGTCCTGGTTACAGCATGTCATTATCATTACAAAGGCAAGTCCACTAAATTCATCAAATGTAATACCTCGTCATCATCCTCGTCTCCATCAGACTCTTCTTCATCAGCTTCCTACACAAATGAAATTGCAACTTTCTTTAAGCAGAAAGAAGTAAATAAAAAGCAAAATTAGTACAAAGCAAAATTTGATTAGAACCAATACATTGTTAAAATATTTCAGAGGATTGGGCCATAAATCCTCTTTAATTATCTCGGCCACCTGCAGTTTCAAAGTGGAAGACAGTGAGTAAAGGAGTAAATACGAAATAGAATCTTTTATTTTTCCTTTTCAATTTAACTCATTCAGCAGCATCAACTTCAATGGAGGATGGTATTAGTAGAGCGATAGCTAAGCTTGACATCAATGTAGCCATAATCACAAAGCAACCAAAATTATATGGTATAAAGTTCGTTCACCTTGGTAAAATGATAAAGGGCGCTGACAAAAATTCAACAACTAATATGTTTAGAATGCAGAATCTTCAAAATTAAGAACTTTGTTTTTCCTTTTTGAGTAAACTCGTTCCACAGCATCAGCTTCTATCCAACACTGAATTGAGGATGGGGTTGGTAAGAAAATAGCTGAGCTTGACAAGTTGTAGCCATAATCACAAGGCAACAAACATCACATTTTATAGATTTCGTTCACCTTGGTAAACTGATGAAGGGCACCGACGAATATTGAATATGGGTTTCAGTGCAGAATCTACCTCATCTTGAAGCCCCTCTAGGAAATCTTTCTGTTGAGTCTCACCGAACCAACAAAAGAAGCTGCATCAAGAAAGCATGACTATTTTAGAATCTACTCCCATGGTCAATATTTCATGACAATGATGTAAATGAGCTAGTGCAGAATACCTGAAAATATGCATGGTGGTGACACACAAGAAATTTTAAACATTCTAACTAGCTAAACCACAAAATATGCATCCAACACCACAAGCCTACTATTCAGGGTTTCCAGTTGTATTCTACTTTTTGGTGATGGATGAAGCTATCCATCATTATAGACTTTCAGGTCTATCACTCTAAAGGTGCATGAACCGAACTACATCATGGAATAGAGAAATTATCTTCTTAATTGTGGGAGCGACGGTGGTTTATTTATTTATTTATTTTTTTTGGGGGGGGGGGGGGGGAGTGTGTCACTGGTGGAAGGGTATGGCAGAAGGCGGCAACCGTGGTAGGGTAATGGAACCCTTGTTTAGGTTTGAATTTGGGGCTTTGTTAAGGGGTAATTTTGGGTTTCCATTAAATTTTAATAACAACAGTTGACGTCAGGATAACGGTAGGGGGTTTGTGAGACATGGACCCTAATGTCAAGGGAGGTAAGTGTAATTTCCAAAATAAGGGGCGTAGGGAGTGTAATAAACACAAGAAAATAAGTATTTGATGGTTTTTATTAGGGGTACCAAGTGTAATTTTTCCTATAAACAACTCTTTGGTCATCACACACATAAAAATAGTCAAAGGCTATCCACAGCATTAAAGATTGGCTGGAAGTGAATTTAATACGCATATGCTTTTAGCTCCAAGATAGTGCAATTTCCCAAACATCAATGTTTTCTTTTTGAAACACGGAGCCTAACTGCCACTCATTCTAGCGCTTGGTCCAAATTAAACTAGTACCCCTCAGCAAAGAATACTGGTCATGTCCCAAGCACTTTAATAGCAAAATTGGTGTAATACCAAGAGAGAGAGGCGACCAATAAGAGGAAGAAGACTGCTGCAATCCAACCGCTACAAAGTGTAGCAGTTGCTGAGGGGTACTCCCATGGTTTACTAAGAAAGACAGAAAATCACTCTCAACATTGCCTGCTCAAGTGAATTATCCAAAGTGATTTTGGGTTGAGTATGAAGACATTAACAACAATTGGAGACCCAGCCTTAGCCAACAGAGAAATGCTTATGATGCAACCCTAATTGCGTATCAATTTCTCCGATCCCAACAACTTCAGCATAGACTCAACACTAATGTTGAAATTGATGCAATAAATCTCCATTAGACATGTACACGTTTTTAACTACTTCATCCTCTTTGAAGAAAATCTACCCTCTTACGTCACGATCTCGCCGCAGCTGCACATCATAATCTCTGAAAAGTTAAGTACGCTAAAAAGGAAACTGAGCATGAAATGTACCTCTCATCTGAAGCCGGCCGTTTGTTTCCCTTTTTCTCATCATCAACTCCATTAGCAGCTCCCTTCATATTTTAAAAGTTCAGGTTTTCTAAATCTGTAAGATATTTGAGGTGGCAAATATACAAGAAACTAAGGTAAGTCGCCACTACCATGCCTTCTTTCCACTTGATGGTTGTACCAGTTATCTTAGTTGTTCCCTCATCATAGAATGTATAGAATGTATATGTCTTCTTCAGCTTTGTATCTTCAAAATAAGGATTTGGCTTAAAGTTCTGAAGTTTTCAGCGAAAGCCAAAAGTTAGCAACAACACAGACACAAAGTACTAAAATTACTTGAGCAACTTATCAGATGACAACTCAAAAAGACGAAACTCACAAAGGTGATGGAGTATCCCAATTTCACGTCTTTAAAGTCCTCCACATCAAGAGTGTCTAAATACTTGAAGATCTAGGTCAAGGAAAACAATAAAACTATAAACAAGTGCATTCTTTAATAAGGGATAAGATAAAAGGTTTTCTCCTATGGACTCTGTGAATGCGATTTAAGATTATCTTATCTTTCAATGTGCTTGATGTTCAGTTAGATTGGGAGGGATTATTTTAATGCCTTGCAAGGCAATTCAGAAGACAGTCCTGCCTAAAATTGGCTTTCTGTTTGGGAAATGGTTTGCAGTGCTATCCTAATGGGAGACAAAATGAGAAGAATGCAAATCAGTTGAGATTTGTCTTCCTTGTGCGATGAAGAAAATGGTCTGTTCAGTGAGAAGCATTTGCCTCTTTATTGTCCATTGGCTTTAGGGGTGATGGATATTATTTATATGTCGTTTCTAACGTTTCTAAACTATTTGGGAGACGATACGAGAAGAATGCTAATCTAGTTGAAGTTTGTCATCCATATGTGATCAAGAAAATGATCTGTTAAGTGTGAAGCATTTGCCTCTCTTGTCCTTTGGCTTAAGTGGTGTGGGATATTGTTTATATGTCGACTCTATCATGCCTCGTTAATAACAGCAATGTTTTTCTTTTCTTTTTTTCTTTTGTAGCGATGGGACATAGATTATCTTCAATTCAGGACCTACTCACCTTCTGGTCTTCTTCGCTAAAAAGATCACCAAGTGCCGGGTGACTCAAGAACTGCACGAAGAAAGAATGCAAAGTTTTTCAAATGGAGGAATTTTCCAGGCACTATTACTTATCAATAGTTGCGTGTGTGCATGTGTGTCTCTGTTCGTATAAGAAAAAGTGGCTCCAACTTAACTGCGTCAACCAGAAGTGGGGAATAGATTCAAATGGCACAATTCCCATACACTATTACTAATAAATATTTGTGTCAGTGTGTGTCTGTGAGGGTATCAGAAAAAGTGGCTCAAACTTACAGCCGTCAACCAGAAGTCTGGAATAGATTTAATGATCTCACGACGTTTAGCATAGACAGGCCTCCGTATCTCATTGTACTTCTGCTCAACTTCAATAACCTTGTCGCTGGCTTCTTCATTAACCTGTATAATGCCCGTGCAATTATCAAGCCCCCACAAAGATAAGCACATTGGAAAGTGAACTAAAGTTTCATTTACAGGCCAACTTTAGTTCAAAGCAGCCCTCAAAACTAATCCCAAAAGAGAAATTAGAAACATGTGAACAACGTAACATATATAATGGCATATATCAACACCCCGCTCATTGGACAGACACACATGAGACTCATTATTATATAGGATTCCTAATATGTTTGATACATTGAACTGCAATCATTTAGTGATGGTTGGTGTACATGGGCTGCGCCTTTTTTGGTCTTAAGGTTAGAGGTAAAATGGGTATCTGCAAAGTGGGTCTGGTTGGGTTACTTAAATTAAGGTATTGTCATGGAAAAAGAAATCGAAGCTTGCCTATAAAATATGGATCAACAGTGGAGTTAATCTAGAAACCTTAAATCCAATTACATGCGAGATTCCCGAATTCCTCTAGCTACGTATAAAATTCTTCTCCTATGGTTTAGAGAAGATGATATCATACCCAGAATAGACCTGTCGGAGGGAAAAAAGTTGCCAATAACACCTACTGTTGTTCCGACACAAGCCCCTAGAGTCTTGGGGTAATATTACAAGCCCAGGCATTGATACAAGAAATGTTTATAAACAAAAACAACCACTGGCAAGATAATCCAAATTGTTCAAGGACAGTGCAGTCTCTTCAGAAGAGGCATGAAACACGATTTTACTAGATAATTCAATATAGAATCAGAAAGCAGCGCTCCTGTTGTCCAAATTTAAATTGACTGTTTCTAGAAGAACAAAACAGTCACTTGGTCAATATGCTAAAAGTTCTACTTGAACATGAAGGGAAATAATTTGTTGACCTAGGACGGTAAATAGGAGAAAGACAGTTAACAAAAGTAAAGTGCAACAGCTAGGACATATGAAGAATTAATGCCTAAATAACAAACTCCAAAAAAAAAAAAAGAGGCAGGAGGATGCATCAGTGTGTTACAACAAGACGGAAAACAGAGAACACAGAAAACAACAGCATCAACGGGAACAGTTACTGCATAAAACTTCTCTTATACTACCTTAGTCGTATAAGCCTAAGCTTTCTACGGAAACTGGCAAAAAGAAATGGAGTTGATGTCCCCACGCCAAAACTCAACCAAAAACTCCTTTTTGTCTAACATATATAGTGCAGCATGAAGCGTATTAATTCAATAGGGGAACTTATTTATCAATCGCCAAATAGAAAACCTTCTTCAGTGCATATTAGACCATGTCCAGAAAATGCCAACATACAAAGCTGCTCACTCACTTTACTACAAATCTTTTCCTACTTGATATAATAGACCGCCAAGAACTAAATTAATAAGCCGTTTCAAGGTATTAAGACTTTGTGAGTGTCTATTGCGAACGAAAAACCATTCTGTTAACATTTTGCAACCGCTAGTTAACGTTTATAATATAATTTACCTAGCTTTGAGAAGAAAAGAACAATGTTAGGGATTTTCTATCCTGTTATGAGAACACTGCTATTGCAACTTGACCATTACGAAGTCAATTGACCTAGCTATGAGAATCTAGCGTCCTTGTATTCTTTCCAATGCAAAGACATTTATAACTTACACAGCTCCTGACTCCTGTAGACAATAACCACTCAATCTTCTTTCCAGAAAACCCAATGTTTTCCTTCTAAGGCCCTTAGTTTCATCAAAATGAAATTTGCTTCCAATAAACGTCCATACCAACTTGATTAATACCCTTTTCTTCTTTCCTTCCAGAGAACTCATGCATTAGGTAGAGCAGCATTTTATCAAAGGAAGCAGTACAAACTTTGGTAGCAAAGCCCACCAATCAATGGAGTATCAAGAAAGCATTAAATTACGACGACCGTATAGAGAAAACATCACAATGCAGAATTGCAAAAAAAATAATCTCAACAGGGTTGGGCTTTCAAAGGCCACAAGTTTGTATTCTCATTGTTTATTTTATGAAGTTGTGATGGGTAGATAAAAGAACCTTCTCGAGCTCGTCCTGGACCTCCTGAAGCTTCTCGATGGATAGAACGAGGTCGTGATCAGGCTCTTCTTCCTCGGCGGCCTTCGATTTCTTCCCACGATCGGCCACCATCGTTCAAAACCCAGAGAGTTGATCGCCTAAAACCCTAGTCTCGGGTATGGACAATGGAGAGACAAGGCAGGAACCTTTTCTTTTGGCCATATTAACACACCATTTATAAGGGAGGGACAAAGTCACAGGCAGGGGTGAGTTCAGCAGAGGCTTGGGGGCTCTTGGCCAACGGGCCCTTGGTTTTAGTTAGGTAGCTTTTGCGTTAAGGTAGTTAGGTGGCAAACCCTCGACGATTGAACTCAGTGAAGACTATTTCAGGCAATGACTTTGTTTGTGAGATTCTCATAATAATCGAACAAATTGCAACTAAATTCAGCTTGACTAGTGATATTATTATTATTGCTCCAACTAATGACGTCACGACGAGCACTCTCCAACTAGTTAGTTATTTCTCGATTACTTTAAATTTTTAATCAAAATCATTACGCACTTGACTGTAAAGATATTTGTCGAAAAAAAAGAGCTTTTGTTGTGATGGTAACGGTTGATGTAATGTACAGAATAAGTGAGTAATATGGAAAGAACAAAAAAAATAATTCTTTATTGTTTGAGGCATTTTAGTTATTCTTGTCACCAAGGTAATAAAATATTATTTACTTTCAACATTCACGGAGCATAATTTGACTTCATAAGTGGATCACTACCTAACAGTAGCATGTTGCTGTCAAAAGCAAATCCTGTATTTCTTGAGTCGGGTGGGTGTGGAATCGATATACTGTAATGAGTTACTTCATGGAGTTATGTGATTGACAGCCTTTTTTACTTGTTTAATTTAATACTGCACGACATAAATTCCATTAAATAGATGTAACTAAGGCTTAAGCTACAAAACGAAGAGCAATCTTAGACTTTAATGTAAGATTAAGATCTAACTCAGATTTTAATAAATTGCTACTGATCGTACGTTTTCTCGCTCGGCACTCCCACTTCCTTGAGACCAAAATTTCTAGTGTAGGTGGCAAACAATCTCTCCCAAAAGACAAGAATTTCTAGTATATGTGGGAAACAATCTCTCCCAAAAGACAAGTTTCGAGCGTCAGCTTAATGACACTCATGGCCGTACAATTATCGAACACTCTGGGTACTTAGATCATGCAATCTAAAAGTGTTTGAAACCCTTCTAATTTTTGTATCGTAGTTTTTCCAAAAAAAAAAAAAGTGAAAATCAAACAATCTTTTTTGTTTTTATATTTTAGAAAAAGAGGCAAGTGTTTTGTTGGAAGTTTGCAATCTTGAGTTTTTTTTATTTCTTATTCTTTTCTTTTCTTATTTTTTCCTTCTCGTATTTCTTTTCCTACCTCGTGTGGTGACATGAGGTGTAATAATAGTGGATTATGTGGTGCAGGTGGTGATAATAGTGGATTATGTGGTGCCAGTGGTAATAATAGTCAGTGGTGGTGTTGTTTGTCTCTGGGGGTGGAGAGAGGGGATGGTGGCGATGGTGTTGTTTGTGGGTGGGGGGGGGGGGGGGGGGTTTGGAAGTAAGTGAGTAGAGGTGGAATTGAAGTGACCACTTAAGGAATGAAATTTTCAATTTTAAGTTAGATCTCAAAACTCTAACTGTTTGGACTGCACCGAAGCTTACAACTGAGCTTTAACAAGCCACCCCCTGAATTGACTTCGGACAACTCGGCCAATGGTTTGTCCGGCCCTATTATGATGTAGAATGGGCTGACAATGGACTATCCCCCCCCCCCCCCCCCCCCCCCCCCCAAAAAAAATCCCCACCCCCATTATTATATAATTGTCCCCTTTTTTCCCTAACTTTGTTCTCAGTAGCCCGAACTTTGAGTCTATTATACTTTTTGGCTAACTCATCACCACAATTATGAATTGATATTCTACTTGTTGATACATACTCTTAGTTCGTCACTAAAAATTAAATATTTAAGCATTAAAGAGGTGTTGCTTAAGCGACAAAATTAGAATGTATATGTAGAGTGTGATTATAAACTCTCAAACATTAAAGTCACCATTCTTGTGACTCAACAAAATGTCCTTAATAGATTTTGAGTTACACAATCAATGTTCATGATTCTAGTCTCAAAGCAGCCAAAATAAACTACGGAATCGAAGGACTACTAGTACATAATATAAGAGGTCATCTCTCTCTCTCTCTCTCTCTCTCTCTCTCTCTCTCTCACACACACACACACACACACGCTAAAAACTAACACACGAGGGTATTCATCCCTGTCAATATATGCCTTTAACATTTTCTCTAACATATCAGGGAATTGATCGAGATAAACAAACTACTCTTGTTGGTTTGTACCTAGTTTGGCAAGCCAATGAGCGCATTGGTTGCCTTCACGCAACACATGTGAAACAATAGATTCCGTCGCAATGCGTAAAAATCGACAATCCTTAAGATAGTGTTTGGTAACATTTTCAGTTTTGTAAATTGGAGAGAAAAAATAATTTGGCACACAGTTTTTATTTTTTTTTCTTTCAGTTTTAAAAACCAGTTTTTAAAATTAGGCTGCTTTTTGAAAACTCCCATTTTGGAATTTTGAGTTTCCAGTTTTGGTTTTTGTTTTAAGACCACCACCCCCTCTCGGCACCGACACCCTCCACTGCCCGCCACCACAGCCACCTGCCACTGCTCGTCGCCATAGCCACCGCCCACTGTCACCCTGTTTAGGCCGTCTTTCGCCACCGCCATCTGCCGGCACTGTCACCCACTGGCATCATCATCGGCCACCGTCGCCGGCCACCGCCACTCGCCGACACCGCCGCCAGCCTTCGCCGCCGCCACCGCAACCACCGCCAAAAAAAAAACTCTAAATAAAAATTTAGTAATCAAATACCAGAAAAAAATACTCAAAATAAAAACTGAGTAATCAAACATACATTTGTTTTCGTAAAAAATAAAAACTAAACTAAACTGAATTTGATTTTGATTTTTTTGAAAACAGAAAATCAAAACTGTAAGTAATTTCAAACAAACTTAAGTTAATCATCGGGTTAAACTGATTTTCATCTTTTTCAATTGATATTTGCCTTGCAGTGAGTGAATCAGTCTCCACTATGGCTCCGACTATCCTCTTATCTTTGATGATTTGGAGGCAATGAAAGATTCCAATTATCTTAGCCTCTAGGAGGTCACAGTTGGGATGGCTGCCATGGAATCCCCCAACCATTGGCCACTGTCATTGCGCAACAGCCCATCAATGTGGCACTTAGAGATTGCACTAGAGCTTTCATATGTATTCCTCTTGATTTCCCTGCACTAAGGGGACAACATTTAATCATTTTGGGTATTCTCTTAAATGACTTACTCTGATCTGGGAAAGCTTGAGAAAGGTCCTCAGCGAAGTCCAAGGTTCTCTTCCAAGCAGTGGCGAAATCAGGATTTCATTCTAAGGGGTGCTAAAAATATAGAGTCCAATGCTATTCTCTGGAACTCAGATCAATCAAGTAGCAACAAAAAAGTTTATTATTTGCAAGGATATGTTCCTCATTATTCCTGTTTAAAACGAATAAAGCTTTCATCAAAAGTTTGTCAGTATAATCTCGCGTAATGTCATTGTCGCTAAATTAAGTTGTAATGGCTTTTGCAAAAGCAAAAAAACGTTCCATTCCTTTTTTTGTCCATTCATCTCTCTTATCTTAAGATATTCTTAAAAAATCTACAGTTGCTTGTCCGAGAGAACCTAACAGGAAGAAAAAGAGAGATAAATAACATAGTAGATACACAATGCTTTTGAATGTCATGTCAAGATTAATGCAATTAATACCTTTCCTTCAAATTTCAACTACATGTACATAAAAACATTTCCAAAAAAAATTACTCAATGAAGAAAAACAAATCCAAACATTAGCAGGATGGTTCCAAAAAATGAAAAGCTTTTTTTCTCTTTTCTAGATCAGAGATTATAATCACAACATCAAAGTTCTACTATTTACACAGAATCTGATAATAAAGAAATAATTTGCGTTGATGTAAAAGGAGATGTCCTGTAAAGCCTCAGTCAAAGGCAATTAAACCCAATTACTTTAGCATGCCAAAAAAAAATTGGAACAAGAAAACCAATTAGTTGTCTCTAGCAGGTAAGGAGGTTCTTCTCAAGACAGTTGTCTCAGCTATTCCAACATATGTCATGTCTTGCTTTAGACTGCCACTGTCCATTTGTCATGAAATTAATCGACTCATGGCAAATTTCTAGTAGGGGAATGGAGCAAAAGACAATAAAATTCATTGGATGTCGTGGGCAAAACTCACTGAAAAAAGAAATTATGGAGGGCTGGGTTTCAAGAACTTTGAGTTGTTTAACTTAGCGTTATTGGCTAAACAAGGATGGCGTCTGTTAGTCGGGGGTTCTTCTCTATTGAAGCAAGTCCTTAAAGCTCGATATTATCCCAATACTACTTTCCTAAAAGCAGAGTTGGGTCATAATCCTTCATGGGGTTGGAGGAGCTTGATAAAAGGCTGAGTTCTATTGCATTCAGGGTGTAGGTAAAGGGTAGGGAATGGAAAGGATATTAATATCTGTACTGATCCATGGATTCCAAGACCAAACACCTTCAAGGTAATATTCCCGATTGCTGATGATGGTATCAAAAAAGTGGTGGATTTGAGAAATGCTACTAATGA
Source organism: Escallonia herrerae (assembly GCA_033070095.1). NCBI lineage: Eukaryota > Viridiplantae > Streptophyta > Magnoliopsida > Escalloniales > Escalloniaceae > Escallonia > Escallonia herrerae. The sequence goes on from JAVXUP010000326.1 coordinate 427,906, forward strand.
TGGCTGGGATATCGAGAAAGTATATGCAACGTTTCATGAATCTGATGCTGCTGAAATTCTAAAAATATCAATATCAGAGAGAGAGATTAAGGATAGATTGGTCTGGCATTTCACGAACAATGGGTCCTACTCAGTGCGATCAGGCTATGAATCAGCATGTGAGATGCTGAGAGAAGGACGACTTGCCAAGAAAGGGGCAGTGACTGGTGCTACCTCCCATTTATTAGCAGAAAGAGACATGTGGCATGACATGTGGAGTATCAGCGCACCTTGCAAACTTAAGTTATTTTTATGGCGTTGTTCCCATAACCTGTTAGCAACGCGTGACAACCTACAAAAGAGAAAGGTAGAAGTTGAGAGTTGGTGTCCTCTTTGTACTTCTGAAAAGGAATCAGTGATCTACTTATTTAGAGAATGTCATTTTGCACGAGCTTGATGGTTTGCTTCACCGGTAGATAGTATAATTCGGTAATCTTCAGATATGTTCTTTAAAGAATGGTGGCATGATATTCTTCAACAGATAAAAAGGAAGGACCAGGGGAATGGAATGGTTGTATGGGCAACATGGATGGTCTGGTATATTTAGAAAAGCCGAAATGCAAGGGTATTCAGCAGCAACAGTCGTAACCCCATAGAAGCTGTGAACATGGTCTGGTCTATGTTTCTAAAATATAGCAAGGAGACTACCAGGAAACAACCCACATTGCTTTTGATGTCAAAGCATAAGAACTGAAAGTGTCCAGAACCGGGCTATATGAAGATCAACATCGACGGATCATGGTCAGCAAATTCGTGTGGGGGAGGAATTGGAGTGGTCATTCGCGATGAAACAAGAAAGTTTATTGCAGGAAGGAGTTGTATCTTGAACCATTGTGCAAGTGCCTTACAAGCGGAAGCTGTAGCAGCAAAGGAAGGTCTAAAGTTGGCGATGGAGCTGGGTCTTAGCTCAGTGATTTTGGAAGGAGATAATTCTACCATCATCAATTTGCTCAAAGGAAGTCCCGGAACCAGGCCAGAGATTGATGTGATTATTTTTTATTGCCGCTCATTAGTCAAATATTTTCGTCATTGCAAATTTTCTTTTAGTTCTCGTAAGGAACAACATAGGACTACATGGTGTTCTATGCCACCTGCGTGGTTGGTTAACTCTCTCCTGAGAGATGTGGGTTTTTGCTAATTTTTTCATTATCATTAATACATTCATATTGATTAGAAAAAAAAGAAAAAGAAAACCAATCAGTCCATATCAAAATAGCAAAATATGAGCTTCTTCTCTCAATATCCAAATGAAAGTGAAAACCAGCACAATGTAGCTTTCGCACAACGAGATTTGCATCAAATGATAAAAATGGCAGATATTAATTCAGTTACCCATCAAAATCACGGCCTTTGTAAAAAATTTCTCAATTATTGTGCATTGTAGTTAATTAATCAATATTTAAGACAAATCCTAATATTCAACCAAAAGGCGAAATATTGAAAAAATAACCGATCTTTAAAGCTTCTAAATTGCAAATAAACCAACATCTGAACAATTCGTGAGATAACGACGTGATCGGGAGAGAAAAAAACATGTCGAGATCTCCGGAAATTCCGGTTCGGAGAATGTAGAAATAACATAGGCAGCCTCTGCATCGGAGCGTCGCCGGTGAGTGGCCGAATGTGTGTCTGCCGTCTGGGTCTGGAAGTGGTAAGAAACTTGGAATTGGGCAATCACAGAGAGAGAGAGGGGGGGGGGGGGTGAGAGACTTGGAATAGGGCATTAATTGCAGAGTGGGTGAAATGATTTTTTTTGGGAAGTTGAGGGGGTTACATTAGCCCCCCCCCCCCCCCCGTCCAAATGTAGGTCTGCCACTGCTTCCAAGCTGCACAATGGCCAAAAACCATTCCTTTAACGGCTTCCTTGTTTCTTTCCTTCCAATTCTAGCACAAAACTGCAATGGACATATGTCTCCACTGCGCACCCATGAAGGTTCTATCCACCTGAGGGGTCAAGTTTTGGTTAATCCACAAAACAGGTTCGTTAGTGTTAATTTACCATCTGCTCTAAAAGCTTAAACTGTTAGAGAATAGGCTCAACAATGTATATCATGCTTTAACACTCCCCCTCACGTGCAAGTCCCTAATTGCACGTAAAGAGACTAATCGAGGTGCACCACCACCAATTGCACAAATAAACTTAGTGCAAATTACACTATAATAAAGAGGGACCAAATATGCAAGGGGAAAGAATTGAACCCAAGACCTTGCCAAACAAGAGCTCTGATACCATGTTAAGTTACCATCTGCTCTAAAAGCTTAAGCTGTTAGAGAATAAGCTTAACAATGTATATCATGCTTTAACAGTTAGTATTGATTTGATTCAAAATTGCTTGAGAGGTTAAATGTCGCCAAAGTAATTGTGCATTAGAACAGCCCCATAGAACATGGTCCATGGTATCCAGGGAGGAATAACACCTGTCACATAAGGGGTTAGTTGTCATGTTTCTCTTGCACCTAAGCACATTTGAAGGGAGTTTCTTAGGAGCAATAGTCCAAATAAAGAGCTTGATTTTTGGAGGGGTTTTTAAATTCCAAATCCATTAAGTCAGTTTGATTGGAATTGAAGTTAACACTCTCTGACATAGTATTATAGGCACTAGCGGTGGAAAAGAAACCCTGCTTTTCTTTTCTGCAGAATGGGCATCAGAAAAGATGATTTGTATGAATAATAAAAAGCCTTTAAGATAGTTCATAGTAACAAAAATATAAACTAAACAAAAAACTCGTAATTTCTAACACAAATTTATTGCAACAAGCTCCACTCAGTTAAGTTATGGTAAGAAAGGTGAAATGACTACAGTTGAGATCCCAATGAAACATTGGACTTTATCGTCTCTCATAAACCTATTCATTTCCAATGGAGTTGAAATAATACTGACTTCAACTAAACCTTACTCCATTTCATAACACAAGCTATTGATTTTGATGGGATCCAATCAGTCAGGAAAAGAAAAAAAGGGAATAATTTTCTTTTTTTGTTGGAATTAAATGGAGGACGTATGCCTTTTGATTTACTACATTTACACTGCATTTCGACACGCAAAGTATGTTTTTGGTATCCTTTGTTGTGCCCCGTGATACAAAAGTACTCTTCCTCGCTATAACAATTGATTAAGGGTGTACGTTCGTAGCTACACCGTGATTTGGTAGAACAAGGCATTTTAACTCAATTCTTTACCTGAATATTATAGGGTAGGCCGCAACTTTTTGGAAGGAAAAAAGGTGATTAAAAGGGGAAAAAAAATATTTCGACTACCCCTGATGAAGGTGGGACTTTGGGTACTAGAATATTCATTTTGGGGACAAGCCCTCTTTATTTGATAAGTCGAATGGGTAGAAACATGTACAACCCTTTTATGTTATTGTTATTTTTTTTGTGTTATGGTTAGAACTATACTTTATATGATCCGTTCATATAAAAGTTAGAACTAGCGAGATCTTGGGATTATCCCTCAAGTCCCCCGACATTAATCTCACCCCTTGTGGTTAAAAGGGAAGTAAGAATACACAATCAGAACCATAATCAAACTAGTTACATCAAGTTTTTTCTCCTTGCTAAGCTTCCATTATTTATTTTTTGGGCTAGGGTGCGGGCATGAGGAGGTGGAAGTGGAGGCAGAGAGAGACTAATAGACTATCTCATATTTTATTCAACAAAGAGTACATCATACATGCTGCATGCAACCACCAGCTAGGGCTCCTGCTGCAGTATTATCATCACAAGAGCCACAATAACTAGAACAACATAGATACGCCACACAGTCCTCCTATATATTTGAAGTAGATAACAATAGCCAAAGCTTCCTCTGATCCCCACATCATTTCCAATCCCGTAAGATCCATCTTATGGAACGCTGCACCACCCAAAAATATATATAAATATTAGCACCAAGTAACGACTATACATAATGTCTATGCATATATAAACAGTGTAGAGGATAGTAGAAGGTGGCAGATTTTATACTTCTGGCAATTGGTGGATGTTGAAATAGGGATGTTTATTGAAACACCGCATCTCTGGGGGAGATTAGAGGCAGCATCCGGCCGAAGGTTGGGGTAGCGTGCAGCGGCCGCCTTGAGACATTCGCAAGCGGCTTTCCTGTCCGCTTGAGCCGGGGTCATCGCCATCAGGTTCCTCACTCCAGCGCAACAAGAATCCGGTGGATTGCCTCCACCGGTTACGTAAGAAATGCAGGGGGCAATAGAAGAGTCCACTTGGCCACAAGTAACGGCCGCCTGCCCTGACCTAGCCATGAACTGAACCATGGCTAGCACCACCAACATTGTTATGGCTACTCCCTTCATCATCTTTTCTTTTAGTCGAATTCTTGCTTTCTTGTTTTGAGTAGCAATCATGCATGGAGATGGTCATGAGCTGGGTAGAGGGTTTATAAATAAGTTGGTGGTGGTTATGGACAAAATTTTAAGCTGGGGGTTAGTCGGTTGCATAGTTTTGGCCTATTTATTTACATCTGACTGTCATTTAGTTACCCTAATTAAGAAGGAAGGCGAGTTTGTGAGATCATCTTCTCTACTCACTTTGGCGCTTGCAGGACATTCATAACTAATTTTAGCATCTTCCCACCCGTTCTCTTAAAACACTATGGTCGATGCGTATTGCTAGCCTGACTACTCACATAACCGAGGAAAAAAGTATTAGCCTACTTACTCGTGCCATCAGAATTACACGAATTGTTGAGGGATCAGATATAACTCGTGATTTTCAATTTTTATCACAAGAAATGTGACATTTAAATGAAGGAAGTATAGAAACGATAATTGTTAGTGGTTTTAGGGAAAGTATTGTGCGGTTGTTATACACGGAATTTTTATTTGCTATTTCATACTATAAAAGAAAAAGTGCCGAACAAATTATTTCAACTGCTGTTTTCAATTGAAAGCCGGATTGTAATTGAAAATTATGAGATTCATAAAAGTCAGATATCTTTAGGCGATAGACTATTTCCAAACACTCATATGTTATTTCACTTGTCCATTCTTCATCGATAAAATATTAGAATCTTAAGGACAAAAGGGGATGCAAAATAGGAGTTATTCTACTTTTTATGGCAAAAGAACGAAGAAGAAAAGTTTATTAATGAATTCAGGAAAGGCTTTGAGCCCTGCCCAAGCTCGATCAACTATCTTGGGCTGAGATAGGAACCTAAGTCTACGTTCAGGCCCGCTTACAACGTGGACTAAGCCTCAACTGGTCTTATATTAGCCCAGGCCTACGTTCTGGCATGCTAACAATATGGACTAAGCCTCCTATGTACTCTGTCTTCCAGGGTTTCAAAACCCAATTTCCACGACAAATTCTCTGTCCAAAGCCCAAATCCTCATCTCTTCAGTCTTTTCATGACTCCCATAATATCTTTCGTTGGCTAACAAGTAACAACTAGAAAGTTGACAAAGTTTGAACAAGATTTATATTTGCAATTCAGTTTCTAACATTCTTCTAAAGAAGTCCGAGTCGGGGTCATTATTAAGCAATTTGTTCCGGTAAGGAGTGAGGGAACGGACTATATCCAGAAGTCTAAAAAGCGAGAGGGTATGAGCATAGTCGTGAGTGAGTGAATGACTCGATATCCTTTTCCGAATTAAGAACTTCAAGGCTGCTATTCGTTAATCGGAATAGAGTAAGGCCTTTTCGGAATCGGAATAAAGTAAGGCCTTTATCTCCTTGAGCGACAATTTGTTATTAAGATTAACAAATTGTTGCTATAAAGCATGATAAAATGTCGCTACAAATAACTACCGCAAAGAACTAGGTGAAAGTGTTGAAAAACAGAATGCGGATATCAATCCTGGGGTTTAAAGGTCATATTATTTTTGTTTCCAATTGTGACTAATTCCTCTTTGTATCTCTCTTTGCTATTGCACAATAGCGAAAAGATTTTGAAAAATCAATACGGAGCATAAAAAAGGAAAGTCTAAAATAATAGCCCCTTCACTCAATTATACGGAGTATTATTTCATATTCTCATATCCAAAAAGTGCACCGGTAACAATGCACAAAGTTTTTACTGGAAAATTAGTAGGTAACAATGCATAATCCGTTGTGAAAAATAATGTTTTTATGTTAATCTATCTAATTGTGTTTGGATAAACAAATTATTTAGCCTAAATAGTTCTTCAGTTGTTCATTTTAAACAGCTCATGTTACCATTTGTGAAAGCTCAAATTCATTATAAAAATTTGCTTTACATGTGTATATTGTGTGCGAGGAGATATGCTTTAGCATTTCTAGCTATGCTAAAAAGTTTACCTTTAACGTTTTAATAAGAAAATAAATATATAGAACAAGATAGAGCCTGAAAATGAACAGTAATTGGAATTGGCAGCAACCCCTAACTCTTTTATCTACTGCTCTCCGAAATTTAGTGCACTTCTTGCTTGTGGTGTCTTTGTGGACACTCGTTGCAGGTAGCAGTAATGGCTTGCAGTTCTTGTCTCTTCTTCTCTCACGGCATCGGCGGCGTCCCTCTCTTGATAACTCCACACCGACGCTTCATGGGCCGCCGAGAGCTCTGCTTTGACAGCATTTCTTCGTCCGCCCACTCTCCAAACGACCTCGTTCCCCCTCATCCCACTTCAACCCAAAGGTACCATGAACATATGCAATGTTATTTCCGGGATTTTTGGGCCCATTTGGTAGTCAGAAGTAATCGCCTTATCAGCCCCCCACCCACTGACCACCCCAAACACGCGCACAGGGCCCTTTTTTCCCCAGTTTGTAGTTGTTGATTTTTTTTAGGATTGTAAATAACAGTGCTTGTGTTTTTCTAGACATTCAAAAGACAGTAATTTGTTTGGTAACAGCTACTCAGGAGTTTTGTTGATGGCACATACTCCCTCTCTTTGATGGATTTTTTGCCTTCTGACTTCTTGGGAGTCCCCAGATATATTTAGTACATCTAACGTTGACTTTACCGTTGTTATACCCTTAGCTTGACTGGACAAAGCGATCCTCAGTTTTCATATACTCGCTATATGAGTTCAATCATGGTTTAGACGTAGTAAATCTATCTAAAAATTTGCAAGAAGTGAATGGGACAAGTTGAATGAAAAATAAAGTGTATTAGGTTTAGTGGTACTTTTTGCTGGCAAAGTAATGGCAAATGTAGGCGTGAGTGATTGGTGGAGCTGTCACTGTTCTGGGCTGCTTGTAGTCTAGGTAACGGTGGCTTTAGCAGAGGCATTTTGTCAGCTGGTGATGGTGCCATTGATGTCTTGGTGTAGGTTTGTGGAGACAGTGGCATTGATGGTTTCTTGGCTCTGGGAGCAAGTGAATGGAGGTGCGAACAAGTAAAATATGGCGCTGATGACTCAGGGATAAATTTGGATGTAATTGTACAATAGATGCCATCTCGATATAGCTGACCAAATTTCCCCCAATTAGTTAAAATTGTTACCCTCTACACTGGCCCTTTAACACTGAACCAATGCACTCCAATTTACCCTATCCATGTGAGAATTTATGGAGTGCGAGATTCTTGGAATTGCAATTATCCTTTTCCTCTTTTGCTTTCTTTCAGTTACAGCATTGGTTTATGATATCTAGCACTGCAAAGATCTTCTAGTGAAACTGATCTGTTCTTATCTGGTGAAGAAAACAAATTCAGAAAAAGAGTTTAATGTCTGCCTCCTCAATATTGTAGAACTGGTCAAGATCAATTTAAAGATTTGGGTGAAGTCATGAATCAGAACTTCGCTCTCACAACACGGCGGATGTTGTTTACAAGTTTATTCATGTACACATGTTATAATCCTTCAAGGTACTTAGCAGGTTCGCACGCTTCAGCTTAGTTTTCTTTAACCAATTTGAATTTCGTTTATATTGTGTTTTCAGAACTTTTGCTTTGGAATCAGTAATATTGAAGTATATGCATATTGAACTTTGGGTGGCTTTTTATCATTCCTTGATCAATGTTGTTTTTAAGGAGATTGGCCAATTATATATGCTGTCTTTCCAATTTTCTTTCTTGTATCGTCATCATGTTTGCAGAAAGAAGCCAAAAACTTGGTTTAGACCTAATAGAGTTATTTAGTTAGTTCCTTTTTGAACTTCCAAGCTACATATTTTCGGCATCATCTTTTGTTGCTTATTTCGGTATTGATTCTCACGATGAGATATAATTTGCAAATGCAGCCTATGCGTTAGGGGATCCATCTGTGACAGTTGAACAAGTAACGCCCCCTGTTTTTCCTTCAGGGGCACTTTTCCCACCTGAGGTCCATATTAACCGTATCAGTTAGTTGTCCTTCATTTCTTTTTGTGTTAAACACACTATATGCTGGATAACTGTGGCAGGTGAATTGATAAGATTATACTTCACAGGAAAGAATTGTCCAACTATTTGAGAAGAACACTTACTCTGTTGTCAACATATTTGATGTAACTTTACGGCCTCAACTCAATGTCACAGGTGTGGTTGAGGTAAGTCATTTTGGTGTATGTAGACAGTAGTTTTCAAACTGAGAACTGTCTATGTATTTATAAAGTTCTTAAGCTCGTGAAGTACCTTATAAGATACTGTATTAGTTTTCTGCATGAATTCTGATGCTTATAGGTTAGTAAAATACTGGGGTAAAAGTTGATCTTATTAAAAAATGGCAGGTGCCTGAAGGAAATGGTTCTGGAGTTATCTGGGATGTAGAAGGGCACATCGTGACAAACTACCATGGTAAGAGCTTGCGAGGTTTGAAGTGCATTTACTTGCAGTCCATGATTCCTGTATGATGAAAGGATGCTCTTATCAAGTGTCTGTCCTTAGATTGAAGGAGCTGCATCTTTTCTCGTTCTGGGATACTTTTTTGGTTTTTAATCTGGCAGTTTTTGGACTTCTTGTGCCTTCATGACCAGTTCTTTGCAAACTTCAGCATGTTTCTGATTATAAATATCTTTTTCTTCATTTTAGTGGATCAGTTGCTGGTGATTACTTGGATCTTTGGCCCTTTGTGGCTTTTTATTATACTGAATTTTTGTGTTTGTGATTGTTTGGATGTTATAATACTTGTCAGTGACTGATTATAAGATAGGCTACAATGCAAATTATTAACTTCTTTTCCATTTTATAGTCATTGGTAATTCCCTTTCAAGGAATCCAAGCCCTGGGCAAGTTGTTGCACGAGTTAATATCCTTGCTGCAGACGGGTGAGACTCCCAGGTTTTAGCTTATGTATAAGTGGATTCCATTACTAGATGCTCCATTTCAATCAAAGTTTAATCTAAGGTTGATTTCTCTAGTACATTATCTCCCCATTCTGTTCCTGACCAATATAGCATTTTGAAAGGGTACAAAAGAATTTCGAGGGCAAGTTAATTGGTGCAGACCGTGCTAAGGATCTTGCTGTCTTGAAGGTGAGTTTCCTTTCTAAAGCTTACTGATTTTCTTCATGGTGCAATTACATGTGCTGCCACTTTTAAATGCTTTTACCCACTATTTTTATTCATTGTTCAATTCTAAACTTTTCTCTCTGTGCACTGGATGATGTTTTCTAGAGTAGCAGCCTTTTCCTGATCAGCACTCCAATAAACTTTCAGGCACTCTGGGCTGGTCTATAATTCTTTCTTCCTGTTCTTTACGCGTATTATTCTACTCGCTTGGAGAATATAAAAAAAAATCATATTGTGTTGGTTTGTTTATAATGTCAAACTAATGTTTTGCTTTGTGTTTCCTAAGTACATTTTTAGCTAATGTACTTTGAACATACATTATTTAACACCACCATCTTGAGACAGATATTTGAGTGCCTGAATATAATCCATCAGTCCATGGCTTCTTGCTATAATTACAAATTCTTAGATTGTGGAGGGTTAGTATTATGTTCTCTAACTTTTAGTCCATTTCGATGTGCTAGGTGGAAGCTTCTGAAGATCTGTTACGGCCAATGAATGTGGGGCAGTCATCTTCTTTAAAAGTTGGCCAACAATGTTTAGCAATTGGAAATCCATTTGGCTTTGATCACACACTGACGGTCGGGGTTATTAGTGGTCTGAATCGAGATATATTTAGTCAAACTGGAGTCACAATTGGCGGGGGAATTCAAACAGATGCAGCTATCAATCCTGGAAACAGGTCTCTGGGACTCTTCATACTTTCATGAAAATTAATTACAATCTTACTCCCTCTACCCGAACACGAAAAGTTATTGATTCTGATTTCTCTTTCATTACCCTTTTTTTCCTGGAAATTGTCTCATTATATCAGTAAGAGATGTAGAGACTGTAATATGTTCATTATCTGTGTGCATTTTTTCCTATGATTGTGGCAGTGGAGGCCCTTTGATGGATTCTAAAGGAAACTTAGTTGGGATTAACACTGCAATATTTACACAGACAGGTATCTTTCTCCTTTATGTTATTGCTTCAGTTTTATTGCAAAACTAGAAGAAATAAACATTCAATCCAAAAACCACTAAAATGTGCTTGTGAACTACACATTACTTATGTTTACCTATAGTGAGACTTTTTCATGATACACATAAAACGTTTGTCTGTTGTGCTGGCAGGAACATCAGCAGGTGTAGGGTTCGCCATACCTTCCTCAACAGTTCTGAAGATAGTACCTCAATTGATCCAGTATGGCAAAGTATGTTCTCTGCAATTTATCAATGCAGTCAACACTACTTCTTTCCATATTTTCTGGTTGTGCATATTTGTGTGTATCTCTTCCAGTCTGACGACTTCTTAATATGGAACTTGGCTTCTAGGAGACCAAAATCAAAAATTTAAATTTGGTTTCAGTTTCCTGGGAGATAAAGAGAACTCCTTCCAAATAAGCCCATTACTTGTATAGACTTATTGCTGTTCTACTCATGTCAGGCTGTTCGAGCTGGTTTAAATGTCGATATTGCTCCTGACCTGGTTGCCAGCCAACTTAATGTTCGTAATGGAGCTCTAATTCTGCAGGTAATTTCCAAAACTTTCATTTGCCAACATACCCAATACTGGTCATTCAACAGGTCCATGGTGCTACCTATTGAACATTTTTAGCTACCAAAAGACCACTTTATGCATCATGATCTAGGTTCCTGGAAATAGTCTTGCCGCCAAGGCCGGGTTTCTTCCGACTACAAGGGGATTTGCTGGTAATATTGTACTTGGGGACATCATCGTGGCAGTGGACAACAAACCTGTAAGCTGTCCTTGTTAAAATGTCCCTTTCTCTCTCTTCTATATGGTTACCTTATATGTTGGTGCATATACTTGGTACACCTTGCACTAGAGTCCAATCCTACATTTATAAAGTTTCTCACTCCAAAGTTGTCTTCTGTGGAAGTCTTGGGAGGTGTCGTTTAGTGCAGCATATAACTGACCTTCTTTGCTTGTGGATGGGAGTACGGTGGATTTCACGAAGAGAGGGAACTTCTCAGTAGAGTCGCGTTCATGATTAGTTGCTTCCAGAAGAAAGGAAGTTGTAGAGTGGTTCTCAATCATCTGGTTCAAGGAGTGTCTTGTGAGCCATAGATTTTCTAATGCCAAAATGCTTTAGAAAGCACTAAGGAGCCATTCCTTAGTTTGATATCAAGGATCTCTGCTATGATACAGTGAAGAATTTGATCAAGAGCTTAGTGGAACACATTCTTAGCTAGGCTGTCTGCAATTCAGTTGAAGCTATCTTAGGGTTGCTGAAGGTAGATTCAAACTTGATCAAGCTTGAGTTTGGTAAGTTAACCTTGCAAGCGAATCTTGAAGAAAACCATAAACGAGCCAGAGTTCAACTAGTTTGATTTTTAATTTAACCTTAACAAGCTCTGTAGCTTGTCAAGAAAGTCCAGTTCACTAGAACTTAGTGGTGCGCTAGAAATGATTTAGACTTGGCTCAATGTTGAAGATGCCTCCAACCATTAGCCAAAGGTAGTTTGACTTGTTTCATTACCTAGTTTTACTCCTTTATGTCACGTTGCTGTTTTCTATTCAGCTGAAAGCCCCTGCCCACTTATTTCATAAAGGCTTAGCACATCTAACGATAAATTAAGCTTCTTACGCTGTTTGTACTCACAATGTTACTGAAAAATCACGTACGATTTTTGGTGAACAGGTTCGCAGTAAAGCAGATTTGTACAAGACACTGGATGACTATACTTTGGGGGATAAGGTCCTCTTAAAGATCCAGAGGGGCAATGAGAACTTGGAGCTTCCTATTGTTTTAGAGGAAAGTAGTTCGTAGAACTTCTAGAAGTGGACAGTACAGCCAATGGGCCAAGAGTGTTAATGCGTGTACCTTGGGTTGGGGTCATTCTTGTATAGCAATTTTTTTTTTTTGGGAATTTTGTGTATATAAATTTCCAGTTCAGAGCTCAGAGGTTGAATCAATGAGCAAAGAGCATCTTTTGGTTTTGTGGCAATCTTTGAAGGAGCATAAAAAAGTAATTTATATTGAGGCTATATGCTTAATTCTCTCTTTTTTCCTAAAGAGAAGGAGAGAATGTAGAGGAATAAATTGTTACAACAAATCTATGTCACTATTCAGAAAATCAAAGGGAATATTCAAAAAGCTTTTTCATTCAACAAGTAAACCGAGAAAAACCCGTAATCGCTCATGGAAAAGATGCAAAAATTTCAGAGACAAAAAAAGCCTTGTTTTTTTTTATTTTTCCCCAACCTATATGGAAGTTTTATTAAGCTAACAAAAACCTCACATCTCTCCTGCGAGAGCTAATCAGCAGCTAGGTGGTACATGACACCAAGCTCTCAGCAACTAGGTGATACATGACACCAAGTAATTCTATGTAGCCCCTTACGAGAATGCTTAACCATGACCTACCTCGTTCACCCTACGACGGGCAAAAATGAGTCGGAAACTATTATAAGACCCAGCAAGACAGAGGCAATTGAAACTAATCACATTGTTCTAAGGGGCCTGGCTCCACAAACAAGCTTAAGCCCCAGAAGACTAAATTGAGCGAGTACAAAAATTAAAAAGAAAATCAGACCAAGAAAGAGCGAGTAATTAAGCTCATCATCAATTTTTTTTTTTAACTAGCTTTCCTCTGACATCCTCCAATTCTCTCTTCAACTCGAGCAGTTCTTCAGCTTCATCATAAGCTTCAACTTGTAAAGTCTCCAGCCATGACCTCCAAAGCTCCATCTTACGCGCCCACTCCATGTCATTATAATTTTCATAGCCACCATTGCTGTCCATGTTGAAGCAGTACATGTCAATGGTGGTTTTGAAGGAAGGCACGCCGTGGGGGTTAGGCCGACCGGCCGGAGAGAAGACAAGGACGGCGACGTTGGCGCCGGTCTTTGAATGAAGCTCGTCGGCTTTCTTGAACAGACCCTTCTCCTTCCTCTTGATCTCTATCTTCCTCTTTCCCGCACCCATTGCTTGTAATTTCTTGTAAAAATTTAGACTTGTCGGGACTTATGTGCACTAGCAACATAATCCTAATCCTACGCTACAAGATATTAGCGGAAGCCAAAAAAGAAACAAGCGAATCACAAATTAAGGAAGAAAGTATATCGGTATTACTAAACCCTAAACTCCACGCATATTGATTTTACCCAACTTGGTAGGTAGGTTTAAGGATTAGAAGAGGGTAAAAATCATGCATAGTAAGCTGTGCTAGACATGGCTATGTCTAGTGGTACGGTGATGAACATGGTGGCAAAAACAACCGCAACAGCCTTAGACGAATTGGTGCCCAAGTGTCCAATTAATTAGAATGTGTTAGCTGCTTAATGCTAATCACGAGTACGCTGTGACCCCTTGTATAAGTTGTCCCCTCGTCCCTTCAAAGCGACGTAATTTGAAATGAATTATTTTTTTACCTCTAAAACACGTCTTGATATGTTAATCTCGGTAAATTTTGTGACGAAGCTATGTGAACAGTGAAAACTAGCAAATGTTGAACAATTGGAGGAGGACAGGTTGTAATTCTGTAAGATTCATCATCACCACCGAGAATGCAACATCACTTAATTATTGCCTCACAGCAATAAAACAAAGGCGAAGAAACTGGTTTGGAGTTTGCTCTTGCTGCTTCTTTTGGGAGATCTTTAAGCAATCTCTCCCTTGTCTTTTGGTTGGAGCCCTTAGAAAATTAAAAAAGAAAAACTAGATTAGGTTACTCTCTCTTGGAGTATTTCTACAAAAATACTTCCTATATATTTTGCAAAATCTTTTATGCAATAATTAAAATTCTTATGAAAATATTCTATAGTGTCGATTAGTTAAGCCTATATATTTAGATTATGTCACGTTAAATTATGAAAAGTACTTCTGTAGATGCCTAATTAAGGATCTTAATTTATTAAATGATAAATGGTTACATGTCAAAGGTTCTAAATTGTTTCGTTCGAATATAACGGACTTGGCCGATATATGATTCTAAAAGTTTATCAAAAAGCTACATTAGATAAGTTGTTTAAGGTCGATCGCCAAAGCCGCGTAATTTGAACTCCCCGTCAACAACATAATCGTTATTCCTTTATACTTTTTGTCATCTAATTGTAGACTAGATTGAACTATGTTGTCTCAAAACATCCTTCAAACACGTCGCAATATACAAATGTTATATTACCTTATAATGACTTTTGCCATTTTGTACACACCATCTCTATTGATTAACAGTGTTAAACAAACCCAGTACAAGCACTGATGCTGTGTATATATAATGACCCAAAAACTCACTTTAGAGTTCCAAAATTGCCGCAAAGCCCGTCAGTTTCGCAACTTTTAACAATTATTATTGCAGTAGCCAAGCCGTAAGCAATCATTTACATACGTACTTCATCCATGAAAATGATTAGTTTGTTGGATTGTTAGGCTTATTGCATTGCAACCTTCCAAACAAAAAAGGGTGCTTATAATATATATAGTCTGCTTGGGTAGATAAACTCTCCAGGAAAGTTACCTTAAACCCCGAGAACAAAGATGTTGTTTTCGACTGAATGTGAATAGGAAGTTAGTTTGCAGGAATGCTGCTTGCCGGTTCACATTGTCGTCGGGACATGGTTCCGTTTTCTACTTCATATTTTAATTGGATGGCAAAGGACATGATTTCCCCTTTTTCAATGTCCTTCTCTTTTGATTTAATTTGGATAAGCTTTCTTTTAAGCAGGGCCTAGTCATAATTCTGCTTATTATAACTAATCGTCGTTTTGGATTAAGAAAATGTTGGGTCCGTATACGAGGTGGCAAGTGTGATCTCTTGACGAGGAAAATTTTATTAGTTAAATACGAGCGAGGTACATAGATGACAACGGAACAAAAATGAGACAACACATCAGGGGAATGAAAAATAAACCGGCCCTACTTTGATCCCTAATGGCCAACCGTATATGCCTGGTAGCAAATTAAATATGCAATGGTTGTAAGTTATTTCACATGATAAGGAAGTCATCAACTAACCCAAGTTTTGCTTAATTATAATGTTCTTGAACTATCATGATGTATGATGAGATTTTGTCTCCAAGATCCCATCAGTCTGTTTGTTATGATGTTCAATTTCTAGTCCATTTCCCCCAACACTTTTCAACTTGCATAGCCAATCAAGTTACAAAGGAAGACTAATGTATCTGCTGGGCCACTTCCTCAGCGATGTCTCAAGTAAATCACTGCATTAGATTAGTGGATATTCTTTGTATCCTTCGTCCAGCTATATCAATATCTTTGTCTAATGCTCTTTGCTTCAAATACCCTTGAACACTAAAAGGGAATCTTAAACTTCAATCAACATTACTTTATATAATATCACTTGGTATATTTCACAAAACAACCTTTCCAATTGTAAAGTTCAATTTTTGGATGATGTAAGCCAAACTTGATTGATTCCGATAGAGTTTTTAATAGCCCTGGTGACAAGTTTGAATAGTAACTTAACTTGTAAGCGACTACAGTATATTGAACTTGAACTATTGATGCTATGAAACAGATTTTTTTGCCAGTAATTGGATTAAATTGATTTTGTAAGAAAGGAAGGCTTCTTTCAAAGAGATTATCATCAAGTCCCGCAATGAGGTGGACGAACTTATCTGTTTGATAACACTTTCAGTTTTAGTTTTCTATTTTCAAAAAAACAAAAATTAAAACCAGAAAAAAAAAAAACAAAAACAAAACCCAGTTCTTTTTTAATAAAAAAAGTGGGTGTTTGATAACTCAGTTTTTATTTAAGTTTTTTTTTAGTGTTTGATTACTCAGTTTTTATTTTGAGTTTTTTCTTTGGTGGTGATTTGCAGTGGCGGTGGTGGTGGCCGGCCGCCAGCGGTGGACAGTGACGATGGGCGGTGGGGGGGTGGTGGTCTCAAAATAAAAACCGAAAACTCGTTTTTGAAATTTTCAAAAACAGCCTTGGTTTAAAAACTAGTTTTGTAAACTTAAAGAAAAAAAAAACGTGTCAAACGCATTTATTTTTTTTAGTTTACAAAACTTTAAAAAAAAAAAAACTCTGTCAAACGGACCTTAATCTCAATGCAAAAATTCTCAATCTTAATATGGGCAAAACTATATAAA
The DNA here is from genome assembly GCA_033070095.1 of Escallonia herrerae. Classification (NCBI taxonomy): domain Eukaryota; kingdom Viridiplantae; phylum Streptophyta; class Magnoliopsida; order Escalloniales; family Escalloniaceae; genus Escallonia; species Escallonia herrerae. The sequence continues at coordinate 444,411 of JAVXUP010000326.1, forward strand.
TGACAGTTTCAGAATGTCTATCTTTAAAAAAATTCCAAGCATAAGGTGGGCAACTGCACCCTATATAGTACATGTGGCGTCGACACTTACAGCAAGTATATCTGACATTTTGGCACTATATTTTACCATAGAATAGCCTAAGAAAGCAGGACATAATCAACTGTCGTCCTTAAGTGAAGCCGTTACGTTTACGTACTCCTAGTTGGGTTGCATGATCCTACGAATATCTTCATAGCACATCTGAGTTGTTTGGTCACAAGTAAAGACTTAAGCCTAGGGGAATTGCTTTAGAACTAGCCAGACTAGCTACATTTGGGGTAATTTGGAGTAAGCTCGTGAAGTAAGTGACCGTTCACTTCATGATTGAGCTTAATTCATCTTAGTTTTGATAAACCCAGAACGTAGACTAATCTCTTGGAATGAGAAATGAGGCTGGCATGAGAGGTTACAATGGAGGGCGAGGAGCTGGTTGAATAGTCTTAGGTCATCTTACTATCCTCATGATTACTTAAATAAAAGTCATGTATGCCTTGAGCTCACTTAATTATAAACCAAGTCAACGTTCTGTTTTTCTCGTGTGTCGTGAAAGTTTCACCAAAAGAAATTACAAAAATATTGCTAGGAGTATCTTAGGTAGGCAAATGACTTATAAGTGTATTTGCACTCACATATTGCTCACAAAATCTTTTTAGAGAATTGCTTCATTTTCGTTAGTCATAAATAATAAGGAGTTTTACTAACAAAAGAATAATAGCATAACTTTTGTTTGCTTATGTACCAACCTGAGAAAAGTACAGAAACCAAATGCAACCAAATGGGTTAACAATTTCAGCCTCAGATATCATAATGTGACCATTGAGGATACTTTTAGACCAAGGGTAATTAATTTTTGCAAGAAAAGAGGTAAGAATAACTAAAATTGGAAGAAGTTGACCTATCCTTCAACTTTGGTTGCACGCATGGGTTGCAAAGCCCCAGGTCATCGATGATGGAACAGACAAGAAGATTTTAAACGAGGGCCAAATTTGGGGAGCTTCACACAATTTGGAGTTCCCCAGTTGTCTATTTGACTCAAAGATCTTTACCATTTATGTAGGGTGCGTTCTTTGCTCTCCATATGGCAGACATGGTTAGCAAACTTATGGGATTCTAAGACTTGGAACTGGGATGCCGATTTTAGTCAGCATGCTCCAAAATTCAGAGGAAAGCTACATAATTCAATAATAATCTCAAGTACCCTTTGGAAGAGTATCCAACACCTTAGTCGCAAACAAGTTTGCATAACCAAAAGACAGGAAATCCATAATCCAAAGTCAAATAAGAATGAATAGAAATAAATATCAGGGAAACATATAGTCGATCATCGGACGTTATTATATGTTGCATGAAATGAAAAAGGAAAAGGAAAAAAGAGGGGCATAGTAGCAACAAAAATAATAAGAAAAAATATCCATGACACAATCCATTCATTATTTATTGACAAACCAAGAATAACACAAGCCAGCAATGAAATTTATATTGATAGAACGATAGATAGTCTTGACAAAATGAATAGTTGAATCAAAGGGCAGAAATATGCAAGTAAATGATTGTTTACAGTAAAGAATTTCCACTAGAGGTGATTTACCATGACTTGAACAACAGATATTGGATGGCGTCATAACTGGACTTACAATTTCCAAAAAAATGCAATCTAATTGCATGCTCTATCTTAATTGCAAAGTTGAAGCACAAAAATAATTGATTCTATGATGTCAACCTTTTAGTGTAGTCAAATAGTCAACACCCTCGTAGTTGAACTGCTTCTTGCCTTTTAACTTGCAGTTTGGTGAACAGTACGTATCCACCCTTCCAAGGGTAGATTTTAGCACACACTGATACCTTGTTAAAACTGCTTGCCTAACCTTGCGTTTTCAACTAAGCATACTAGTAGACATTTAATCTTCACATAAAGTTAGCATTCCCAGGACCTAAAAGTACAAATTTCAGGAATACACTGTTGCAACCTTTGCTTACAAAAGCAACAGGTGTAATTATCTAATTTTCACATCATCAAGTGAGTTACTGACTTGCACATATGCCAATGTTCACTGTTTAATTTGTATGATGCTAAAGTAACTGATTGACCTCAATGTATATCAAAGGGCATCTAAAAACCTACTTCGTGATCATATTCTTACTAGTGCAACAGAAATTAGAAGGCGGGGAAGGAAACAAGCAAAATTGCAATTATTTAAGTAGAACTTCCACCTCCCTTCCGCTACATAATTAAATCTGTCCCAATAAAAGTATAAAATTGACTCATAATAAGACACTAACATAAGCCAAATATTAAAGGACGAAAGGCCTGATAAGATGGTGTGTAAGCGCGTGCCTAGAATGGTGAATTGCAGCTAAATCTCCAAACCAGCACCAAGAAATGTACATATAAGATGACAATTGTTTTAGCAGACCTGAAAGACAGGTTTATGGTTGTCCACTTGCTCCTCCAAAGGGTCAAATAGTTATTTATGATTTTTCTTAAAGAGGGTTAGGGTTAGTGTGGACAGATGTAACGATTTCATAGTTTTTAAAGTAATCTCCATGAATCCAAAAAATTCATTCTGACAGGTCACGTGTTCATATCTTGCAGAGGATGAGGGAATAGAAGCTCTGCAGAAGAATGGAATAGAAAGTGGCAGTTTTGGATCCAAGGACAATTGAAAATGTTATTTATCTCTGAGGGGTCTCAGAGGGATTTCAGAGGATCTCTAGATTGAATTTAATTTGAGCTTTTGTATCGTAAATTGGAAAACAAGAAACTATTCAAACAAAGATTATTCTAATAGGTCATAAACTAATCTATTTAGAATAGTGCTTTGTCATCTTGTCTTGATTGGGAGAAAATATAAGGAGAAGCAAACAACTGAAGACCAAGAGAAATTAGAATACATTAACATTTGCTTATCCCCATACCCAGCCGATTTTTTAGTCTCTTGAGATTATTAATTAAGGTTTAAACAAATCCAGAAGAAGTTCATATAGAGAAGTGAGCCTAATTAGAAGTCCAGGGGCTTGACTTGGGTTCCTTGGTTGCTGTTTTTAAAATAGAGCTAATCTTGAGCTTCTCTCACTAAGTTACCGTGGTTTTCCGAAAACACGCTCCTCCCATTCCAATCACCCAGAAAGGGCGGCTGAGGCTTCGGAGGCAGCCCCCTTCTCAGGAAACATATGCTGGCTTTGGACTAAGTGATCTGCACCGTGAACTAGTCTTTGAATTCACAGCTTAAAACTGTTCACAGCAGGCACTGGTCAAAGATACTTGAATAGGGGTCTAGAGTGCTTTCTAAAAGCAGCTTCTTCATCCGGAAAGCTTGCTTCAAGGTTCAGACAGAAAAGCGATATTACCTACATACAAGCTCAGTTTAAAGCAACTTTTTACAGTGTCTTACACCTCTGCTTACCTCTTGCGAATTTGATTCCCAGTGAAGGATTACATAAAGAAGAACGAAAGAGATGGAAGGAAAGAATGATGCTGACAAGCTTGATGACGTGATGTTGCCTGGTTTCCGGTTTCATCCTACAGATGAGGAGCTAGTTTCTTTTTACCTGAAGAGGAAGATTCAGCAGCAAACTCTTCCTATTGAGTTGATTAAGCAAGTCGATATTTACAAATACGACCCCTGGGATCTTCCAAGTAAGAATCTTGTTTTGCATAACATAATTGGATTCTTTTGAGTTCAACTAGTTCTTCTGTCTTTGATAAACGCCTCCATGCTTTGCAAGTTTTCATGGACATAGAAATGATTTTTTCCTGCTTTTCAATTTTATTACGCTACCTAAGAACTTCTCTTGCAATTTTCTTCTAAGAGAACACGACCTGGTCCAAGCACAGATTAGGTGTTGCGCTAAATTAAAACTAGTTCACATCTGGAGCTTTCACTTGTCATGTTCTAAAACGAACAAAAGTTTTTCATCTCATGAAGTAAAAGAGCCAACATATCTCAATATATCCATTTTCATGGTTTTTGCAAACTTTAATCTTATGGTCAGCTAGTCCTACATTCAAAAGTTGTGTTCCCTTATCCACAACCTTTGGTCTACTAATCGTTTTAGCAACTACTACTTATACTAAAGAGCTTACATCTTTTCCTCACAAATTCGAACAGATCTAGCATCTACCGGGGAGAAAGAGTGGTACTTTTACTGCCCAAGGGACCGCAAATACAGGAACAGTGCACGTCCAAACCGTGTCACTGGCGCTGGGTTTTGGAAGGCCACCGGAACCGACCGGCCAATATACTCCTCGGAAGGCACCAAGTGCATTGGTTTGAAAAAGTCGCTAGTGTTCTACAGGGGCAGGGCTGCCAAAGGAATAAAAACTGATTGGATGATGCATGAGTTTCGTCTGCCTTCTATTTCTGATCCATCACCACCCAAGAAGCTCTTAGATAAAAACTTTCCTCCCAATGTAAGTTTGCCATATCTTACATTTCAAGGTGATTTTCACTTCTCTTCAAAATATGGTTCAATAACTCAGAAAATAATCATTTATCTTCTCCTTGGATCCATAGGATTCATGGGCAATTTGCAGGATATTCAAAAAGACCAACTCAATGGCACAAAGAGCTCTTTCTCACTCCTGGTTATCTCCACCTGAAATTACATCATTTGATATGTTCATCGAAGGTACAAGCTCCTCTCAATTCAGTCCAGAGAACATCTCTTGCACAACAGACAGCAGATCAGGCATCCAGTTATGCAAAAGCAATGACCTACAACAGGCCTCAACTGCAACATTTCCTCCTCTAGATATTCCCGCATACAGGCCTATCAACGCAACAGTTTACAAACAATCCCCTTTTGCCATTCCAAATTGTGACATCTCCAATGGCTTCATGTTTTCACCTCTCGAGACATCAGGGCTGACCAGCAAAAGTTCAGTTGACGTCGCTTCCATGCTTCTTAATCTGTCCCCTGCCTTCATCGGGGATGTCACTAAGATGTCTGAGAGTATCGACTTTGGAGGCCCACATAACGAGTTCAATAGTTTCTCAATCAGTTCTCCACAAGATATGCAAGGAAGCATAGGTGCAGGAGCTGATGAAACAGACTTGAAGAAGAATTATGGTCCTGTCCACCTTAATAATCAGTGGGAAAATGCCCGCTCGATTGGATTTCCTTTTAGTTTGCCATCAGGTATCCCCGATGCATGGAAGCATAGTTTGCCTAGTCCTATGCTATACAGGAAAAATATTTTGCTTCCAGCTATGGCTAGAGAAGGATGGAGCTCATATTAAAGAATGTTTTGTTCATATATTTACTGTATACTGTTCCATATATAACAACAAAATTACAGGTAAACGATTAAGTTCTTGAAGCAGCTCTTGATCATAGAATTTCTGATACCTACGCTACTGTGCTCCCACCCCCATCCTCGCCTCCGCATCTTGTTAAAAGATTAACAAATTTTAGTATTGATACCTGAAGTTCAGTTTACATAAGCTCAGAGTTAATCCTAAAAAGGAGCCATAAGGCCAATATCCAGGGAGGCTCTATTGACCTGCAAGTAATTGTCTAATACGTACAAATTCTTGCTTTCTTACCAATAGCCCCTAAGAATTTCTATTGAACCAAGCAGTTGCCCCCACTTCCCCTCCCCCAACCCAATGCCTTAAGAGATACTCCGTATAAACGGAACAAACAAATCAAAGAGACTAAAAGAAGACAGAGATACATGCCTAAACAAAATGACACTGTACAACTGTAAGAGATCATACAGGGGCACAATATGTTAACATTTGTCAAACACTTGGCATTTTGCGAGAAAAAAAAAACAAAAAAATAGAAGAAATATAAACATGAAACAAGGGGCACAATATGTTAGCATAGCAACAACCCAAAAAATCTCTTCCGTAGCATTGAATTTTTCCGTTTACCTTCGTGAACTCTAAACATAGATCTAGTAGCATGTATACGTTGGATTAAACTCAACTTACAATCATAGATTAAATAAGTATTCTCTCGAAAGTCAGGATAAAAACAATGAGTTAAGTCAACGTTACACGTACTAAATTTGTCCTTGAAATTAACAGAATTTCTGAAGGGGGAAAAATCAAATGGAATGGGGGGAGTATCGTTTCACCTGGGGTGGCGTTTGGCAAAACTTCATTGCGTTGTGTTCCACAACCAAGAAGATTCTCGGACTGAGCAACTCCAGATTCTGGTGACATATTGCAACAGAGCCAATAGGTGTAGTTACACGATTGACGAAAATACTTTGGTGGGTAATTTTGTCGAACGTAAGGCGTTCAATGCACAGTTAATGGTTTCGTCGAAAATCAATATCAGATTGAATGGTTTCGTCGAAAATCAATATCTGATTGAAGAAATCGCTAATCTGCTTCAGTAGTGGCTTTTGTTATTGGCTTCTGGGGTAGTAGGATTGTATATGAAGGGATCGAATGCAACAAGAGTTTTCAAGATGACGACCAAGATCAAGATGGAGGGAAGGCCCAAAGGTTCAAACTTGTATCGCGTTACTGCATGCAACAGATTTACCCTTTTCGAGTTACTAGTGTTGAGCGTCGATAATTCAATTATGTTTTTATTTTTTTTGTGATTTGTTTTAGAATAAATGTATATTTGATTTTTACAATTGTAATTGGTTCAATGTTTGAAAATATTCTTTGCAGGCTTCTGGATTGAAAAAATATTTGATGATATTGCTAAAAATAAAAGCAAATGGAAAAATTAAAAGAATGAATTTACATATTTGTTTTTGTAATCTGTTAAATTAGCTTATGGTTAAAATTTATAATTTTCAAGACCAAATGCTTTACATTTCATCAATAAAAATATTAAACACTCAGTCTTTAACTGTAATAACCGAAAATATTTTCAGTTCAAATTGACACCATATTATTTTAAGCCTTAGTTTTTTTTTATGCATATTTAACCCTTTTTTCGTTTTTTCTGTTTTTTTTTTTCAACAATTTTTTGTATCTTAACTGATTTTTCAGGTATTTCAGTTTCTATATACTTTTTTTGTTTTTCAAATTTTCAATTGGTTAATTGTTTGCTAACCTAAAAATGTAAGGGAAAAAAACAGATTTCTCATTAACCAGTTTAATATATGATGTTTATTTTATTTTAATCAAATTAAAAAGAGAATAATAAAAGAATTCTTTGTTCTGTTATTATTTCTCATCACACTTTTCATTTTCTGATGTATAGAATAGATTTATTACCTAATATTATTTTAATTCATCAAAATTTAAAAGGGAGTAATAACAGAAGGGTAAGAATGTAATTGAAGTAATTAACAGATGACATAATCGTCCAAAAATGATTTATAACATTCATTACAAAATAACTAATTAGGGAATGTTAGGGTTGTCATTGGAATAACTAACGAAGGGTAAAACCGAAAATGATAATAAAATTAATAATAGTATTTATGAAAAAATAAGATTGTTATTGGAGTGATTAACCAAGGGCAAAAATGGAATAAAATAATTTACAAGATTCTTATTTTTATTAGGGATGTAAATGAACAGAGTTGTTCACGAGCAGCTCGTGGTTCATTTTCTAAAGCTCGTTTATGTAATAGGTGAATCAAACACGAACACAATTTTAGGGCTCGTTTATTAAACGAGCCGAGTTTGAACATGGTGATGTTTGTTTATTAATGTTTGTGAACAAGAGGGCTCGTTTACTTAACGAGCCGAACACGAGCCGAGCCTTATAAACGAACATCGGTTCATTTATTCATTAAAAAAATATGATATATATTACAAACCTACACAAAATATCTATGTCTTTTGTTGGGACGTGGAAGCATGTAGATCACCCATGCTTCCTCTCTCTATCACTAAGTTCATTTTCTTTCTCTCATTAGAGACACAGAAATTCAACAACACCTACACCGCTAGCCAATATTCGTAGTCATCATACATGCACATCGTCCGCCAGACCACCGCCCACACCGTGGCCTTTTCTCCAACACTCCAACAGTCAAACATCGTCTGCTTTCTCTCTCTCTCTCTCTCATCACACAAGAACATCGCTGGCCAAACCATCGCCGGCTAGACCGCTAACTCAGGCCATAGGCCCACAAACGGTAGTTCCTCCTCCACATAAGTCAAGTCCTCTCTGTCGAGGATGCCTCTCTAATCATTATTTTCTTTACGATGAATGAAAGATCAGTGATATTACATAGGTTTGGGTGCGTGACTCCACATACATACGCACATATCGTCTCTTTCTCACTCTCATGCATGTACATCCATCACCCCGCCCTGATCAGATCTGGGATCTTTTATTACCCCAAATCTTTGATATTTGTGAAGAAAGAGACGATACAGATCTGGCATCACCCCTATCAGATCTGGAACTTTTATGACTCCAAATCTTTGATCATCTTCTCCGGTCATTTCTCCTGCCATTTTTTTCAATTGTTGATTCAGTTTGTTTCTTTAGACAAACAAGCCGAGTCAAGCCTGAGTTGTGCGTCGACGAACTCGAACCGAGTTCAAACATCCATGTCTGGCTCCTAAACGAACACGAGCGAGCTCAAACATCCCTACAAATATACGAACCGAGTTCGAACACACCCCTGTGCGGCTCGAACTCGATTCGTATACAACCCTATTTTTTATAGGTAGTATAGATAGATGCATTATGGATCTTGGGTTCGACCGTCTTCTTTTGGGGGTTTGGGCCATTTTCGTAAGAAGGTAGCGATTCTATCACGCACTCAATTATTGCTCAAAATTTAATACACTTTCTAACAACAAAAAGAAAATTTAAAATATGTATGTATAGAGTGTGAAAAGCTTCCTAATAACAAGCATATAATTAGTGGTAGAGGTGTCAATAGGCCGGCCCAGCCCGAGTTCGGTCCCAGTAGGCCAGCCGAGAAAATCGGCCCGGCCGATGGGGTGGGGAACCGAACCTGGCTGGAGAAGAGGGATATCCAGGCCCAGTCCAAGCCCTGGGCCCTAGGCCCAATATTTAGGGTCGAGTTTGGCCCAACAAAAAAAAAATTCCCCAAAAAATTCTTGTTATTTATTTTCGAAATCCTGAGGTTGTTCCTCAAAGTCAAAGCCCTTTGACACTTCACCCACTTCATGGAATTAAATTTAGAATTCAATTCACATTTTTTTGTTTAAAACAAAAAGAAATTTTAAATTTTTATTTATGTTTAGAACAAAATATAAAATGAAAACGTGATAATTTTTTTATAATTATTTCCTTAACTTGTGATGCAGAACACAAAGTAAATTCTGTAACATAAACATTAAATGAAAGCCGTTCAGAAATAATAAAAAATACGTCACTGTCACCACACACACACTTTACTACGTATATTAAAGAAAATACTGATCATATGAATTCAATAACACCTCCAAAATTATTAATTTAAATAAAAAGATTCAAAATGTCAAAAAAAATGAAACTGTAATAAAATAGACTTCAAATATATATATATATATATATATATATATATAGGGAGCTGATCCATTGATAGCGCTAGCAAAATAGGAGAAGTTGCTAGCGCGATCTGGCCGTCCATCCCAAAAGATGGACGGCCCAGATCTTTTTTTTTGCGTTTTTTTAAGTACGTCCGCTACATTATGTAGCGGACAATTTTTTGCATTTTTTTGACAATAATACCCTCCGAGTCCGTCCGCTACATAATGTAGCGGACAAGTTTTCAGACTTTTTTTTTTCTCTTTCTGTCATTAATGCTCTGACTTTTTTTTTCTCTCTCCCCGTCCGCTACATAATGTAGCGGACATATTTTTGACCAAAATACCCTCCAGCGGTGTCCGCTACATAATGTAGCGGACAGAGGGAATATTTTTTTCTGACTTTTTCTCTCTCCTTCTCTGACCACTTTTTGATGACTCTTTCTTTCTCTCTCTTTCTTTTTCTGACTCTTTCTTTCTCTCTGTTCAAAACCTTAGACCACATCCACGAGCAGCTTCACCGGCAACACCGCCGAGTGCTCATCATCGTCATCGTCCACTCCCACCCGCCGAGTGCTCATCATCGTCAATGTCACTCACTTTCCACACCGCCGAGTACTGTAAGCAGTTTTATTGTGGGGGAGGTGGCAGTGGCGCCGCTCCCATCTCTGTTATTGTGGTGGTGGATGGAATCAAAACTGCTGGACCAAAATCATCAAGAAACCAACAATGATTCACGGCCGATTCATCCCAGGCAGTGTTTCCATCCCCCACAACCACCACCACTCTGCCACAGCCGCTGAACCCATCACCACCACCATCGGAACCTCCGCATCCCCCAACCACTCTAAGTCCAATCAAAATAGACGCTTGGAAGTCGGCCTTAGGAACCACCGCCCTGTGACTTCCCATTGCTTATTCCGCATCAATTGGACAAAAACGAGAGAAAATAACATAGAGAAAGCACAAATATTGGTGACTCTAAACATGGATTGACACCATCAATCTCCCTCCTCGCCGGTTAACATGGATCTTGTTCAGCCGTGAAGAAGAGACGTCGAAGAGTGGCGCCAGAGCAGTTAAATCTCCGTCTTCTCCGACGAGGAAGCCAGCGGATCTGGTAGAAGGATCAGATCCAGAGGCTCGAAGATCTGGTTTGCGTTCAGGCTCAAAAATCTGGTCAACGTTCTCTCGGTCGACGAGCTCTTCTTCGACGGGAAGCTCATGCCGCTGCACCTCTCCATATCCGGTCGGCGGAGACGACGACAGCCTCGTCTCAGATCAGCTCGCCTGACACGCCGAAGTCTCGCCGGAGAACAATATGGTCATAGAGAGAGAAAGAGAGAGAAGTGTGACCAATTTGCTGCTTTATTCTGTCCGCTACATAATGTAGCGGACAGAATAAAGCAAATTAGTCACACTTCCGCCTTTTTCTCTGTCCTTTCCCTCATTAATGCTATTTGTCATTAATGTGTCCGTTACATAATGTAGCGGACAGATTTAGTGGTCTAAGGTTTTGAACAGAGAGTGAGAAAGAGTCAGAAAGAGAAAGAGAGAGAAAGAAAGAGTCAGAAAAAAGTGGTCAGAGAAGGAGAGAGAAAAAGTCAGAAAAAAATATTGCCTCTGTCCGCTACATTATGTAGCGGACACCGCTGAAGGGTATTTTGGTCAAAAATATGTCCGCTACATAATGTAGCGGACAGATTTTAAAAAAAGCGCAAAAAAAAGATCTGGACCGTCCACAGATCGCACGTGGACGGCTAGATCGCGCTAGCAACTTATCCTATTTTGCTAGCGCTATCAATGGATCAGCTCCCATATATATATATATATATATATATATATATATATATATATATATATATATATATAAGGGGGGCCAATGGGCCTGGCCGTTTTCAAAATATTTCGGCCTAGCCCTGGCCCTATGGACCAGGGCCACACTATTCACCCTTACGGGCTGGGGCGACCCGAGCCATTTTAGGGCAGGATCGAGCTGGCCTGCGGCTCTTTTGATGCCTTTAACTGGTGACACCAATATTTTGTTAAAAGTACCACAGATGAGCTCGGAGTGATAATGTCACTAGAAGGGATGTGTACGAGCTGTTTTGAAAAGCTATGATTAAATACAATCCAAGAGCTGGTGCAACAAAGTCAAGATGGCCGAGTTGGTCTAAGGCGCCAGTTTCAGGTACTGGTCCGAAAGGGCATGGGTTCGAATCCCATTCTTGACAATGCTTTTTAGTTTTTCACTCACCTCTTCCAACAATAAGAATGCTCGAAGCAAAGCCAAAGCTCCTCCGTTAAAAGTCCGCATTTAAAAGGCACTCGTCACAGGGAACAAGCCCTCCATCTTGCTTGGACCAGACCTTCATGTAGACCCTGGGCTCATAATCTTATTGTTCTTCGTTCTTGTTTTAAGTTCTAACTACATAATAACGTCCATTTCAACACTTTTTAACCAGTTATTTCACAGCTCATTTGTCGCTAAAACGCTTAGTGTTGTCTCTACTCTCCTTGTCAAGGACAAATAAGTGGATGTAATTATGTAAAGCCACAGCAATGGGAAAACAACCAACAACGCAGAGCCCATACGACCCTCTGATGCGGACGCTTCCATTCCTTACATGTACCATACAACTCGTTATTTCTGAAACTCCAAAATTTTCAAGACGTGTGACGAGTATGCTACGGTCAGTTTGAATGTCTTCATCCATGGCATTTTCCCTTCAATGAAGAACTTCTCAGAACCATATCCCCCTTGCAGGGAAGAAGAAAACAGAGATGTGTGGACTCCCACTCAGACTTATAGATTGCCTGCGACGGTCCAAATTGTTTGCCCTCACTCACATGGAATCCTTATGCTGCTAGCAGAAAACCAGTGAAACCTCAACTTTTAATGTTTCCCTACCGTTCCCTTTACCCGTAAAGAGAGGGGAACCGTTCCTTTACTGTTCATATTACATGTCATGGAAAAAATCCATCCAATAGTAAAAAGTGATGAGGCCTCTTCAGACTAAATGGCTCAAACAATAACCACCAAAAGAATGGAGTCCCGTGAACAAATCCACTAGTTAAAGTAGGGAGTACCAAAGCCCGTTCTACAAGAGCATAATATCATGAAAGAAGTCATTTAGAAACCACTAAACAAGATTTGTAGACAAGTGAACATAGTCCCCAAAGTAATAACCCCCTTTCCAGAAAAAAAAAGACACCTGGACATGATAATTTTTACTCATTTCTCCGTAATCGTCATCGTCATCATCATCAAAGTAAAAATTTCTTTCAAGCATTTGACAATTCAAAAGGCACCACTGATCCTAACTCTTGGAGGTTTGCTTTTCCTTTGCCTTTTGGATCTTCAGAACCTTTTTCACAATCTTCTGCTCTTCAACCAAAAAGGCTCGGATGATCCTGCCACACATAAATGGGGACCATCAAAAACCACGTGAACACACGGATAATTCCCTGAGAAAGATAATATTAAGCTAATGATTGTGACCCTTCACTCACAGCCGCGCCAACATACCTCTCCCTAACAGCGCCTCCAGACAATACACCACCATAGGCACGATTGACAGTCCTCCGATTCCTGGGCAATCTAGACCTCTTGTACTCAGCAGGTCTCAAGTGAGGAATCTGCAGCAGGAAGACGGAGTTATGTATTGCTAACGAATATGTTTACACAAGTCGAACCCCATGGGTTTCACATATGTTGTTGATCTTAAGCTCAGGGAAGACAGAGACATCAAAGAAAAGAGTATCTTCCTCATTTTCCTAAAATGGAGCAGACAAGAGCCTCCGCAATCAAAAAGGCCCCACCGAGCCGCAGTGGGCAGGGCAAAGGGTAAAATGGCAAGAAACATAGAGTCCCATGGGAGGGACAAAAATCTACTTTATGCAACCAGAATTGGACAGAATGATCTTAGAGAAGTAAAAAAACTAGCAAATGAAACTCAAGGAGAACCCGTACGTACATCATAAAAGGAGAGGCAGCAACTTAAAAAGGGGAGAACGGACAGAGCAATAAAAACATAAGCAACACAAACAATATCACTTGTTAGCAATCAGATTCCTACCATTAGCAGCTCCAAGATGGTTTGACCAACATCAGGTACAATCCTATTTTGGTACCAAAGTTATGGAATAATAGCCCAAAGCGAAAAAACCAATTTTAGATGAAAAGCCTATCTAGACACTTAAAGCAAGTGTGGGCAGAGCTTCAAGGCTGCTTATAATGGATTTAATAGATGGCTGCTGTATATGCCAAAAGAGAAAAAATTGCAAAAACAATGTAACTCTGTGCAGTAACAAAACTCAATGACGTCACATAAGGCAATCCTCAATTTCGTACAACCCTTGAGCAACAAGGCATTTCTTTTTAGGCTTTCCAATACTGTTCAGAATTTTCTGATACTAAACAATGCCAATACAAATACCACGCTTGACTAGAACTAGCACTGTTGAGTGACATTCCGTTCAGGTAAAGTGAGAACTTGACAATATCCCAATTTTCAGCAACCACCAAGAAGTTTCCAGGAAAAACCGGTATCTGAAACATAAACTTGATCACATGCCTACCTCTGTTTAGACTGTTTGAAGTATAAATGACACCTGCTATGCCCTTTTCACAACTAGCTAACCAACTATCTACCACATCCTAATTAATTTATTCACCATTCTTTTTGGTAGGGGGGAGAAGGAGGGGTGCAGGGGGGGCATGTTTCTCTTGTTTATAATGTCTCCCAACAGATCCCAGAAACCAAGAAATCCACAAATTAAGAACTGTTGACATATTTATGCATCTTGCCCAGCGGAAAAGCAAGCCATAGATAACTTCCTTATAATAATAAGAGAATCAGCGTACAGATCGAAAGGCATCTGACTGCTGCCTTATTTCTCATGTTCTTGGGAAAAATTAAGAAACTGTGGTAGCCACTATTTATCTCCTCATCCATCTAAAAGAGTCCTGTTCCCTACCATAAACTAAGGCCCTGTTTGTTTCACAGAAAACCAGTTACTGAAAACAATTTTACAAAACTTTTTTGCAAAAACGAACTGTTCCAGACAACACTTTCTGAATAAATTTTTTTTTATTATTTGTTTGCATACTAAAAAATGATCTGACTATTTACTACTCCGAGAACATGTCACAAAACAAAGCCATGTGGGTATCCACCAATCAATCACTTCACAGTAACTTATCAATGATGCCAACCAAACTGTTCAGAAAGCATACCCCATGTATAAAAGAGAGGTTCAACGGCCTACATGGGCATACCACTGCAGCCGAAATTGAGCCATGGACAGATTGAGGTACTACCTCGTGGTGATTAATGCCCATTTCCTGGAAAAACTTTTCAATGTGTTGATTTGAAAATTACTTCTAGGATTCTTGGTTTTCTTATTGCGGAAATGGTCTCCGCTCATATTGTCTGATTAACACACCAAACACCCAAAAATAATGAAAAGCTTTTCCAGGAAACAGGCTCCCTCAGACAAACAGGGCCTTAGTGCAATATGGTGCACACGTTCCTATCATCTGATTCCAACCAAAAGTACTGTTCTGCATCAACCGATCTTGAAATAATAAGCTCACAGCATTTTTTTATCAGAAAATCTCCATGAACTAGAGAAGAATATATGATTGTGAAGAAGCTACACCTAACACCTTCTTAAAGCAACCCAGGTAGATAATGTAAATCCATGATCTCACATTTTGCCCAACAAAACATATCAAGGAAGATATAATTCCTAGACTTCTCACAAGCAATCAAATATATGATATACTTCATTGATCATGAAAAAACTATTAAAAACACATCATGAACCATTTTTCCGTAAGAATGACTATTCAGATAGGCTTTAAGGGCGTGCAACCAAGGATTAGAATGCTATTCAAACAATCCCCAAAACAAAAGCAACCCTAGCCAGTCCACAGAAGTATACTAGTCTGTATCAAGACCTGAATTACCGAACTCCGCTATAAAACCAGATAATGAAGTTACTCGCTAACATTTCTATAGTAACATCTCCATATGAAATTGTAAGAACGTGAAATGCATACCCCTTGGATTCTCTTTCCAGTAACAGGGCACTTGGGTCCGCTAGCTCTCTTCTTGGTGGTCTGGTAAACCAGCTTCCCTCCTATTTTTCCACATATTCAGTACAAAATGAGCAAAAGGGTATCATAAAAACATCATGTTTAACACAATCACCCAGCCACATAATCAGATTTCCGATTCACACGTTTCTCAATGTTATAATTCAAAAAACAAAAGCGTAACAACAAATTCTGGGATAAATCAAGATCAGGGTTTAGGAAGAGTGTTACCAGGGGTTTTGACGACACGGTGCTGGTTGGATTTGGTGGCATAGCTGTGCCGTTTGCGATATGTTAGTCTCTGAACCATCTTTTGACTGCAGTTTCAGCTGCAAAAGATAAGACTGAAACAAGAGGGTTTCTGATAGTTTAAAGAAAAGACTATATAAAATGGGGGCTTTGAAACCCTAAATCTGACGGCTGTAAGAACGCGTTCTAAATGGATGAGATTAGCTACTTGCTTTTGGTGAAAGGTCCCTCGGGTCAACTTTTGTCTTTTGCATATATATTCCTTTTTCTATTTGGACCAAGTCTTTGCCTCTAATTTGATTAATAAAATCTAATTTGTCTTAGCAATATCTCTTCCAATGTTTATGTCAAGAAAATGTGGTTTTTACAAGAGATTACATTGATTAAGAAGTAAAATTGAATTGTATATAAAAAAAGGGAAATAAAATTGAATTAGGTGGGAGTTGATGCTCTAATGATGGAGAAGTTCTTCTACTTATGTGCCTTCTTGAAGGACTTCTAGACACATAAGGCGTTGAAAAAGTTTGAGCCTAAAAAATATTTCGTATTTTGAAGATTTCAATATCAGTTAAGAATGTGTGTAGTTTTGAGTAAGCTATATTAAGCTTCCCTTAGTTTTGTCTTTGTTGGTAAAACCTCCTTTTTTTCCCCTCTTATCACGTTGATGTCTGACCCAAAAAAAAATGTTTGCTAATAGATGTGAAATATTATATAATTTTTTAGTATAGTGGTTCAGATAAATCTAAACTATTTTTCTTCACTAGTTTGACCCGATAATAACTCCTCTTCACTCAGTTTTACCTTCATCACAATCGCTAACAAGCAAGTACCGTAGCCATCACTTGATTTTTACCCTCGATGTTTTGCTTGTTCACCCTCCTACTAATTCATAACGGCCAATTTTTTCGATGTCTCTCCTTTCCTTGAGCCATGTACTTTCCAAACCATCAGGGCTATAGTTATTCTTTTTCTTTAATCCATCAAAATTCAATGATTCGCAACAAATATGTAGATATTTTTGTACATCATGGTCTGCCTTGGATGTTGTCATAAGCATATATTCCAACATGGGCGTAGCAATAGCATAACCAGGTGAGCCACGGCACCCCCCAAATTTTAAAAATTTGTGTTTCATTGTTTTAACAAAATGAGTAATCAGGTTTTAAATATTTACGAACCTGTCATTATATTATAACATCAATGAATTAAGTTTTTATTTTGTTGTATTTTTTACTTATTGTGCTATCGGCTATCATATTCTTTCTCATTCTCTTGTTCATCTTCATTCTTCCAGATCTCCAGATAATAAAGAAAACACGAATAAATCAAAATTAGTTCTTTTAAATTCTTGTTATATTTTAACTTATACGCGATTATTGTCCTCATATAATTAATAATCATATTAAAGAAATACATATAGAAAATAAGAGTTGATTATTTTAATGCAAGATTAGTAATTTATTGTTAACCTTATCAAATCAAATAAATCACTATAAATAGTGAAATCGCACAGTTAATAGTCAAATTGAACAATCTCTTTTACATTTAACATATCCAATATTGATGCAAATTCTTTTACACTAATCATTACTTTTGTCTTATAACTTTTTGATACCCCTAATTAAACTTTCTGAATCCGTCCCTGTATTACAACGAGGTTCAGACCCAACTCTTCACACAAACAAGGAAGAGTGATCGACTACATAAGAAGCAAAGGTACCAAACTCCAATATGGAGGCATCCAATGACATTACAATGGAAATACAGAGGCAGTGATTATGTTGGATCACGGGGAAGTAATTTGGACTGAAGATTCAGACGCATCTCCCAGGAAAAGAAAAATCGACACTGCGCTACAAAATGGGCATTGAGTGAGCCACATCTCAATTTACAAAAGTGAAGCCATATACGCAAACATGTTAGCAAAACTGTCCTAAAATTCTCAGTTTCTACAAAACATGACCTAGTTAAGTAGTTGTGAGTAGCAAGGGGCAGAGACACTAACAGGGTTGAACATTATTAACAAGGAAAGAGCGAAAACGAGGGTTCTACATGTATCTTCCTGTTAACAAAACTGATCTTGCTTAATTTACTACTACACCAAACCAGTTGATCTGTCGATATCCTCGACATGTTCAGGACCCTCGACACCAACTTCAAATCTACTTGAGAAAAGAAGCAGAAGACTTGATCTGAAGTGTCTTCTCGACACCTTTGGAACCTCCTCAATATGCAATTCTCGCTTCTCAAGAGGTCTTTAAGCTTCCTCTCCCTCTGCATTCCAGACATATTCATGAAATTATCATTTCAGGGACCAGGGAAATGAAGCACAAAAGGCAAGAAAATGATGAATGAACCCGTTATACAAAAAGCTCAAGAGTCCAACCTTTTGAAGACTTTTCTGGACTTGCATCAGGAGCTCGGAGTCTGCGGGGTCTTGAAGTGCAACCATTTGTCTCTTTCGACCCTTGACGATGACGCTAGTGCAATCCTTATCAGCTTTGACGAAGCGCCAAAATATTCGTATTGATGCTTCGATGATCTCCACTAGCATATCTGTCGTAATCGCATAATCGCCTCTCTCACTTCTCCTTGCCTTCTTCCTCTCCTTTGAGCTGTCCTCTGCACAGCAATAAAATTTAGTTTATTTTCCATCTTAAACAGTTGCAGTATCTTTACTATTGTTGATTAAAAGATGAAATCACCGTCTATGACCCCAGTTGGTATCATTAGTATTACCATCAATGTTTAATAACAGACCCAAACGGGCCAAGCCCGGATCCTTTAGCAGAAATATGGAAACCAGTTCAGTTCCGTAGCTACTTTCCTTTTTTTTTTTTTTTGTGTGTGGGGTCATTTTTGTTCGGCAGTTCTCTTGTGAAACTGTTTCTCATTGCAACTCTATAGAGAGCTTACATGAGCGACTTCAGTAACTAACGCTATATTTGGTTAGCAAATTCGTCACTATTTGTTTTCATATATTCTGAATTTGTTGAAAAAATTCCATTTTAGAAATCATATAGTAACACGTTTTTATTGTTTGATTAGCAAATTTGAATTTAGCATTCAAATAAAATTGTGTCTAGTTATCAAATTCAAATAATCACCTATTCATCTTTGCACAAACCCCACCCTCCCCCTCTGTTCCCTTATCTACACGAACTCCAATACAAAACCCCCTTTGTTTCTTAACAATACCTCCCCCCCCCCCCCCCCCCAACCACAATCACCCAAAAAATTTAATAATAATAAAATAAAATTATGTTGTCAGTAACAAATTTCCGTCAATAAATTGGAGGAGTGCAATAGAATTTTCTTTTGTTGTAGCGAAGTTTTGTAATTATAGATATGTTTGAGCCTTAAGAGCTTAAAACTGTCCATGTAAACTACGGCACTAATTCTTCAAATGTAAGTAATGTTTGATTTATGTTACAATTGTCAAAACTCATATTGTTGCCAGTAACATAATGCACGCATATGATTTCTTTGCTTCCTTTGACGGGTTATAAAGTTTGTTGAGAATGTGGAGTATAAAATATCATTGACTAGTTAATGTCACATAAAAAATTTCTAAAAACTCTTTTATAATGTTTGGATACTATTTTATATACATTTATAAATCAAAACGAGTGAGATGAATTCCGAAAAAATATATGCATAGAGTTGGTGAATAGTGATTAAATTTGTTGTTTTGAAAACATAATCTGAAAAAATGTCAGATTATAGACTTAAAATCAGAGAAAATGGTATCCGAACAAAGAGTAAATGACCTACTGGCCTTCTCTTTATCGATACTCTCTCCATTCTGAGAACTACTATTCTTAGAACAGTATGCAGTCATACCTCGTATAACAGGAACTTGAAGAAGATTACGAAGAATGCATCGATTCTTGACATAATTTTGAACTCTTGGTCCTTGAAAAGACTCATCCTCTACAAACCTTTGCACAAGCACCTGAAACTGTTGAAATTCTCCGGCAACTTCATTAAACCGGCGGTTCCGACGTGGATCAGACTCCCAGAGGTCCAAGGCCTTCTCATATTGCCACTGCAAAATTTCCCAGGAAAGGCACATCTGTCCGACATATACTACTTCCAGATCACACTGCAGGTCCTTGACGAACTTCATCATCGGCTCATTCTCGTTTTTCTTGCGCCTGAGAGGAGAATCCTTTTGCGAAAGAAGGGATGAGATCTCAGGAACTGAAAATTTCTGGGTCGAAAATGATTGAAGTGGATCTTTCAGCTGCAGAAACCCTGTGAAAAATGTACATTAGCAAAGGGTAAGACAGAATTATGTCACCCATTCATTAATTTATCCAGAAATTGTTTTCAGTTGAATGAATGTTTAAATATGTCAACCAAACATCATATTCTATAATCTATGACTGCGATAGCTTTCCCTATACATGTGCTTCTTGCCTACTTCTAGAAAAAGTTTGGCCAAACAAAGATCAAGAAGACCAAAGAGGACTTTTGTGGACCCTTCCTAGTAGATTATTTTAGGCGACAACAATTGGCAGTTAGGTCAAGGTATCCTTATTTGAATAAAACATATTCAGCATACCGGTAGAGAAATTTCAGCAGTTAAGTTTGATTGGTTGGCCTTAATAGGTTATATAAATGATTATGATCAAATTTGAGCTCCTAAGTTTCAATTTAATCATGAAAAACGTTTGACTTTACTTAATAATTTATCTATTAGTTGTTTCAGAGAATTACAAAAAACGAGGGTATCACATCAAATATCATATAAATGTATTATATTAACCGTTGATATTTCTTTTCAAATGTGCGTGCATGAGTCATAATTGGGACATCTACCTTAGGGAATCAACACCGGCCCCCACCCCTGACCCCAACCTTAATTGTGTCCTATAATAATAATCATCCTTATGCTTAACCCCCGAGCAAACTAGCTGGATTTAGTGGGTCCCATTGCTTTTGTTCTTGAAAAAAATTTGATTACTACCTCGGTTGGAGGAATGTTCTTCGTACCCCTATATAGCGACAATCAATCGTCTCTAAATGTTTTTAGTGGTTTTTATTTAGTAACGCTAAAAAAGTGTTGTCAATAATTGTCCCTAAAAGTGTTAGAAGAAAAGTCACTAGAAATATTTAATAACTATTAATTATCGCTATACACGAGGTCAGAGGAAGATTCCTACGATCCGGATAAGAGCCGAAGTTTGTTATTTCTTGTTTCAATTACTCATGAATCAAAAAGGAAAAGATGGCAATGCATGTTTTTAATTTTAATCATAAGGAGCAAGTCTGGTGAGGAAATAAATGCGAAAGTAAGACATAAGAAAAAAAAAAAAGAGTAGTTACTGACCGATTGCATACATCTTCTGGTAATTCAAGATGTCAAACTTCCTCATCCTCTCCCTGTAGCTCTTGTAGAACTTATGAAGCTCGCCCATTGGATTCTCATGCTGAAACTTCTCATCAATCTTCCATGGCTTCAAGTCTTCCATCATCTTTGGAGACTCTGATTCTTCTAGAATAGTAGGCAATCCAGTGGCTCTCACCTTTTTCAGTTCCATCTTCAACTGTTCAATCAGTTCTTGATGTTCCCACAGTGTTTCCAACTTGTTCACATCCTCGGACTCCAAAACAGACGCGTTCTTTGACTCGGGCTTTTCAGAACTGACCGCACCATTTTCATGCTTATTCCTATGCATTGATTTGTCCAAGTCTTCATCAAAATCTTTCTCATGCAGAAAGTCTTTATCTAAATTTCCCAGTTGATCCTCCAAAGTTTTAAGCTCTTCCAATACATCACTATCCTCTTCGTCCAGGTCCTCCGACTCGTGATCTTCAACATCAAGTTCAAATTCTCCACCGAAATCTCCATCTGACAAAAACCCATCACTGTGTGAATCAACCCATCGACTGGTAACCGAACTAAATAAATCCGAACTTGTCCAATCTGAGTCAGAATCCGTAGAGGATGAATATGAATTGGATTGAATCCCTACGTCCCTAGACCCTGTAATGACAGGAGTCTTCACATTTTTGAACTGAACGTAATCTTCAATAGACTTTGTAATGATAGGAGCCTCGTTCATGTAATTTTCAATAGAATCTGTAACGGTGGAAGCCTCTTTCACGGATCTGACTGCCACGCCCTCTTCATTAACTTGTACCTTATCATCTGAGAATTCCATCGTACAAATCTCCTCTGTTTCCTCTTCCATAGAAACAACATTACTCGAATTGATTGGCATTTCTTCATGAACAGTTTCTTCCTCGTAAAGAACTTGCCTAAAATCCTTATCTGACAAAAACCCATCATGGATAGCATCTTTATCGCCAAAAGCATCCAAGCTAAGAAACTCATCACTTCCTCCCCTGCTATTTCTGAGTTCTTCATAGGTCGGAAACTTAAATGTGAAACCGTACTCCGGACCATCTTTGTTGCCAGCCTCATCATTCTCCGCATGTGTAAATCTTATTTCATCTCCCTTTTCTTCCCGCTGTGTCTCAAACTCGACCAAATCTAAGTCTTCTTTAATGTCTTGTTCAGGTATAAACTTTGAAAAGCCTGAACTGTTGTTTTCATTCTTTCTCAATCTGTAATCACATAGAATCAAATGAATGATACTAATAAAGGAACTTACAGAAAAATAAATCATATACAAGAGCTTCAAAAACCTGAAAAGGATTTTGCTGAGGAAGCCAAACAGGGGAAGCAAATAAGTGGAGAGATATAACCAGAAATGACCAACGCAGAGTCCAAGTTTTTGAAGCATGAACTCATTAACAGAACCCATGTCCTCCAAAACTGAAACGGGCAGTCAGCAGTGAAGAGAAGCAGCTTTCGGGTATTCATCAATTTAATCACCCCCTAAATTCGGTTTGAAGCGAAAAAGCAGAGGAAACAGAGTTCACGAAACTCATGGCTACTTTGAATTTGTCAAAGATAGAAGTGGACACGCCACCTGTAAGGGAACACGAAGAAAACGAAAATCATGTCAAAATCCAAACCTTTTGCAAATAAATCCGATTCAAAAGTGGGTGAAATCTGACCTAATTGAAGAGGTTCTTACGGGGGTGATGAGATTTGAAAGCAGAAGTTTAAGGGAGATAGTTACCTGCCAGCGACTAGGTTCTTTGGGGTTGGTTAGAGCCTTGGAATTCTACGCTCCGTTTCATAACCAAGGAAGTTGCCAAAGATTTATCAGTTGAGAGGTCTGTTTTTTTGCTGTTTATTCTCTGGACTTAGAGATAGTCAAAATTGAGGTTAAAATTGAAAGTTTACGTCTATCAAGTGTTGAGGTTTTACGTCAGATTGACATCATTGGTTCGAGGAATTTTGGGTAAGACAGGTCGGCAATGGATACATGTGGGGCCAACGCAGAGAACCACACGGGTATTGATTCCTCACCGTATGTTAAGGGCAGTAGCTGTATAGCGAAACACAACTTCCAACTCGGCTCTCATTCACATTCTATTCTGAGGCTCAGGAGCATCGAACTTGTTAGCTAAAAACATTTGCAGCCGCGGCGCGACGGGCCATCGAACTCGTAAAATTTCTTAATCGTTATGAAAACTTGATTGTCTACCATAACATGTTTAGTCACAATCGTTGTCATGAATGCGATGACTCGTCTTGTTAATGTCTAGGGATTTCAATATAATAAACTTTAATATTTCTTCTTCTCGTCTGTTTTAAAAATGATATTGAAGCAAAAAAAAATTCACGCTAGTATATCAAAAGTATGTCTCCTGAAAGCATGTAAATTGACACAGTCACAATCACATAATAATTTCTAGAGTCTAGAGACAGAAATGGAGTCCATAGACGCAAATTCGGGATATAAATAAAGTGACATGGATTGAAATCCCTGAGAGAGGAAGAAGATAGCTAACCTTTCATGTTAATTTTGTGCCAACAATTTGTTCCAATGTTGCAAAATATAAGTGCATAGACGACTGCAAGCAACAACTGCCTTGGCACTGCATTCAATAGAACCTGGTGACTCGGATTTATGAAGTCCTCTGGAATTTGTTGTTTCGCGTGTCAAACTTCTTAAATTGATTGTGATCCTATCAATTAATTGTGAAAATATCGTGTTCAAGGAAATTGATTGGTTTGATACTTCATTTTCGGGGGGGGGGGGGGGGGGGGGGGGATCTGATGTTAATCTAACTTAAATTCTGATGCCTCGGTATCAGATCTTGTTCCTTCTTTGGGGCGGGGGGGGGGGGGGGGGGTTCCGGAGTAAATAAAGATTAGATGTCAGTTATAAAGGTTAAAAGGCCATTGGGGAAAGTGGAAGTATGTCTAAACTTACACCCTAACGTGGATTTGGAAGTCTTATTTTGTTTTGCTACAATCGTTAATTGATGACGTTAAAATCGATTGTTGTTATATTAGATTTGTAATTATCTTTTTATAATTTAAGGTGCAGCAAAAGAAATTGGGTTTGTTTTTCGGGCGTAAGTACTTTGCCTTTTTCCTACCTACCACATACATTACGGGTATTATTTGACATATGTGTAACTGCGGCTTTCTTTTGTAATTATATTAGGCAGCACATCAAAAGGTGGAATGGCACTATCCGAGGTTCAAGTCTTGATTAAACATTTGAAATCCACACAAGTGATGCCCAAAGTGAAGTCCACAAGATTTAAGCAGCAGATATGTGTTTTCACATTTTTATGAATCAGAATAACAATAGCGGAAAAAAGAAGAAAACAAAACATGGTTGTTTACCTGAAACATTATCGGTCTTCCTCCCGCAATCACTTCCTTTCCTGTGCACATGCCACGATCCATTTTTTGTCATTACCTCATAATGTCCCTTGAATAACTTGTTGATTGTCTATGCCTCTATATGTTTGTATTGTTTCAAGTGTTAAGCCAGTATAATTACAAAATCTCGTCATTAATAATCATCATAAACACGGAAACTGAGTGTGTTTGATAACGCACTTAAGTATTTAAAACTTAAAGTTTTCAATGATTTTTAATTAAGTGCGTTTGATAACGATAAACATTATATCACTTAAAAAATTAATTCATACTAAAAATAGACTAAAATTTTAAGTCAGGATGAACTTACTAAATGCTGATCACTTAATTCTAAATGAGATGGTTAAAAGTTATTTAAGATATTTTTACATTAAAAAAATAATTACCACCTCGATGCCGCCTCAATTAATTTGCTTACAATACCGCCTAGAGTTGTCAAAAGGGTCGGGCGGCCCGCGGGCTGGCCCGACCCGACCCGTGGATGGCCCGTGGATGAATAGTAACGCCCCTATATATTAGGGCTTTGGGCCTGGGCTTGGACCAGGCCAGGAAATCCAAGAAAAAAGCTTGGGCCAGGCCCGGCCCAGAAAAGCCTGGGTTTGGCCCGGCCCAAACCGATCGATCTCCAACTCGACAACTCTAGCACTCCAATCGATCTCCCAAAAAACCAATTTCTCATGTCTTCACAGGCTTCAAGCGTGCCTCAGGCTTCACATTTCCAACTTGACATCAGGCTTCACAGGCAAGAGAAGCCCTGAAAATTCCTTAACACCCCATCTTCCCCGATCAAAACCCTGGCCTTAGCCGGCCGCAATCCAGACGCTAGCCTGGGCATCCCACCCCCAATGTCATCAATTATCGTTGAATCTACAAAAGCAGAGTCGAGGAAGCAGAGGAAGTTGAGAATAAGAACCGCAGGAACATGAGGCATGCTTGTCATCGCAGTTAATTCCGGTTACCTTTCTGAGCTGGATCGTGAGAGGAGAGGTAGAGGATGAGGAAGCAGAGGACGGTGAGAATTAGAATGAGGTGCATGAGCTTTTCAGGTTTGGGAAGGGACTTGCGATGAGGCTTCTGTGACTTGCCTTTCGCCGTCGGAGGTGGCGGCGATGGGAGCGGCGAGCAAAAACAGTTGGTGGTCCTTCTTCTGGTCTTGTGTGATGAGGTGGTTGTCTTCTTTGACGACTGCATGAGTGTGGAGTTTGGAAGATGGTGAAGTGGTGAACCTAGAGATTGTTGATTGCCTTTGCCGAGCTTCTAAACGTTGTTGTTTTTGGGCTCGGCCCAAGCCAGGCACTAAATATTGGGCCTAGGGCTAGGGTTTGGACTGGGCCCATATATCCAGATTTCAGGGCCAGGCCTGGCCCGTTTTTCAGTCACCAGGCCCTGCCCCGGCTCTTTTTGTTGGAGGCCCGTTGAGCTTGGGCTGGGGCAGCCCAATCCTGAGCCCATTTGACACCTCTAACTCCGCCTCCACCACAACCACCAACCATTATTTCCTTTTACTACCAGAACCGCAATTACCACGACCTAGCCACATCTCCGTCACCACCGACACTATCACAAAGGACAACGCCACCTCTACCATACTGTCTTTGTTGTCACCACGTCTATTTCTGCTAAAAACATCTAAAGATCCACCACACTACAATCACTGTCATGACCGCCATGTCACCACATATCACTATCATCACAATTGCTAACACTACGTTTTCACGAACCATTACCGCCACCATTGACACTTTTTTACCGTCGCCGCCACTACTCCATCGTCACTACCACCACCAACACAATTTTAGCTCCCCCCCCCAAGTTATAAAGTACATAAATGAATGTATAATTTTAGTAAAATGAATAAATTTATAAATAAATAATCTTCAGACATCTGCTTTTGATTTATCAAACAGGTTAACTTATTTTTCAGTAAGAATTCAGTCACTTAAAGTTTTCAATTTTATAAATTCAGTGCTTAACTTTTTCAGCACTTAAATTTCAGTTTTATCAAAGAGCCCATAAATAGTGGCATTCTTTGTCTTTTTGGGAAGTCTACTTGTCACACTTGAAATTCTCATTCACACTATGATTTGGCAATAAAAATTTAGTATTTGATCGATTATACACTTATTAGCATCAAACCCATCATCAATAGCCATCTTAAACTTCAATAATTTGTTTTTATGTCGGGTGACTATCAAGCATCTCTGGTGATGAAAACGTAAAATAAAAAAATAAAGGAGAAAAGTTTGGCTGGAAGTCTGGAACTCTGATTGTTGGAAGAACTTGCAACTCCTCGTGGCGAAAAATGATGATGAACTAAATATAGTTTTCAAATAGTTGTTGTTAAAGATGTCACTAATAATATGTACGACAATTGATAATTACCGTACAAGTAAGATAATTTTTAGGCTATTCTTATTATCGAAACTGCAACTAAAATTAATTTTTTAAAAATGTGTTGTTTTATTCGCCTTTTAGTTATTGAAAATATCATGTCCTGATAGTAATTACTAGCCTTTTAACTTTTAAGTGAATCAACATATGATGATTACAAAAGTTGCACCCAAATAATTAATGGGGTTGCACTTGACCCCTCTATGCTTACTTCTCCGTCCACCCTTTTTGAGCCTCCCCAAGTGTATATATAAAGAGTTATAATTAAAAGCTATATTCGTCTACCATTAGAGGACAAACCCGTAAAATCAGCCGACTGGAGTTTTCTTGTGAAGTTGTACTCTTACTTTTTATGCTTCTTTTGACAACACTCTCAGTTTTCAAAAAAATAAAAATAAAAATCAGTTTAATTTTTTTTTTACAAAAATAAATAGGTGTTTGATAACCCAATTTTTATTTTGAGTTTTTGCTTTGGTAGTGATTTGCGGTGGCGATGGCCTATAGTGGTGGTGGCCGGCCACCGACAGTGGGCGAGGGCTGCCTGCTGGGGGAGGGTGGTGTTGGTCTCAAAATAAAAACCAAAACTGAAAACCGAATCTCATTTTTAGAATTTTCAAAAACAGTCTTGATTTAAAAATTAGTTGTTGGAAAAAAAAATTGTTCGCCAAACACGTTTATTTTTTCTTATTTACAAAACTGAAAAAAAAAACTATGTCAAACGAGGCCTTAACTTCAGGCCGGCCACCGACAGTGGGCGGGGGCTGCCTGCTGTGGGAGGGTGGTGTTGGTCTCAAAATAAAAATCAAAACTGAAAATCAAAGCTCATTTTTAGAGTTTTTAAAAACAATCTTGATTTAAAAAATAGTTGTGGAAAAAAAATTGTGCGCCAAACACGTTTATTTTTTCTTATTTACAAAACTGAAAAAAAAATGTCAAACGGGGCCTTAACTTCTGGCCATTTTCCACTGTAGATTCAAACATTATAAAAAACATAAGGTGCTTTGAGGTTAATAGTCCCGACTTAATTACAATGTAACATAACTCATGCTTTTTTAGCACATCCTCCTATCACATCTTCCTCTTAATCTAACGGACTTACTAATCGGGACCATACAATATTTACTTCGAAGATTAATTCAATATTTCGTTATTAGAGAGAGAAATAACACATGCGAAACCACTATTCTTAAGTTCAACTATGAAAGAAGTATGCAGTGTGTGTGGAATACTAAGGTAACGTTTGAAAACACTTGCAGTTTAATTTTCTGTTTCTAAAATAAGAATTATTTTAGTTTTTTTTTTTGACAAAAACAAATAGATGTTTGATTACCTAATTTTTATTTTGAGTTGTTTCTTTTGAGTGCTTGATTATTCAGTTTTTATTTTAAGTTTTTTTCTTTGGTGGTGGTTTACGGTGGTAGGGCTTGGCAGTGGCAGACAGCGGTGGCTGTCGACCGGCAGTTGCGGGTGGCTGGCGGTCACCCGCAACCGTGGTCAACGGCTGTGGGAGGTGGTTGTGGTCTCAAAATAAAAATCAAAATTGAAAATCCAAAACTCCTAAATTGAGTTTTAAAAAAAAGTTATGTTTTTAAAACTGAAGAAAAAAAATTAGTGTGGAACGCATTTATTTTATCCCGTTTACAAAACTAGAAAAAAAAACTGAAAAAATATACGTTACCAAACAGAGCCTAAGCCCCTTTGAAAATAATTTTTTTTCAATTTAACATTTTCGGTAAAGATGAAAATATGGATTCACTTCTTTCCATACTATATACAAAACTAAAGTATAAAATTGATGCCTTTTGAAATTACAAAAATACCGGCAAAATGAGTGAGGATAATTTTATTTACATATGTTGAAATCCGTTTATGAATATTGAATAGTGTTTGACTTTGATATTTTGAAAACACAATTCAAATAAGAAACAATCATATTCACAAACTATTAAGGACTTGAGCACCCACATTGGCAACATCTTTTCTATCTATTGTCGACAAAAGAAGATGCTAATAAGTATATTAGACTGTGAAAATGAAAATTTTTGTTTAGACGCCAAAATCTGCTGATCTTCTACTACGAAAAGAATGTCTATATTCCAAGTCAACAATCAAACCCTTATTATCTAGATTTGCTACTCTTTGAAATCCTAATATTGGATTCTCGGATTGATCCACTTAATTTCTATAGATAACAAGAAATATCTAGGCATATGTATCAAATAATTATTGTTTTTATCCTCCCATCTTTAGTATATTAAAGCCATGATATTCTTTAGGATTCTCCAAAGGCAAATTCGTCTTTTATGATTCTCCAAAATCAAATCGAGGGCAAGGTCTTTTTTAGGTAAAAGGTCCTGTTATTTCAAAGAAAGCATATACATCATTTATTAAAGGGAACTCCGCGCACACTCATCTTAAGACTAGGCGTAATCCAAAAAAACTAATAAAAAACATGATTGTGTATGCCCAAGCTGCACACAACTGCAAGCTTATGTCTTTCTTGGTTTTCTAACCTGAAAGCTCTGCATTTCACTAATCGCTCAACTTGTTTCACAACCTGCATTAAGTCTACCTATTAGTGGTTAAATATTGTTTGATTCATTACGACCCATATATTGTATTCAGTCATATATAGATCTAGTTTCCTAAGTTTAGCTCTAAAGCTTTAACAGTAAAATTCTTGTGTTGCAAAATGGAGAAGAGATGACTTTCCATCAAATTCAGTTCTGGTATTGAGTCTAGTCAGAATTGTTGTCCAAATTTCTTCGTAGAATTGGCCAGTCATGAAGAATGCTCCATTGTCGCTCGATGAACTGTACATAAAATGCAGTTATCCTGAGGAAGAACTTTTAAAGCTTTCTATCGATCTTTAGTTCTCAATCTTTGCCTATATAATAACGATAAAGGCATTTACTTGTCTTCGGTAGAAATCAAAGGCACTCCAAGACATGTACCGGACAAAAATTCCAAATGAAAGCCTAAGAAACTCGCCAATTCATTTGTAGTAGCCATTTTGACTACTGCTTAGGATATTGAACTCTTTTTGCATCTTAGCCGGAAGGAATCCTAAATTGCGTATTCGATAATGGTAAGAGAGATAGTACTGCTGTGGCTAAGATAATTAGATCACCGGCAAAACAAACATGGTTTATTCTTAGCTCATCGCTTTTAGGATGAAAAAACAAATCAATCTCTTCTTGTGCAGGAATCAAGGATGCTTGCAAAAGCATCCGTCACAAGTAAGAAAGGGACTAACAGAAATAATATTCCTTGTCAATGACCCCTCTTATTAGAAAAGAAAAAAAATAAATCCTTTCATAGATCCAATAAGATCGACAGAAGCTCTGGTGGCAGCAACTAAGCCACGATCCAAGCTATATACCTAGATAGAAAGTGAAGAACTTCCAATACACATCTTAGAAAATCTCAGCCTATGGTGTCATAAGCTTTATGTATATCAATCTTCACGGCACATCTAGACAATTCTCACTGTCTATGATTATTCCTCACAAGATCCTGTAATATGTCTTCCGGTCCCAAAAGCGACTGGCTGTTTGCTGATCAAGACTGGGAGCACGTTTTGCAATCTGTTGCTGAGTATTTTAGAAATTCATTTGTTGATTACATTGCAGCAAACAGTAGGTCTGAAGTCTTTTCGTGGGGTCAATTGGTTATCTCTTATATATTATGGACTCGAATTTATGATCTCGTACAAGGAAGGGAGAGGTTTACCACTACTGTATCACACTTGTCTTTTATCGTATTCGTTGGACAGATTTTTGTCATTCTTCAAGGTAAAAAAAAAAAAAAAGGATCCAAGAATAAGTAGCTTTGATGGACCAAAAAACGAAAAAAAGAAAAGAAAACAACATTCTGATCGTTGCTTTTCAATTTTTTTTTTTATTACGGAATCAATAGGCAAAATATTGCCTTCGTGAATGACGTGGAAAACCGTTGCAATTACTATTATGGAATAGGGAGATACTCCAACCGTAAGAAAACTGATTGTTGCCAAGGTCCTTGTTCGGAAGTAGTTGAGCCACGAGTACGCAAATTTGGGGAATACCCCATAGGGTATGCCTTGAGCGTCATGGTTGTAGAGCTATGCTGCCTCTTTTGTTCGATACGAGTCAACTTACTTGGAAACGAATTTCTAATAGCATAAAAGGAGAAAGTAACACGCATCAAGTAATCTCAATATCCAAAAGGCCTAAAACTAGGAAGTTTGAAGACACCAACATCCCTTTTCTTTTGATTGTCAACTTTTAAGGATGCCAGAGGTTTTATTTCTCATTGCAGGCATTGCATCAACATGGAGAGACTTCTTTCACTCCATAATATACTCATCCATACACTTGTTTGATGCTAGAAAGTCATCGTTTATCAATAAAGTATATTTTCAGTGAGAAAAAAGAATAAAAAAGCATATAAAAAGATGAAAATAACAATTTCCAGACGAAATACGTAGAATTAAGAAGGCAAATTATTGCCTTCTTAATTTTGTTTCACGACAACAAAGGCTTCGTCATGGTCTCAAAGCCCAAGCGCAGACTGAAGTCTTTTTGCACATGGGCTATCCAAATGTCGTCTCACCAGGTTGCAGCAATAGTGAATTGGTTTTTCACATGTCCTTTGGAAAAATGCCAGTCCAAGTCTCTATCGTCTCTCACTTATTTGCTGATTGGCCCCAAATCAACCCAATGAAAAAGCCTAAGTCTTGTTTGTAAATAAAGCGAGAACCCCAGGGCATTCGTTTGGTAGTCAAAAGGATTGCTTCTTTCCTTGACTTTCCGTGTTCAACTATTAGTGTCAACATTCAGGGAAAGAATATCTTCTGAATGCACCAAGCTGTTGTGGAGAGTGCATCCTTAAGATCGCTCGAAAAAAAAAGATTTAGTCTTGGTTGACGCTAAAATTGGCTTGAAGATACCCTTATTCTCCAATTAATAATGATAATAATAACTATAAAGCGAGATCTCTACAAAGAAGCAAGAGTACGATTTTAACCATCTTGCACCAAGATTTATGATTTAAACCCAAAAAAAAAAGTCAATATGTGGATAAAATTGAATTTCGTATTTTCTGGGAAAAGAAAAAAAAAATAAAACCGTGGAAAAAGTCATTATTTATTTTCTTACGAAATCCTCGAAGGAAATAGATTAATTCAATTGGCACATATAATATACAATAAATAAGTCAAAGACGATCCAACTGGTTCACGAGTTAAGTGGATTAGCAATCATTCTGTTATCTGAACGAAATTTGCGAGATTCTATAAAATATGTAAAACTCATGCAATTGACACTTCGAATGTTATGTTGCAAAACTGGTGCGACAGAGTGTGAAGTACATGCTACAATATTTTCAAAAGGCCTTAATAGCATGTTGAAAGAGATGAGCCAAATACTCTTTGGACACGACTTTACTTTCTTGAACCATTATAAGAAAACATTTGACGTTAGTCTTATATTCATTAAATTTGCACTGATAGCGCGTTGAAAGAGATGCGCTTTAATAGCATGTGAAAGAGACGAGCCAAATGTTTAACGTTAATCAATTGTCTTCAAAATGAGGCGAAGAAAAAGGTTTTCCGATAAATTTCTTATGAAAACATTTCCCAATCTCCATTTTCCTGCAAACTACGGATAGCTCCTCCTTCCTTTTCTTTCAAACTCACAAGCAAGAGAAGTTCTAAGAGTGACTGCTTTGACCATATTTGTAATCGTAAACATGAATAGATATAACAAGTGCACAAGGAATTCTTACATTGTAATGAATTGCGTTAAGGAATATTGCACGTACAAAAGCACAAGAGTTAGACCTGGCAAACGGGTAAATCCGCCGGGTACGGGTAATACCCGGCCGGGTCCGGGTAAAAACGGGCCGGGTCAAAATTACCCGGTTTTTTACGGGTAACAATTTCTGGCACCCGTACCCTACTCGGCTGATTCGGGTAAACGGGTATTCTAAAATTTATTTAAAATTTTCACTAACCAGTTTTTATATATTCATAGTTCACATATTTTTTAATTTTTTCATTTTCCTATTTTATTACTAGCATATTACATGTTTTTTTGGGTTGAGAGTCATTTTTTTTTTTGTGGAAGGAAAATTGGAATAACTGGTATTCAATCGCATAATCAGGTCATCAGGAGCCTCAAATTGGATTAAACACTGCAATAAATCAACAATAACAATAATATTCTGCTTGATCTCACAACAAAATCCTACAGATGAGCTAAAAGCAACCAGAAGACATCTAAGCAAGGCCGTCGGCAATAACGGCGGATCTGATTTGTGGTCTTGAGGGAAAAAGATGGCAGAGGCTCTGGATCTGAGGTGGACGGTGGAGAGGGACCGCGTGGGGACGGTACATCTGCGGTGGCCATTTGGACTGGTCGAAAGGGAGAAATGGACCACGATCGAACGAAGGCTTTGGTTCTCCGGCGGACAGTCAAATAGAACGGAGTTATGGTGTAGATCTGCGGCGGACGGTGGAATAGGACGGCGTGCATGGTGGATCTGCTGTGGCCGTGCGGTCGCCGTCGTGTGTGAACGATGCTCTACGATGGCCTTGAGGACTATCGTGTGGCCTTGGTGTGTGGACTGTGGAATGGACGGGTAGGGACGGGAGGGGAGAGGGAGAGGGAGGGAGAGAGAGAGAGAGAGAGAGAGAGAGGTGGAGATGGCTGGAACTGGAAGACGAGGGGAAGAAATAAGAATGTAATGAAGCATCAAAACCCTAGGAACTTTATATATGCAAGAGTATGCGGGCAAATCCGGGTAAACCGTATCCGACCCGGACCGACCCGGAAATTACGGGTCGGTCCGGGTACGGGTCTAATTTCAGCGGGTAGCCAGTTTTAATACCCGTACCCCGGGTTTTTACACGGGTCTGGGTAGACCCGCGGGTACGGGCCGAATTTTGCCAGGTCTAACAAGAGTGTGAAGTCTGAGACAGTCTACAAACCATAATTTGCTTTGGGACGTAAAAAAAAAAAAAATTAGTTTGGCAAGGAAGTAACTAATTGTTGAGATTATAATCTTACGCCTGATTGTTTCAAATAAATAATTTAGTAAATGAACCTTGTAAACTTCTACTCTCATTGTCAATTAACTTTACTTTAAATATTCGAATGTGTTTTTCTTTTTAAAGATTTACTAACTACGAAAGCGTTATATAAAACAAGAGCAAAATCAAACAACATTGATACTCGAATGTAACATAGACCAGACTGACTAGACACTTCAAAGTTACTTAATTTATTCATCTAAGAATTTGATTAACTCAAACGAGATAGGGTTACGCGTGACCTGCGAAAGGGCGTGTTTAAAATATTATCTCGTCTTAGAAAATTAGAAATAAGTAATTTTAATATACCTGGACATCTCTCCTCGTTACCAAATAATTTTCACTTTGATGTTTTAACACTACTAAATAAAATTTTGTACGTTGTTGGATGGCCTATTGTACGTTAACCTTCTCACCCTCATCGAATTCCAGAAATATTTCAAATTGGAAGGTAGTTTTTCCTTTTTTCTTATCAAAGTAAATCGGAAAGATTAGAAACATGAAAGTCTTAGAATATTTTTTTGTATTTATGGATAAGACAGCAAACCAAACTTAGACCCCTTCTGTGTTATGGGTACATCTAATTATGCCGGTGGGACAAAGACTTTGTCCTTAATATTTATAACACCTTATCACTTGGAGGAACAAATGTTGAAGTGGCTTCACTTGGGGAAATAGCAGGGTACGAATATCATAAGTTTGACTTGTCCTACAAATTAAGATTTTAGAAATATCGTGATATAAATAATGCCACTGTGATAAAATTTACTACAAAAGCTGAAGCTCGAAGAATATGACTTGAAAAAAGAAAATTATTCCTTTTTTGACTATCTGCCAACAATAAATTGAAACATACTTAGTGGGTTCAACCTCGTATGTTAGGATAGGCTCTGAGCTTATGGGTGTTCATTTTTGGTGATTGAATGATCAAAGGGCCTGCATGATTTTTTCCAGTTTTCTTTCCTTTTCATTGACGGTAAAAGCTTTTTTCTGCTTGGGAAGTGTTTTCTATTTTTCACTTTTTTGAAATTTTTTCTCAAACGATGGTATGCTTGGGAAACACCTAAATGGAGTTTTCCGCTGTCACTATGAGAAAATTGGACTGTTAGCAATGGAATTTTCCATCGCTAAAAGTGCATATTCCCGTTGCAAAAATTCCAGTGCGATTAAGCGCGTCACTAAAAGTTGGTCGCCGAAAGAGCCTTTTAGCGATGAATTTACCTCCATCGCTAATAGTTCGTAGCTAAATACCCTTTTTCTTGTGGTTTCTTCTCACGAGTTGCAAATCAGCTGCTGTTTGGCTTCCCTAAAAATCAACTGAATAACGATAATATTTATTTCTAAACGAAGTAGAAAATATTTAGTTTAATACATCAGTGTCATCACCTTATCCATTTTCGCTAGTAATGAGCACCACCTCATTCGATTCTCACCACTATCGCATCATCCCATTTCCACCGCCATCGCCCTTTCAAACACTTGCCGACCTTTTTGTTTATGAATATTATTTTGAAAACACTTGCTCACTTGTACATTAGTGTTTTTCACATTGAGGGGCTTGTGGGTAGCCAACTCGTTAGATTAAGCATTTGACTCAAAGAATATTATTTTTAATTTTTTTTCACTATTTTGTTTGGTTTATTTGTCACTTGGTGGGTTTGTGCAGTGCTAAATTCTTTAGTTATCAAATAACGCTGTGATACGTGTTTCCTCTGACCACCACTTCGTTGCACGTGTATATCTTTTTTTTATGTTCACTTTACAATAAAAAGCCTAATTTTATTTTAGGAAAAAGAAGAGATTCATCGCACTTTTACTTTTAGTAAAGCACTTATATATTACTTAAATTCATACAATTAATAACAGCTGAATGTTCGGTACGTAATCTTCATCCAATGTGAACATATTTTAAAATATCTCAAGTAATCAATGCAGCAATCTATTTGAAGTTAATTAAAACAATTATATCTCTAAAATTACTCCAAAAAAAACCTAAATCTCCAAAAAAAAAAAAGTAACATACGATATTTCAGAATGAAAAATGATACTAAATCTTTCTTCATTTAACAATAAACCCTAAATCTTACACAAAAAAATGTGCCTAATTTATCTACTCATCTCCCGTTTATGATAAAGACATTTGCCGGTGATTCGTGAACACACTCTCGGTCTCACTAAAACACTTCTTTTCATAGTAAAATATTTGAAAAAAAAAATAAAAATTGCCCCACGTCTAAATGCAAAACATGCAAAGCAATTGGTTTATGATTGTCTCACGAAAAAGAAAAACTTTTGCTTGACTTACCCTCCTCATGGTTAATTCATATTTTCAGCTAAAACACATTCTCGTTGTGTTGAATATGTTTGTATCAAAAACCAATAACCTATTTTTTCTTTCTTACTTTTTGT
Source organism: Escallonia herrerae (assembly GCA_033070095.1). Taxonomy (NCBI): domain Eukaryota; kingdom Viridiplantae; phylum Streptophyta; class Magnoliopsida; order Escalloniales; family Escalloniaceae; genus Escallonia; species Escallonia herrerae. Next base: position 480,848 of record JAVXUP010000326.1, read on the forward strand.
CAATTTATACGATAATTGTATCTTAACTAATTTATACTGGTAAATAACTTCAAAGCCTTTTTAATACAAAAATTATAACATACTCAAAGACAACAAATACGATAGACCTCTTACAAACTAAAATAACTTTGAGCTATTAGCTAAGAAATTCAGATACCCTCAGCATAACCTCTCTTTCTCTCTGATAATTCCTCTGCTAGATGGTGATGTGGGAAGTAGTTGTCGTCTTTATTGGGTGGCTAATTTTAGGGTTGGGTTAAATGCACGTTAGTACCCTGAAAGTACCCTGAAATCTCACCCGAAAATTTAAAAGTTTATTTTTCACACAAAAGGGTCTATAATTTCATATTCGCAATAAGTAAGGACATCCGTTCAAATTCCTAACGATCTAGTCAAAACCGTCAGGGCTAAAATTATTCGGACATGTTTAATTTCTTCTTTTTTTTTTCAAATTTTCTTTTCTGTTCTTCTGTAAATTTTCTCTTCTTCTTCTTCTTTAAATTTTCACCCTCTCCTCCCCACCCAGCCCACTCCTTACCGAAGTGTAATATCACTGTGAGGGATCACCAGATTGGTCGGATCTCACCACCTGACCCACCAGTGTAGACCTGTCGTTGTCACCGACGAGTTATGTGCCTCTGAAGACTCTGTCTTGGGCTGAGATTAAGTGGCAGGAGACGACCTAGTTGAGGTGGCAGGGGGCGGCATGGAGCGCTTAGGGTTTGAGTGAAGATCTCTTAGTGTTTTTCCTGGGGTTTGATTTGAGTCAGAGTCAATTGGGGTTAGGGTTTGATGCAATTTGGTGTTGTCTGAGTTAGTTGGGGTTTGATTTGAGTGGATTCAATTGGTAATCGCTAAAAATTATTAGAGATATTTCTATTTATTCACATTTTAGGTAAACCTATTCTAGGAATTATGGTTTCATCTATGTATTCAATTCATAATTTATGATAGTGGCATTAGGGGGAAAGACAGGTAGGGACGAGGAAGGGATGTTATGGTGGTGACATGGTGTTAATGATGGTCGTGGGGTGGGTGATGATAGATAAATGGCATGTGGTTATGGTGGTGGCGGGGTGTTAATTGTGGTCATGCAGTCGGGTGATGGCTTTAGAGTTGATAACCATCACTAGGTGTAAGGGCTGGCTGGTAGAGAGAGAGAAAAACAAAAAAAACTAATGTCAAATCGAGAGAAAGAGAGATAATTATAAAAAAGTTGAGTTAACAATATTGCCCTTGACGGTTTGGCTAGATCGTTAAAAATTTGGACGAAAGTCCTTACTTTTTGCAAATATGAAATTACAGACCTTTTTGTGTGAAAAATAAACTTTTGGACCCTCATGTGAGATTTCGGGGTACTTTCAAGGTACTAACGTATATTTAGCCATTTCGGGTATCACTTGGAATTTTTTGGGTTGAGATGTGCGGAGGGCCTTCGCTGTATGCGAGAGCTATAACTGATGGGTCTCAGCATCAGGGGTTGGAGCCAAGTGGATGTGAGGTGTAGATGGGTAAGGCTGTCCAGGGTTGGCTGGGTGCAAGGTGGGTGGTTGTGAGTATGGTTGGTCCATCCGTTGGGGTGTAAGCATGGTGGTTGCTGGTCGGAGAAGATGACATAAGTTTGGATCAAAGGTTTTTGCTTCTAGGGTTTGTTTTCTCCCCTCCCCCCAACCCAATTGCTCCCCCTCCCCCTTGTTCCAAAAATGTGTGATAGGTTCGAACTTGCAGGTGGTGGTGATGGTGTTTCGGTACATCCTGTGGTGTAGGTAGAAGTGGATCTATAGGGCTGTGGTGGTGGTGGTGGTGGTGGTCATCCGGTGTAGACATGTGCTGTGAAAGAAAGATACGACTAGGGTGGTTGTTCGGTATAGACATGTCCGGTTGCTTAAGTTGTCCAGTTGTTCATGGCGGCGACATGGTGGATTGGCGATGGCGGCGGCTTCCGGCGTTACAAGCATTGCTCACAAACGCACATTAATGAGAGTAGGCGTAGCTGTGTGGAGGTCAAGGCACGTGGCATAGGTAGGACATGTGTTGTGTCAGTGTGGGTTGATTTTGATTGGCTGTATATGTTGTATTTATCTTCCTTAATTAGTATTTATCCTGTTTTTTAGTTGGTATTTATCTTATACTTAGCTAGTTAGTGCATATCCGTATTAAAACGGAAAAAAGAAATATTCATATCTGTTTGTAGGTTTTCATTATTTCTATAATTGGTATTTATTTGGTTGCTTTTGATGATGACGTAGTTTTATTTTATTTTATTGTAATTCTTATTGGATAGGACCGTCATCCCTCAATCTATTGACTTATCTATTTGAATATGTTGTAACTTTCTTATTTATTTTTAGTATATATTTCTACTCTTGACCTAAAAAAAAAAGCTAAAAAATTCAAAGTGATAACAACGTAAAACAGTGACATGTTTTTCTAGAGTTGTCAAATGGGCCGGGCGGCCCGCGGCATAGCCCGACCCGACCCCTTTCTGGCCCGGGCTGGCCCGGCCATACATGAACAGTGCTGGCCCGCCCATTTTGGGCTTAGGGCCTGGGCCAAGCCTGAATTTTCCAGAAAAAAGCCCGGGCCAAGCCCGGCCTGAAGAATGGCCCGGAAAAAGTTCGGTTTTGGCTCGAGTTGGCCCGGGTTAGGCCCGGCCCGGTTCTGGCCCGGTTCTGGCCTGGCCTGGGTCATGCCCGGTTCTGGCCCCCCTCTTCACTTTTGAAAATCTGATTTCCCCCCCCCCCATTCCCCCCAACGGCTTTATTCCCCTTTTCCCCCTTAAATTCCACTTTTACCCCCCCAACAGTAAAATAACGGCTACTTTGGGGGGTATTTTGGTCCAAGTTTATTTTTTCAACTCTTTTAAGGTTTTTACACTCTTACCCTCCCCAACAACTATAAACGGATAGTTTTTAGGGGTATTTTGGTCTTTTGTGAAGTTTCAAAAATCTATAAATTCACACCATTTCTCTCTAATTTTTCACACCAATCTTCTTACTCTCTCTTATATAAACATTCTACATTTCTACAAGCTTTGCTACTCTTGCTAATTACTACTCTTATTTACTAATTAGTACTCTTACTTATTATTACTCTTGTTTACTAATTACTACTTTTGCTAAATTTTAATTACTAACCACTCTTCTTATTAATTTGTTACTCTCTAATTCTTTTGTCTAGTAATTAATAATTAGTGAATTTTTATATTTATCAATTACTATTACTAATTTTTTTTAATTACTAACTCTCTCCAATTTCGAATTACCCTCAGTGATTCATTTGTTACTCTTTAATTCTTTTAATTGTTATTTCTAATTACTAATTACTGCTCTTATACTTGTGTATTTAGTTACTCTTACTAATTTTATTTAGCATCAAATATGGCTGGATTATTGAAGAAACTGAAGCGTGGATCATCATCACGAAAAACATCATCATCATCACAAACACCACCACCACCACCAGCACGAGCGCCAGCACCACGGCCATCACAAACACCAATCCAAGCACCACCACAACCATTCGTTCCTGGACGAATGAGTACAGGCTGTATGATAGATACCCAAGCCAATTGGGAGTTCAATCAAAACATTCCAGATTTTGAATACACGCCTGATCAAGACCCCCCGCATTATAGTCAAGGACGCAGCTCGGTTGGCGAAGCTACTACTCCGTGGCATAATCTTAACCCTATGCCTGGTCATGATGAAGAAGGGCCGAGCAATGCCTCCGGTAATGAGCCAGAAGTCCAAAAGGAAAAAAAAAGAAAGCCGAGTGTTGGAATCATTTTGATGTAGTTACGGTGGACGGCATCCGAAAAGCTCGATGTAAGTACTGTGCTAAATTATTTTCGTCTGGTAGTGGTAATGGACATCTTAACAGGCATTACCCTCAGTGTGCACCTCGACAAGGCCACGTCGAACCTACCCAAACACAGTTATCTTTTGACGGTAAGTTATTTGTTTATAATCAGCGAGAGCAAAGAGACGGTCTCGCTGAATTTGTTATTCACGATGAACAAGCCTTTTCTTTTGCCGATAATGCTAAGCACTCTAGATATATGAACACATACGTTCAACCTTTGTACAAAAAGGTTCATAGAAACACAACTAGATCCGATGCACTCCGACAGTATAATGCTGCTAAAGCACGCCTGATCGATTATTTCGATAAATTTGACGGTAAAGTTAGTCTTACTTCTGATATTTGGCAATCTCCGTTTACTTTTGTTAGTTATACTTGTGTGACAGCCCATTGGATTGATGCCGATTGGATTATGCACAAGAGAATCATCGCTTTCGAGCTCTTTCCTTATCCGCATGATGGAATGAACATTGCTACTATTATATTAAAAGCATGTACCACGTTTAAATTAAAGAATAAGATTATGAGTATTAGTTTTGATAATGCTTCTAACAATACAGCTGCTGTTGATGCTTTACAGGAGGGCCTCAAACCTGTACTTTCTAGTAAATTATTTCATGTTCGTTGTGTTTGTCATATAATTAATTTAATTGTTCAAGATGGTTTAGCTGCTGCAGGAGATATTCTTGTCAAAATGAGGGGTATGACGGCGTATGTTAATAGTTCGAGTTCGAGAACACAACAATTTAAAACGTTGTGTGTTGAATATAATATGCCTCGCAGGAGAGCAGTTACAGATGTGGTCCACAGGTGGAACTCTACATACCATATGCTTTTACACATTCTAGCATACAGAGAAGTCTATACGCATTTTCTACTAACCCAGTTCCCAGCCGGCTTGCCAACTCAAGAGGAATGGCAGATGGCCACATACCTAGCTGAATTTTTGAAGGTATTTTACACGTCTACCAATTTATTGTCTGGTACGTACTATCCCACCTCTCCTCTCGCTGTAATAGAAATTCTCAAGATGGCTACAATGTTATAGAAATGGAGATATATACGACCCTTTAATGAAATAGTAAAAGTGATGGATAATGTAACACCCCAGATTTTTTTTTAATCAAGATACTTGTGCAAATACGAATTAAATGTATTGTGAATTTGAATTAAATAGTGAGCCTAAAAATTAATTTAAAATTTTCTTACTAGAAAGTGAGTTATACTTTTGGGATTAAATGACCCAATTTAAATTTGGGCTTTAGTATGACTCATTTATAAAGTTAGAGAATTTTGGGACATAATGGGTATTTTGCAATTTTTATTGCGTTAGGAATATAATTACATTCCTTTTAGGCTTATAACTTATGTGCAATATAATTCTTAGGAGCACACAAACTTCAGAAGAGCCTCCAAAGAATCTCTAGGAAGAATACTCTTCAGATTTTGGTCATTACATTGAGGTACGATCTTATTTTGATATTGGAATTGAGGTTTGTGGTAAAAACCTACATAAGCTAATGTGATTGATAGAGTCTAATAGAAATTTTGGGTATTATTATATTAGGATTTTTGATATAATTTGTTCGAGAAGATCAAGACTTGGAGTTGATTTACACAATTGATGTAAGGGTTTTCTCACGCATTTACCCCATCTGAATTCTGATTATCGATCCGCTCATCAATTGATTTGTTGTTTAAAGAGATCTATTGATTCTTTAGAACCCTAATTACATTCTTGATCGTTACGTTAAATAGTTCTTTGTACTTCCGATTATTGACTTTGATTTGTGATCTTTTTATTGTAAATCTTTGTAGCAAATTCAAAAGTCTGTAACTTTGTCTTTCCTTGGCCAATTTTAGTGTTCTTACACTTTTTAAAAACCTCAAATAGTTTAATACAACTTTGTAGTTTTGGGTTTTCCGAAATTTAAAGTGATCCATATTCAAAAATAGACTTGAACATTGTTATGCTTATATTTCTGCCAATTCAGGTCAGCCAATTTCGATTTGTTGTATCTTATTTGTTTTTCATTGGTTTTTAATGATATTTAATATTCTGAAATCCTTGAAGAGTCTTCTTCAACTTTTTAGTTTAAGGTTTTATCAGAATCCATTTGATTCTTGGCTTAAATTGAGTTTGAAAGTTATTTGTCATACAGACTTTTCTGTTTTTGACACTGTAAATCAGCCCACTTCGATTTGTTCTATCTCCTTTGCTTCTCATTGGTTTTTCATGATTCTAGACAATCTGGAAACCTTAAAGAGTCCTCTTAAACTTCTTGGTTTTGTGTTTTCTTAGAATCTATCTATGTTCTGATCAAAATTCAGTTTGAAAGTTATTCATTAGTGCAAAAGTTGTTGTTTGACACTGCAATTCAGCTTACTTTGACTTACTCCATCTTATTCGTTTTTTTATCCATTTTTGATGATCTTAGACATTACGGAAACAGTAACGAGTCCTCTTCTTTTGAGTTTTCTTAGAATTCGTCAATTTTATTGTTAAAGTTAGCCCTTGAATAAAACTATTCTGCGTAGAATCGTGTAAACGAGAATGACTTTGTCGACTTCAAACTCTTGGTGTTTATTAAGTTAATTTGATATATGTTTTTATAAGCTGGCGAGCCATGTCACAGTGTATGTGACTTATCTATTTCTGACTTACCCACATGGATTGAAACGTGGGCTAGCTCAGCGGGATGAGTTAGAGATCGCGATCTAAATTTCTAAACCTTGTCTCACGTGTCAGTGATGGCACGCGTGACACATTTCTGAATGGCTCCAGTGGTCTTCGTCTTTGTACTCATTGAACATTTGAATTTTTATATTTGATCTATTTGATTAAGTTTTTGAACATATCTAAAGTATTATTGAATTCACTAGAGTCTTTTTGAAATATAAGTTATCTTTATCAGAACCTGTGAAAACGTTTCGAACTTAAATTTGTATTATTTTAAACACATCGAAACCTTTTGACCCTTTGTAAACTTAGTTATATATGATAATTCCTTACCTTGAGGTTGTATTATCTGCCGATACGAGCTATTTGATCTTGTTACTAATCTGATCTCTGAATTGAAAGTTAGTGCATTGGTTTTGGTATTCGCCATGCACCTTGGTATAAGTACTTCTATCGATATAGCGTGCTTTGTACTCTGTGGGTGGGTGTGTGCGATTATCTTTACTGGGTTTTGTGCTCACCCCCTTACTTTCAGGTTATCAGGCAGTGTTTGGAGCTGTACAAAAGATTCTAAAGCATGGCTAAGTAAGAAGCTTTTTAGGGAAGGATTTTCCTTTTATATTTATTGTATCATTAGATTTGGCTTTAGATTTTATTTTGGAGCTCCATTAGGAGTACTTGAGATCAATGTAATAGTTTTAAGCCGGAGCGACATTTATTGATATTTCTTGGAGACTTATTCTTAGATGCTCTGATTACTCAATTTGGGAGACTTTTGGATATTTGAGATTTTCTGCTTTGTTTACTTGAAAGTAACGCTTCGAAAGAAAAATCGGGGCGTTACAGATAAAAAGTTTAATAAATATTGGAGTGAAGTGCCTGTTATTTTTACTGTTGCTACTTGTTTAGATCCTAGGTTAAATTTGCATGGCGTGAACGTCTCGATATAAGAGATATCGATATTAATGTACCACCCAGTAGATGATACAACCGCACTCACAACGAAAGTGAGCAAGACATTTGAGGAACTGTTCAACCTCTATCGTAATTCTGCTGATGTGTGCGGACGAGCTTTATCATCGACTGCTGAGAGGTATTATGCTCCATACCTTAAGGGCTTTGAACATCTAGTAACAAGATAACTACCAGGTGAAGGAACTTCTAATTCAGCAGATTCGTCTATTTTTTCCTCTTTTAATGAAATTGGTGTATATTCAAATACTGATCATTATGGTGATTTATCAATGTAAGAACATGTTAATTTTAATTTGTTAAATTTTTAGAAACAAAATCAAAACATGTATAAAACTTTAGCTCAAATTGTACGGGATGTACTGCCGGTTCAAGCCTCTACGGTTGCTTCAGAGTCGGCATTTTCAGCGAGCGGGAGGGTCTTGGATGACAGGAGGAGTCGTCTTAACCCCGAGTCGCTCGAGCTATGTGTATGTTGGAAGAATTATCTTGATACGAAATACCGCGAGTAAGATAAACCGATTGATGATAGGAAGAGCAGTGTCTCGAATGTTGAAGTACTTCCGGATGATTAGGTAATTTCTTTTTATTTTCCTTCTCTTAAGTTTTAAGAATAAAATTTCTCACAAAATATATATTTTTTTCATATATATATATATATATATATATATAATATAATAAATTTTTACAAGCAAGATAGATATTTTTCCGTATATATAAAAAAAATAAGTTACTTTACCTGTTTGTTTCCAAGCAGCCGGTCCCAAGCCCGGATAAAAGGAGGAGGGCCTATAAACACATTTATCTTCAATGTATATGATTTATAATAAAATAAAAGGATAAAGATTACGTTCGTTAAATTATGAATATTGGACATGCTTAGAGTACAATTTACTTAAACAATAATAACAAATTACCATAATTAAAACCTTTACATTGAATAACAAGAAAATGTAAAAAAAAAAATTTAAAAATTTGGGCCCGAGCCCGGCCCTAAATGTTGGGCCTAGGGGCTGGGCTTGGATCTGACCCAGATATCCCCAGAACCAGGCCCGGCCCGGCCCGGTTAGCAGCCCCTTGGCCTGGCCCAGGCCCAATTTGCTGAAGGCCCGATGGGCTTGGGCTGGGCCGGCCATTTGACACCTCTATGTTTTTCCCTGCTTCCAGAAGAACAAATTCTTTGACCGAGACAATCATCGCCTTTGCCACCGGCTACAGATTGTTGAAGCGGTGGTGACTGGTTAATGCGCGGTCGGAGGTGATGGTCCCACCGTCACAGCTGGTCATCGTCTGTGGGCCACAAGCATGTATGTCAAGGCCAATGCCCATGAGTTGTGATTTAGTCATTATCAACCTGACCATTGATTTAGTCATGCGCTGTTTCACTGATAAAATGACACACAGAAGTCACATAGGAATCTAGTTTTACCCCAAAAATGAAATGATCGATCATCATATCACCATCAACTTCACAGTTACCATAGTCAAGCACGAACCACAATGGCACGGGATATAGAGAAAGATTCCCTCTGAGAGAGAGAGAGAGCAATCTCATTGAAAAATGGGAAGAAAATATGGAATACCCAAAGAGTTACTGGTGCTTTTGGGGTATAGGGAGATATAAAAAGGCCATAATTAGGGTTTCCTTTGAGAGCATGACCACATTGAATGCGAGACGCGGTTTTCCTGAGGCAGAAGGAGCAGTAGACACAGCAGGGCAGCTGACTTTAGCTAAAATAGTCCTCATGGCGTATTAAATGCTCTTGCTGTCACCTTTTTGACTCTTACCCCTTTCCCTTTTATTAGGTCAGCGAGTCTTTCCCTTAGATCATACGCACACTCCTTTGCTCTTAGACCCTTGTCTCAGATTTTTCAAAGAGAAAAACACTACTCCGGTTTTGTCAAACACTTGGCCCGTGCATAGACAAACTAAGGTGGTGGATATGGGAAGGCCGCCGTGCTGTGATAAGATAGGAGTGAAGAAAGGACCATGGACTCCCGAGGAAGATATAATGTTGGTCTCTTACGTTCAAGAACATGGTCCTGGCAACTGGAGGGCTGTTCCTACTAGTACAGGTCTTTATTTAAATGTCTTGATATCTTATGACATCTAGCGGAAGGATTTTGCTTGGCAGGGTTAATTAAATCGAGTAGATCTAGTATTTAAATGCTAAATCTATATGTGGGTTGGATTTTTTTGGCTCGCAGGATTGCGGAGATGCAGTAAGAGCTGCAGGCTCAGATGGACTAATTACCTTCGGCCCGGGATCCGAAGGGGTGACTTCACAGATGATGAGGAAAAGATGATTATCCAGCTTCAAGCTCTTCTCGGCAACAAGTATGTAATATCCCTTTTACTCTGCGTGTGTGTGGTGCGTGCCTGCCACTTTATAAGTAACATGGGTCAAAAAGTCGGAAATAACAGCATTTATCTGATGTTTATAAGTACTATGATCCCCTAGCTACTTTATACATAGGGTTTTGAGGTTTAAAAAATTGCCAAAGCAGGCTACATACGTCGAGAGAAGCAAATGGTACAATTATATTCGTCACTCACTAGTCACTGTTTTCTTCCATAGGCAAAAGCTAAGCAGATCTCGTACTCAAAGACACGGCGAAGCTAGCTTGAGCTCAATATCTTTACGTTGTTGTACTAATATATGCCTCAGTAACTGGAGAAATAGTCTCTACTATGTTACGAAAATCCTTCGTTATTCTTTCTTAACTGAGATTCAAGAAATTACTGTATTGCATTGATTTATTGAATGTCATTTTTGGTTACAGATGGGCTGCCATAGCTTCTTACCTACCAGAGAGAACAGACAATGACATTAAAAACTATTGGAATACCCATCTGAAGAAAAAGCTCAGGAAGCTTCAAGCAGGTTCCGATCATTTTCGATGCAAGGACGAGGGGCTTTCATCATCTTCGCACTCAATTTCCAGAGGTCAGTGGGAGAGAAGGCTTCAAACTGATATCCACATGGCCAAGCAAGCCTTAACTGATGCCTTGTCTTTAGATGAGAAGCCAAGCTTTCTAGTACCTGAATCCAAGCCATCAGATTCAAATGGATATTACCCTTGCACTAGTAAGAACACCCAAGCAGCATCATATCCAACATATGCATCAAGCACAGAGAACATTGCCAGATTGCTTAAAGGGTGGACTAAAAATGCACCCACTAAGCCTGTCCAAGCAAACTCTTCAAGTACCCAACATTCCTTCAATAACAATGCTATGACTGATTGCACTTCTAGTGAAGGGACTAATACTCCAACTGCTGAAAGCAACGTCAACAGTGGCATTGATTTATCTGAAGCATTTGAATCCCTGTTTGGGTTCGAGTCTTTTGATTCCTCGAATTCTGATTTTGAGGCCAGTCTTGTTCAAGGTGAAAGCAAACCAAACCTCGGTTCCCAAGTTCCCATCACAATGCTTGATTGGTTGCTTGATGAAGGTGCTGTTCTAGGGAAAGAAGATTTGACTAACTTCTCGTTTGATGAAAATCCTGATTTGTTTTAATTTGATTAACCAGAAGAATTTCTTAGTTGGGGGCTTTTTGTGATTCATTCTATCTTTTTGTTTGTAGACATGAAATACATTTATTACCCCCGTAGAAACCGAGTTGTCACTGCCTGTAGTGCTCTAAAAAGAGTGTAAATGCACATTTTAAAGCTAATTATGCAGTAATTTTAAGAATGATATTTATGTTTTCATCTGGTTTCTGACCAGATTTCTTTGAGTGGAATGATATTTACAGTCCCTTTTTGGAACATACATATTTGACTTTTCTCTTTAACAAAAACAAAAAAGGAACAGTTACTCTCTCTCAACTCAATTGCTATTTTTAGTAATATTGACAACTAATTAAAAAAGTTGAGCGTGAATTCCTCTTTTGTAAACTATTGATTGGGAATGATGAAACGATCACCACCCTGGGCTGTCAAATTATTAAAGGTCCATGGCTACTTCAAACCAGTTGTCTGCAATTGTGTTCATTGTCATCCAACATTTACTTCTCTGCCTTATTTCGTTTGTTGTGCAAATAATAGGGGTTGTGGCCAAGTAAATGAAACATGGGGACCTCGATTTATCAGATTATATGTGAAGTGCTAACACTTATCACTGAGTTTACCGAACTTGTGCAAGACTTAAGGAAGAAGTAGACTTCTGGTCTTCTCCGACAAAAAGTTAATTAAAACAGTGGTAGCATTTTATGGATTCCAACTACATTAATTTATTTTAGTGTGTAAAGACAATTTCAAGTGTAAAGGACACGATGAGCACGACTTGACATGATGGAAGATCACGACTTGACATGATGAAAGATCGCGACCTACATAAGTGTAACTAATGTTATTTCCTTGCATTTTTAGGAGGAATAAGGGACTAAATATCAATCTAATCCTCATGCATAAATCTGGCGTAGCTTCCTTGTAATCGGCAGTGAAGCAATGTCAAGCCAAAATACTCAACAAGCATCGTAATCTTTAGTAATAGTACGTCACATGTTTGAAGGGTAATTAGTTTGTTTTTTTCATGGCGACCAGCATCACTGAAGTCATTTCTTTTCATGTCCGAGTAATGTACAATACTTAATGCAGAGGACACAATCGTGAACATCTCACTGTTATTAACAAAATTTTAAGCATGTAGGACTTAAGAATGCATGCCTAAAAGATAATCTAGGGCACCGTTTCTGAATTAAGCAAGACATGGAAGTCCATGCATGAGGGGGGGGGGAGAGAGAGAGAGAGGTGCAGGTGGTGTGTACTAACTAAGATCACAAGATACTGTTGGTATTTGGAGGGGAGCTTAATTAGACTACCCCTTTTAAGAGATGAATCTTTTATCAGAACATGGAAATGTATGTGGGCAGGATTTGCATCGAAAATCTGCAGGTGGTATTAAATGCATACATGTGAAAGTGTTTTTGACGTTAATACAAGTGGGACTATCTTGATCCTGACCTTCTAGCTAAGTAATTCAAGCTGTAAAGGCATGGGAAAATCATAAGCCCTCCATGAGTAAAGTTCAACACTTGGACCATAAAAGAATAGAAAGAGTCTCCTTCGTCATTGGGACCATTTACTTTACTTTTATGTAAGAAAATGCTAAGGCAGAAACACTATTTGGATGCGTGGAGGAGGAGGAGGGAGATAATTAAATCTTATAATTCTGGGATTACAACCTTTCATGTAATGATAATTAATACTTCTTCCATCTCCACCAAAAAAAATGATCATGTGGGTTGCACTTGTATTAGGAATGTTGTCCAATATTATGCGTTTTTTATTTTGCCTTAAATGTCTTTCATCCTATTATAATATAATTTTAAGTCTTTTAGTAGGTCATCCTATCTTTCTCGTTGTTCTCGGTGTTATACTGCTCTCGGTCACTCTAAAATCAAATATGAGATTCTAAAGTTTATCAATCTATTCATGGGTCTTCGATAATGAACTTAATGATGCACTTTATCAATTGAATATCAACAACACCTTCCACCTTAATCACTCAACAATCAAATCAATCCTTATTTAGTTTTAAATTTTCCTCTTCACCTCACCATTCGGATGTTTCCCCGTACTAATGCTAAACCTGATTGTCCAGCAGTTTCTTTCTTCATCATCTCCCCCCACCCAATCTATTAGTTGTTTCCTACTAATAGCGCCTAGTGACGCACCTAGAGGTAGCCGCCTCAAAAGTCAAACTCAATCACCACCATGTCAAAGTTATTTGGACATCATCTTATGTTCGAAAACTGAAAACTTTTAATCTTCATACCACAAATCAAATCGATTAAATATATGCAAAGCTTGGCCTTATAGCAAGCATTAAGTAAAAAACCTGATATAAACGGAGCGAGTGAGGGTGGTGTTAGATGGAGGAGTTATTGCTCACTTAACGACGTATAAATAGTATTTGCAAAGCATTCGGTAATGACCATATCAATGAAGTAGTAGTTTGCAAACTAAGGAATCCATATTACAATTCGGTTGCCCCTTAGTTTAGTATTTTAAACGTTGGCGACCCGTATGTTTTGTCTGCTTTCCTCCACAGTCATGCTAACCATTTTTTTGGGTTCATTTGCCTAAGTGCGACATCTTTTAACCAAACAACATTCAGAAACTACTTATAATGAGTTGGAATCATTAAATTTTTTATCTAACGGTTCTAAATGGTCGAGATCATGCAATAATTGTTCACGTTTACCTTAGCTGCTAATTCGTCAAGTAAGAGTCATAGTAAAAATGAGAGAGAGAGCGTAAGGGCGACAAAACCCGCAAGTATTTTGAGAGCAAGAATCTAGCAATGACCATTTCAAAAGAATTTGATAAGTGAAGGCTAAACGCTTTGACTCGACCAATATCCTAAAACCATTTAGCAAAGTTGAAATGAACTAAAGATACTGTAACATGCATCTTCGTGCTTTGAAGATAATTTTGCCAAATATCTTATTTTACTCGTAACTTTTGAAGTTCCCAAATTCCGTTCATATCAACAATTTATCTCTGTAGCAAAGGATTTGGCAAGATAAACTAAAGTGCTGCTAAAGGCTAAGTGCCATCGATACTGCCACTGTTTTGTAAATAGGGTACTAGAGATTGAAGGCACCGCATCCCAAAATTTGAGGAGTTGCTTCGTTAAAGGTTATATTTTCAAATTAGTCAGAACGCCAAAATACATAAAGTTGTTGCCAAAACAACTATAATTAAATACAAAATAAAGTGGTACGATACAATCAGGCCAAAGCACACATTACATTAGTAGAAACCATACATACATTAACAAATAACAATAGAACTAACCTATTTCTTCTCCTTCAATCCTGCCGCTGGACTACATATCGTAAATTGCGTCCCCAGTTGGATATTATCAGACTGTTTGGACCCCCACTATTCTAGAAGAATTACTTCTGGTCAAGACTACTACTAAACATTTTTTTCACAAGTCTGTGTTACCAACTGGAATGAGAAGATGAAGAAGACAGTAGGTAGAGTACCATGTGCCTGGTCAGACAAATTAAAGACCTCCTTATAGTCCAACTCATGTTGTGTGTAGTATTAAGTAGAGCATGTGGATATTCTGCATTTGGGCCTGCTTTGCCACATCTGAGATACACATAAAAAGTTTTTTACTCTCTTTTTTCTTTTTCTTTTTATAATATGTGAGATATAGAGTTTGTTTAGTTGGAATCACCTTAAAAGATTTTGGAGATTGTTAATGGCTTCAACCCCTAGCTCTGAGGTCCTGAAATCAAGCCTTAGGCTTAGCTTCGAGTAAGACCCGGGTGACAACTTATTTGACTTCTAATTTATTCGCTCTGGTTCACCGTCTATCAGGAAGAAAGCGATCGTCGGCCACCGATGACCTCCTTTTAATAAAAGCTTCTTTACTACTATTAATTTCCATTTTCGGCTTTGTTTGGGTGGGTGGGTGGGGTGTTGACAGAGAATGGGTTCTCCAAATAATATGAGTTACATCGGCTTGGGCTGGGCCGTCTATAGCAAGGCTTTTACCAGAAAACCCCCCGCTCCTCCATATTGGGCCAGCTAGTGTATTGGGTCTCTTTCTTATGCGGCCACTAACTCTTCGGCCTACTCATATGCAGAGTGGACAAACCGGAGCCTCAAGACTAGTCCAAATATTAATCTAGGCTTTGGATTTTGAACTACTCACGTCTCTTGGGAATTGGATTTGGATACTAACCCTTGGAAGGAAGAAAAAAAAAACTAGTAAGTTGTTAGGTTATAAAAAAGTTTCTAATAACATGATTTCAATAATTTAAAGTAATTTCATTCCATTATAAAATGATAAAAGTATTATTAATGCTATAAGTTTGAAATGATAAAGAGTACCATTATTTTTTTCTCTGTTAGTGGGGATTAGCTTGCATGCACTCCATTAAGTTTATTATTCATATTGCGTGCATTGTATAGTAGTTTTACTATTTAAAGTTGGTTAAATGTAGATTATCTGTGCTCGACCTAGAACATTCGTATGGTAATTATTCCCTTTTGTTTTCTAACCCACTTTGTAAGAGAAGACCTCAAGGATAATTAGTTTTAAACGTATGTTAATCCCTGAGGGGGTTACCATCTCCTTTCAGAGAAACTGAAGAACCTCCCTTGTATTTCTTAATCAGAGTTCGGTCGAAGTTAATATATCATGTTGTTGATAGATGTTATATTTATGTTCCACATCGGTTACTCAAAAAAATTTACAACTTGACCCTTAGCATATAAGATATTTTGGCCCTTAGTTGCACAGAGAAGATTACTGTTTTTTTTTTCTTGGTTTCTGAATATATGGGCATGAAGCTGTTTTTTGAACTTCATACTTCACGTCAAGCTACTTCCGTTCTAAGTTGTGAGTAATATTTGTATTAGCTAATCTTTGTGAGTCCATTGTATTAGCTAATCTTTGTTTGACTTGTGAGTAATATTTGTTTTAATACTTATTAAGCCTAATACAACATCAATTATTTTAATTTTTCTTATTAATTGAGCAAGACAGACGTGGTGTTATGTCGTAGAGAACTTATATATCTATGGCGTTGGAAAAAAAGACAATTATGCCCTTTTATCAATCATAACTGTAGTAGAAGTCCATTAAGGGTAAACTATCATTTGAGTTTTAAAATTAATCCTTAATTGTTCACCAGCATTGTCTATCCTTCCTCCACCACCATGCTGGCGATCTCCTTCCCCTCCTGTCCAAGGTAAGGCTGCCCATCATATATATAAGCAGCCACAACCATGCTACTAACGCACTCGCTGTTTCCTCGCTGTTGCACTCTTTCTCGTGCCTTTACCACAAAGTCGGCGGCCCCTTCCTCCACCTCACAGAAGGGATGAAACGAATCACTAGTGGGATTTAGCAACCGCTGGTGGGATTTTAGGACCAGAGGGTGGTGGTGGTAGTGTATTCCCGTCTCGCTTCCTCCCTGCCACCATGCGCTGCGGTTGTCGCCATAGTCGTGCAATGAGGATGATGGTGACGGCTAAGAAAGAAAGTGGATAATCATGGTTTGTAAATTTTAAACAAAAATTACCTTTTTACCCAATGAACTTGCACATTTAGGATTGTTAAAAGGGCACAATTGTCTTTCTGGTTTTATGACCTAGAGAAGTTCTCTATGGCATAGCAAGACACCTCATTTCCCTTGGAAATTAGCTTAAATGTTCAAGGATGCAAGTTTCACGTCACTACTACACTCACCGGTTACACAAGGTACGAGTTGCAGAATACAACATAGGGGAATGCCAATATTATGTTCCTTTTGAATAATAAAGCATATTTTGTCTATTATAATGATCTCAAATCGAAGAAATTCTAGCATATGATACCTTAAAAAGTATTGCCTAATGATTTTCAGATGGATACTTATATATGTGGTCAGAGCGAAGAGATTACGAGGCTTACGTACTTATTGAAGTTTATACATATTTTTCTTGATATGGGTGATAAATTGCTACAAGCTCCTTCATGTGTGGTAGAGCATTCTTTGTATGAGTTAAACATGCGGATGACTTAAACTAAGTGACAATAAATCTAGAATTAAGATTATCTCTTTTAATTTAGACGAAGGTGACGACGAACCTAATACAATTTCATTGTCTACCGAGCCTTGCACTATAGATCCGCTTGATATCAAGCTTCAAGCTGCATTAAAAGCTTATGCTCGATCAACAAACTTTATCTTGTATTTCTATTTACCTTGGTATCTTATTAGAAAATTACATTTGCAATACACTTTAGCTCAAGGTACAATCTTGAGAACTGTGCTTGGAGAGTCTTTACAACACGTGGAATGCAAATTGTTAATAAATTGGGTCAGTGGACTCATTATCCGCCCACTAACAGATAATGTGTATTTGTTAGTTTGGATAAATACAGTTATTTAGAGAATATTTATCTCTTAAGTGTTTGAGATAAATACAATCTTTATCTCCTAAGAGTTGGAGGTAAAGCCAGTCTCTAATTGTATCTCTATATAAAGGCTAGAGATATTCCAATAAATCACAAGTCAATAGTAATAACCCTCTCTCTATAGCACTCTCTCTAGAGCAATCACCAAGCTCTAGGATTTGGTTCGTGGACGAAGAACTCGACTCTAGTAGCCGTTTTCGTACCTGCGAAAAAGATCAAGCGTGTTGGAGGCTCGTAACAACAAGGATCCTATGTCGGAATATTCGGAGACTTCATACGGTATGTTTTCGAACCCACTACGTGTTACGTGGTAGCGCAATAATTGTTGTAATCGTCTCAACATTGGTATCAAAGCATGATTACTTGTTGATTTGCCTTTAACATGCTAATTAAATTATGTGTATGTTGCGGTTTTTTCCGGATACATGAACGAGACCCATTATTAAAATTCGAAATTTTTGAGCATGTTTTTCTGAAAAATAATTATATGATTTTGTTCTCCTATGTTTGAGGATGAACTCCGTAAAATTTCGTGATTTTTGGATGCATGGTTTATGAGAAATCACGATTTTATTTTTCAAGAAAACTGTGGTTTTTTCGAGTTTTGGGACTCAAATTCGGAGCATGATATTCAGTTTTTATCATGATCGTTTGGTATATAATTAATCTATGTCGCATAAGCTTTCCAACGATATATCGTACGCATTATTTGGCTTAAAAACGAGAGGGATATGGCCTTAAAAAGTTGGCATCGCGACGTGACGGTGCTGAAAAAATTAAGATTTTTTCGCGAAGAAGATGAACAGTGCACACAAGCCGTGACACGTGTCACGCGCCGATTGAGCCACACATGACTAGTCACACCCCACTCGCCGCACGCGCGCCAAGCCGCTCCCACGCGCCGCACGTGAGCCAAGCCGCCCCTTGGAGCCGCGCACGCGCGTCCACGCGCCAGCCGAGGCTGCTGGAACGCGCGACACGCGTGACACGCGCCCAAGCCAAGATGGTTCCAGGCGCACCCACGCGCGCGCGTGCTTCACACGCGCCTGCCTAGAAGACTCAGAAGCTGCCCCACACGCATGGTGGCGCGTGGAAGCGCGTGAGGGTGTTTTCCGGCATGTTCTGACCCCACCGCCGGCGCGTGAAGTCTTGTTTTGACTTCTGAAGGTTTTATATGGTGTAAAATTTACCTTTATATCATCTGTGTGTATTATGTTTAATTTTTAAACGACTTTTTCTATTGAAATTAGCTTTAAAAATTTGTTTTATACGCACAGAATTTTTTCTTTAATTGTAGAGGGTAAATTAGGGATAAATTTACTGTTTGCCAATTTTTTAGGATTTATCTCTCAGTTTTTGGTCATTTGTGAGTATTTTTGTGGTACTTAAAAAAAATACGAATAATGCATAAATATTATTTTTTGCACTTTGTGAGCAGAAATAAATATTTTGGAGAGTTATATGACATAGATAAATTATGTTTTACTTATTTGCCTTGATTTGCATTATGGTTTATATATATATATATATATATATATATATATATATATATATATTTGTTAAAATATATTTGTTGGGCTTTTTGGTAAGCCCACACTTTAAACCCAATTTCAAGGCATTCACACCCGTTTTCCTTAGAAGGAGAATGTGACCTATTCATCCATTTAAATTACCCTTTAACTTGTTATTTGAGCATGCTAGTTTTAGGTTAAATGGATGGATACTAAATTGGCATTCTAAAGAAACTTATGTTTATGTGTTTACTCTTGCTTTAAGAAAATTCTTTTGAGAATAATGTGCTGTGCGACATCTCCATTTGTTTTATTGGAGTAGTTTGTAGTAGGATTCTCAAAGATGTTGTATTCTACTATTTTCCTGTATATTTCCAGAAAGCCTTGTACGGGGATGTAATTTCGCACGCACATTATTCAAGTCAGAATTTTCTTAGCATAAGTTATTAGAATGCCAATGGGGCTCAATGGAGTCCTTGCACACTTTATTGCATGGTGCAATTTTATATTGTTCTAAATTATCATGTGGATGATTTATTATATTGTGGCTTATATAATGATGAAATTTATTGCGAAAAATTACTTGAAAAATATTTTTCCCAACTCACATACATGGGAGATGATTACGAGCTTAGCAAATTTTCGATTTCATGATGTGAGGAAGGATTATTTTTTTCATTTGAATTTTTTGAAATAAATAGAAGGATGTATAATTAATGTCTTTTCCTTGCGCAATCTAATGTAGTGAATATAATGGCCACCAAGAATGTCATAGCTGATCTCGTTAAGGGTGAGAAACTTAACGGAGACAATTATGACGTTTGACACAAAAAGATAAAATTCATGCTGAACGAACAAGAGCTCGAGGAGCACTTGACCAAGGAGTTGGTCGCGCCAACTGAGGCGCAACCCTTAATAGACCACACTGCCTACCAGAAATGGAATCAGAAAGATCGTAGTGCGCGCTATACCTTGTTGAGCAGCTTGCAAAATGATCTAATCGGGCAGTATGATGAACTTCCAACTTGCAAAGCTTTATGGGAGCAGCTCAAGTTCTCTTTTGGTGGAACCTCAACTACGCGGCTTCGTAGCCTTGTGATTAAGTTTGAGGAGTACACAAAAGACCCTAAACATACCATGAGTGAACATCTAAGGATGATGTCCAATATGATTGGTAAGCTGAGGGATGCTGGACATGCGCTCACAGATGAGCAGCAAGTCAGAGCTGTCATAAGGTCCCTTCCTGCCTCATGGGCCAATATGAAACAAATATTGACTCACAGTGAAAACATCAAGAACTTTTCTGATGTTTCACAGCATGTCATCCTTGAGGACGAGACTCGAGATGCTGACAAGACCCTTGCTTATGTCGCCCAAGGGGGATCGCGCAATGCAAATGGCAAGCGCGGAAGACAAAGTAAGAAAGGTAAGAAAGGCGAGGCTAGCACTTCTGCGCCAAAGGAAGGAAAAATGAAGAAACGCAAGAGAGGAAAACGTGGTGGGAAAAAGGATCTGTCTAAAGTTAAATGCTTCAACTGTCAACAAAAAGGACACTTCGCTCGTGATTGCACTGAGCCGAAGAAGGTACTTTCAGAATCTCTCTCTCAGTTATATGTTTCCTCACATGTGATGGTTGCTCATTCCCAACCTGTGTGGTTTGTGGATACAGGTGCAACAAAACATGTAGCACGTGATCGAGAGGGGTTCGTAGATTATCACCGGATTCCAGCGGGTAGCAAACATATCTTCATGGGAAACAATAGCTCCGAAGAGGTGCTAGGGGTTGGTTCTTACCAGCTCAAGTTGCACACTGGGCGCACATTGATTCTTGAGGATGTGCGATATGCACCCACTGTTCGGCTTAATCTACTTTCAGTTACTGCTTTATTAGATAGTAGTTTTTCCTTTATTTTTAAGGGTAATAAGTTTGACATCTTTTTGGATGATGTTTTGTTCGGACATGGTTTTCGCATGGATAGTCTTTTTCAATTGGATTTAAATAATTCACAGTCCTCTTATTCTTATGTTGTGAACGATAATATTGTGAATGATTCTACCACCTGGCATGCAAGACTGGGCCACATAGGCCAAGATATGATGACTCGTTTGGCTAGAGAAGGCCTTTTGGGCCCACTCGCAAGAGTCAATCTACAAACTTGTGAGGCTTGTTTGGCCGGTAAAGCATGCAGGAAGCCTTTTGGAAAGGCTATGAGAGCAACTCAACCACTTGAGCTAGTTCACTCTGACATATGCGGACCTATGAGTGTAAAGGCACGCCATGGCGCCTCTTATTTCCTTACATTGATAGACGATTATACGCGATATGGTTATCTGTATCTGATATCTCACCGCTATGAAGCTTTGGACTGTTTCAAACGCTTTGTAGCTGAGGTTGAGAATCAGAAAGAGAAGAATTTAAAAACTCTTCGCACTGACCGAGGACGCGAATATTTGTCAGATCACTTCAAGAAGTTTTGTGAGGAAAAAGGGATACGCAGATAACTTACTATTCCTAATACTCCACAACAAAATGGCGTTGCGGAAAGAAGGAATAGAACATTGTTAGACATGGTTAGGTCTATGATGGCGCAAGCAAACCTCCCAATATCTTTTTGGGGGAGGCTCTTTTGACTGCAGCCTATATACTTAATCGAGTGCCTTCACAATCAGTCAAGTCCACCCCATATGAGCTTTGGAATGGCCAAAAGCCAAATTTGGATAACTTGTGCCCATGGGGCTCAGCAGGTTATGTTCACAGTATTTCTCATAAGTATGGGAAACTAGGGCCTAGAGCTAAAAAGAGTATCTTCTTGAGGTATTCTGAAAACTCTAAAGGCTATGTGATGTATGGTGAACATCCAAATGGTGGAAAGACTGAAATAGAGTCTCGTGATGTCGATTTCATAGAGAATGATTTTCCTAGCATTTGAGACGCAAGTAAGAATCTTGACCTCTATGAGTTAGAGGAAGTTGAAGCCACTTTACCATCTCCAAGCGAAGGTGGGGGATTAGTTCCTCATCCTGTTGTCGCTGAAGATAGAATAAGTGATCTTTAACCCAGTGGGAGCATCCTAGACAGTGGGAGCACACCATCAGGACCATCAGGTCAACAAGATTCTCAACTGCGTAGAGGTGCACGAGGAAGAGTTCCACGTCGTCGTTTTGAGATTGACTGTGAAATTCTTATGTGCACTCCAACTGATGAAGATGAGCCCACTTCTATGGAAGAAGCCTTATCTTCACCTGCTAGTAATGAGTGGATGGCTGCAATGAAAGATGAGTTGAGCTCAATGGAGAAGAATCAGGTCTGGAAGTTGGTTGACCTTCCGCCAGGGCGCAAGACTGTTGGAAACAAGTGGGTTTTAAAAGTCAAGCGCAAGGCAGACGGGTCAATTGACAAGTATAAGGCACGTCTTGTGGCAAAAGGCTATACCCAATTGCGGGGTGTGGACTATGAAGACACTTTCTCCCCAGTGGTGAGATTTGCTTCAATTCGCCTGATCCTAGCTATTGTCGCCCAGCAGGATTTAGAACTTTTTCATATGGATGTTAAGACTGCGTTTCTCAATGGAGAACTAGACGAAGAGATTTATATGGCTCAACCTGAGGGTTTTGAAGTCAAGGGACATGAGCGCAAAGTTTGCCGGCTCAAACGTTCTATATATGGTCTCAAACAATCATCTAGGCAGTGGTACTTTAGGTTTCATCATGCCATTACCTCTATAGGTTTTGAAATGATTGAACAAGACCATTGCGTTTACGTAAAACGATCCAAGAAAAATATTCTGATCCTTTCTTTGTATGTGGATGACATTCTTTTAGCTGGGAATGACATGAGTTCCATTGTCGCCACTAAGCAGTGGCTGTCCTCAACTTTTGAGATGAAGGACATGTGAGAAGCTAATTATGTGCTCGGGGTTAAAATCATACGTGATCGTCCAAAGAGACTTCTCGGTTTGTCTCAAGAGACATATATCAAGAAGGTCATTGAACGATTCCGTATGCATAACTCAAAACCCATAGACACTCCAATGGACAAGGCGTGTACTTTAACAACAGACCAATGCCCAAAGAATGATGAGGAAAAGAATCGGATGTCCAAAGTGCCTTACGCGGCTGCAGTAGGAAGTCTGATGTACGCTATGTTGTGTACGCGTCCAGACATCTGCTTTGCCGTTGGAATGGTGAGTCGTTATCAGAGTAATCCTGGACCCGCTCATTGGAATGCGGTGAAGAGGATTCTTCGATACTTACGTGGAACCTCTGATCTCGTCCTGTGCTATCATGGTGGAGACTTGAGATTGAGAGGATACAGCGATGCTGATTGGGGCGCTGATAGAGATGAGCGCATATCCACTTCAGGTGGAGCTATCTCTTGGTACAGCAAGAAAAAGTCTTGCATCGCCCTATCCACGATAGAGTCGGAGTATGTTGCTTGTTCAGCAGCAGTCCAGGAAACTGTTTGGTTGAGGTCATTCTTACAGGCTCTAGGGGTTACAGCTCATGCAGATGAGTCTGTCACTGTTCACTGTGTCAATACAGCTACCCTAGATTTTGTAACGGACCCCAAATATCAAACACATAGGCTTTCGTTATCACTTCATTAGAACTTTAGTTGCGCAAGGAGAGGTGACCATGAAGCATATACCTACTGGCAGAATGGTGGCTGATCCTTTGACCAAGCCTATTGCTAGAGATGTTTTCCTTTCTCACATTAGGAGTATGGGACTACGTAGGTTTTGATATGTTTATGGCATCTTATGTACTTGACATTATTTATTACATTAAATTTTCATTCCTTGATTTGAGTTTATTTGGAATGAATGGATAATCTTTGTGATTACATATACATCCTTGTTGAGAGTGTCACCAGGCTCGAATTGACCCACTCACACGGGTAATTCACCTTGGCGCTAAGATAGCGAGCAAGATGAGACATAATTGTCTTAAGCGCCAAGTGGGCGAATAAGATGATACAGCTTATAAAGCAAACATGTCGCCTTAGTTGGAGCTAAGATGAGACCTAATAAATGTAGGTCGATCATAGAGTATCTCCACAACTCTATGTAGCCTGTTTACAGCCGAATGTGAGATTTCAGGCAGGCACTATGAGAGTGACTGGGCTGAAAAACTCAGGTTAGGCGCTTGTACAGCGACTAGACTTAGATTCGTATGGCGTATTTTATTATACATTTATGTGACACGCCCTTGCGGGTTACGCCATAGCATGCAAATCATACTGCATGTGCTAAATGCAGACCGACAGTGGGAGTGACGAATGAATCCCTGCTTCGTCACTGTGTGAGCCACTTGGATCGAAATTTTTGATCCTATATGGTACCCTTTTCACCTTAGACTATGTCATGAAGAGGATACTCAATGTCGCTACTTTAGCATGTACCCTTGGATCATGGATGATGCGGTCTCGCGGGGCATGTCTAGGAAAGCGGTTGGGTCTAATTGGAATGACATGAGGGCTTTGGGAAGAAAGTTCAATATTACATCATGTTGTGTGATTCATAGCCCGGGCGACTTTGTCGATTTTCGTTTCGATATGAGTCATGAATACATAACATATGAGAGGTTTAACACTGCTCACTATGAGGGATTTGAGAGTGTTTAATCTGGTGTAGTTGAACTATCTGGGGTACATACGAGATTTTTTTAGAGTGATGTATTGTGTTAGTTTGGTGATAACTTAATACAATACTCCTCAACTGGACATCCTTTCTCGTAGGTCGCACGTTCCATTTCCTGTATGAGGAGATGAGTGGACGAGAGATAGAGAGGGACTGTACGATTTATTTGCCCTGTCTGTGGGCGAGTGGGAGCTGTTAATAAATTGGGTCAGTGGACCCATTATCCGCCCACTAACAGATAATGTGTATTTGTTAGTTTGGATAAATACAGTTATTTAGAGAATATTTATCTCTTAAGTGTTTGAGATAAATACAATCTTTATCTCCTAAGAGTTGGAGGTAAAGTCAGTCTCTAATTGTATCTCTATATAAAGGCTAGAGATATCCCAATAAATCACAAGTCAATAGTAATAACCATCTCTCTATAGCACTCTCTCTAGAGCAATCACCATGCTCTAGGATTTGGTTCGTGGACGAAGAACTCGACTCTAGTAGCCGTTTTCGTACCTGCGAAAAAGATCAAGCGTGTTGGAGGCTCGTAATAACAAGGATCCTACGTCGGAATATTCGGAGACTTCATACGGTATGTTTTCGAACCCACTACGTGTTACGTGGTAGCGCAATAATTATTGTAATCGTCTCAACACAAATAAAATCTCCTCTTAGTGGAGTAAAAAAAGAAAAAGGGCGTTATTGACACTCCATACATTGTTAAAAACTCCCCTCACTTTACCAATATACACTGCAGAAGTAGAAAGCCCTTACTCATAATCTAAATCCCTACTGTACTCCATTAAAAAGTTTCCTGTTTCAACCGGAAATGACATGAATTATTGCAAAGAAACAAGGTGAAACAGTCTTGGACAAAGGACCAAAAAGGAACCCCACGAAGACAACTTTCTCGTAGAGACAAAGACAAGGATTGATAGCTGAGTTGGTAAAATGGCCTTAGATACTTCTTAAAAGTCCAAGTCCTTATGATTTCAGGCTTCGTTAAACTGAAATTCTAGATTTTATGTGTGAGGCCATCAATATGGACCCAACGCTATCTCTTCTAGCCATGCAAATAATTATAGCTAAATGTCTAATTGGTCCAAACTCAGTGTGATAGCAAGTAAAGTGGATTATGTTGTTAAGTGGAAGCTTTAGTGTAGGATACTATTAGAATCTAAAACTTCTTGGTCAAACTTCATGTCATGAATTATGTAACCTATTCAAGCTCATGAAAAAAAATAAGAAAGCAATACTGCTTTGTACAGCTGTTAAAACTAAGTACAAATAATGCCTATTAGTGATGCTGATAAATGATTATTGCCTACGAGAAAGTTTTAGATAGGAACAAGACTGTTTTGCAGTATCCCTAAATATAAAAAAGTGTATTATATGGCAAAAATGAACCCTTCAACTTACACTTATATTTTGTGGTCTAGGGAGGCCGAGATAGCAGCCACATGCTAGTATGTGCATGCAGTCTAACTCTTTCGTTTCTTGATGTTATTAGGGCTGTGATGAAGCTACAAGAATTGGTCTACTGAAAAAAAAACTTTGAACTCACAAGAGCCATGAGATATCGACTTCCCTACATTCATAGACGTTCTGCACTAAAAAAAGGAAAAAGATAATTAGAGAAGTGAAAATGTGGTCCACTATCTCTTTAACTGTACATTACAAGTTTGCCTGCGTCATATACAGTGAATGTGCATAGGATTTCAACATTAAGTATGAGAAGTGTCGAGGTCAAGTTGCATCAATCAGCACCAAATTTCCATATAAAATTAAGCATTTACATGGTGAAGATCTCTATTAGTGCCTTGTTTTGGTGATTTGTTACGTCAAAATATTTAACCAGAGTGCATAACAAGAGGAAAAAGTGTTTAAGAACCCTAAGATGCTTTTCTAATGGTCCCAAATTAGGTGATATAAAGCTAAGTCTTTTACTGTGGACATCACCAGCTGGGTTGGGTTGGCGGGAAGCAAAACGCCTCATCTTTCATTATCCATCTCTAAACACAATGATTCTTGCCTTTAAGTCCCTATCAAGCCTCAAACCTATTATCAATCCATATTAGATTTATTATTTCTTCTCGTTTCACATAACACTAACTGAGCTCCCAGCTAAGTTTACTGGCTCTAGGGGAGGAGAGGAAAGCCACAATAACTTGTACTACATAACGCTCCCGTATTTTCTAGCTTTCTCAGCAACTTTACCTTCCCTCGGTGGATATAAATCATTGATAACATGGGTTTAGATGTTTATTTATCCTTCGCTGTGGTTCATTGACCAATTTGTTACCATATAATAACAAAAAGGATTTATGTTCAGTGACAAAGAATTGTCGCAGCAGTGGTTTGTAAAACCCATATTTAGTTTTGCATAATTTCGAATGGCTTAACAAATTATATAAGAATATGTGATCACACGTGAGTGGACATGTTAAGAATATAATTTCACTTCAGAAATATGATCACTAGCGATCCAAAGAAGTACGTAAGCAGATTAATGCATGGTGTATATGAAATGGGGCCTAATATGCTTTGTAGTAAAGAAACTTAAGATTGAATTATATTGGTCGATGGGATTATTTAATCAATTCCTAAATGCAAATCCAAGTCGGGGAGCACCAACACCTAAAATATAGCCACATAGGTTTAGGTCTATGGACCAATCACAAAAGTTTCCAAAAA
Source organism: Escallonia herrerae (assembly GCA_033070095.1). Taxonomy (NCBI): domain Eukaryota; kingdom Viridiplantae; phylum Streptophyta; class Magnoliopsida; order Escalloniales; family Escalloniaceae; genus Escallonia; species Escallonia herrerae. The sequence continues at coordinate 508,133 of JAVXUP010000326.1, forward strand.
GACGATCCACTTTTGCATTTTTGGATACTAAATTCTTTCAAGGATGAGGAGTTAGAGCAAGAAGACGATGCATATGGCCATATGGGGTTTAGGTCTATGCACCAATCACAAAAGGTACCAAAAGACTATCTGTTTCTGGAAACCTGAGTAAACTATACTGGTTCGAGAATGAGAACGTTAGGTATTCTTGTTTATATCAGGTTTAGTTTTTGTGGTAAAAGCATGTGCGAACCGTTCGTGGAAAGCAAAAATAGGGAGAGGGAGTGATGTTCATGCACCTTCTTGTATAAATCCAACCCATTAATGTCCCATATATGTACCAGCTTTACCGAACGAATTGTCGATGGCACGGGAAATTAAAGTCTTAGGAAGCCTTTGCTGTGCTTTTAATTGGTATATCACTTCATGCTCTTGTAACTGTGAGTGACAGAATTTAGTTAATGAATCTATCAATTTTGTGCTCCTCATCAAATCATCATAAGGTTGGGCTGTTAGGCCAATTGTTTTTATTTTTAATTTTTCATTATCAGAGAAAACATGCTTATACATATATGGACAATAGCAAATAAAAGATGATTCATGAAGCAAATTTTATCTAACTTGTGACAAAAGGTGATGTCGATGATGATTTTCTTAATTGTTAAAACTGTCTCAAACCAAGAACGTATGTAAGTGTTTTTTGTTTTTTATTTTTTGAAGGAGGTGACAGTTTGAAATCTTGGAAACAAATATAACAAAAGATTATACCTGCATTCCTCCAGAAACTTCAAAAACCACTGGCTCAAACTTGACCTACAAGGAAAAGTTTATCTTACGGTTACTGCACTTTAGAGAGCATAATTAGAATGGTAGACCTTTATTTTTTCGGTTCACCGGACGTATATACACAATTCCGACCGTTGTATGGACCATTTGTTACACATTGATCGTCTGCTAATGTTTCAGACTGGTTCTGATTTAATTAGTATCAGAGAATCCCTGTATGAATCAATTTTTTTCCTCATTTCCTTAAGTAACCTCTGTTCTTATTTTTGCCTCGCAGATTTTCTCACTTTATCGGGTCTGAGATTTTCAGCAGCAACACCCACATTTCTCTTAGACTTTTCCCACTCATAAATCCTTCAGCTTTCTCGATCTCCTACCAAAATGAACAATTATTGACATTTTTTGTCCCCCATTCTACCAATTATAGACATGGGCTGAGAGGATTAAGAAGAACAAAATATTTCACAGAAAGAAGGAAGGATAGGAAATTTCAATTTGGATGCTAGAATTTGCTGAGTATATTGCCCGAATGCCTCAGATTTCTTTGGTATTTGTTAGTTTTTCGGAATGGAAACACAAAGGTTAACCTAGCAACAGCACGTAATACAAGTGCAATAATTTTGGTATGTGATTAATCAGAAATGAGATAATGTTTGGTAGACTTAAGGTCCTTTGGAAAATTCTTCTGCACCTAAGTATAGATATTTATATGCGTGAATCTCTTCAGAGATAAAAATAAAAAAAAAGCATAGCATTTGGCATGCTATCTTCGTTCTCCTTCCTAGGTGGGAGACATTGCAAAAGAAAGTCCCCTAATGATAGTCCAAAAATAGCTGTTCAAACGATCTTGGTGATTGCGTTTGAGGCAGCCGCGAGCTCCTCTAAAGCAGTAAGGCAATCAGAAGTTGGCCAAGGTAAGATCATAATCTATACCTGATCATTAAAGTAGAACAAGCTGATATTCATCTATTATTAGACGCTCATACTTGGTTTGTCAAAGTCATATAGGTTTAATCTCGAGCCTCCCATTACTTTTTACCCATTCTGAGTTTTGAAAGTTTTATGCATCTAAACCTTACCAGAGAGTACGTTTGGTGTTTACAATAAATACCCAAAACAATAGAGTAAAATTTAAATAACTTAGTTCCTAGAGTGTAAGTAACATATAGTGAATTAAAATTGGGATTTCAACCAAAAAGATCAAGAATAATTGCTTCATCCTTTTTCTCCAAACCCTAGCTCCTTTTTCTCCAAACCCTAGCTGCTCCTCCCCTCTTCATGACTTGAAATCAGTCTCCCTCTCAAGACTACCTTTTGTACATTTGCTATATAATCCTTGTAGGTTACAATTGCAGATTTGATTTATCGTTTTAAATACATGGACTGTCCACTAATAAAAGTGATAAAAACCCTAACACAAATAGCAAACACTAAAGCCCAATATTCTTCCTTAAACATATATGCATAGCCCAATACACTATTTGTCGCTAATTTTATTTTTCCCCTTTAAGGGCAGGGTATTACATTCTCCATCTTCAAAATTTGCCTCTCTAGGTTTTCAAGTAAGCGCCATGAAATCCTACAACCAGCTTTCAGCTTATATGTAATGGACCCACTTGACAACTTCCAACCTCAGTACTAGTCTATCGCTTCCCAAAAAAATTCATCAGGTTGCAATAGATTCTCAACTATGAGTTAATTTACGACACAAGTCATAACATGTTCCTCGAAGATTAGTCCTCGAATTTTCATGACTTAGCTAGCAACAGTATCTGTACTAATAACCACTAGCATCAATCTCGATCTAGCCTACCACATTTCCAATGTCCCTCTCTGATAATGTAACTCTAGGCGGAATATGCCTTATACCATCCAACATCTGAATAACCCATGTCCTAGGGTTTTCAGAATCTAAACCATATGTTTTGCTTCCCATTCCAATCATATCTCTACCTCTAGGCTCCCCATCAGTCATATATATCTGTATGCTCTGATACCATGACTGTAACACTCAAAATTTTTAGGGCCCGGCCATGTGATCACCAACTATCTATTTAAATGGCAAACCACCATACTACTCTAACTTAATAAGGTATGATTCATCTTATCGATTCTTCAATTGTACATCGTGTATGTTGAACCTGATGTCCAATTCAAAAGCATGCTCAAGAGTAGGAAAAGCCCACCAGGTATGAGAACTAATCCTAAACCCCATGTAGTGTCAATGTGAGACTTGACACCCACCCTCATGCGAAGCGTGGGAATAAGAGGTGATCCTCTTGAATAAAAGGTGGCCCCATTGGATCGAATAGGGCGGCAGGGGTCATCTAGCTCTAACACCATGTTGAACCTGGTGTCCAACCCAAAAGCATACTCAAGAGTTGGAGAAGTCTTACCAGATATAAGAACTAATCTCAAACTCCATGTATTGTCGATGTGAGACTTGACAGTGTACATACTAATATTTCCGGTACGAGTGATGCCAACTTTTGTAAAAGCAAGACTTCTCTTTACATGGAACTGAAAAAAAAATGTTAAAAAAACATTAGGTGAGCCAAGCCCAATCATAATCGTGATCAAAATGAGCCTCAATTTTGAGCTTCGGCATGAGCTTAAGCTCTCGAGTCAGATCATTTTACTAATTAACGAGCGGATGATCAATTGTCGTTATGTTTAGTGAACACGAGCCTGAACAATAATTTTAAGATCTTCACGAAACCCTGTCAAATGAGTCTGTATCTGAGCACAGCTAAAGGACAGAGTTCTCGTTCATGTGCATCCATTTTCGATAATTGTTCGTATTTTGCTTTCTTTCTTTTTCTCTTATAGGCCCTAAAAAGGTTTCAGCTTTGGTAACTGTCGCAATATTTTCACCACCAATTACCACTCCTTGCCCTCACTGTCCATTTCATTGTTCAGTTGGAGAGTCCGATAAGCAGTTATGAAACACAAAAAAAGTTCTTGGCAAGTTCGATTGTGACCGGCTGCGATCTTCTGTGTTAGAAAGTGGTGCTTTTATTCAAATGCATTTCTCCGGTTTGACAATATTCATTATCCAAGAGCAAAAGCTTCGACAAGTATTGCACATGTCTCCCCGTTTCGGCTAACTATATATGGTGGAGATGCAGCTTGCAACCCTAATTCATATAATTGATGTCATTATTTTGATCAACAATTCCTGGAAATGAATGAAGTGTGTGGATAAACGGTTTGTCTACACAGTTTTGGCAGGTGTAGTTATCAAATCCACGTTTTTAGGTAAGAGCTAGACAAATTGCTATTGCCTTCGCCCCCACAACTTTGCTTTTAGCATCACTGCATCAGTCAAGGGGGCCACCGAATATTAGGTTAATAAAAGCCAGCTTAGCTGGTCCTTCTATAACAAATCAATCACTTTATTAATTGTGTTCAATGCTAAACTCTCTCTCTCTCTCTAATGATATTAGGGTTTTTAGCATTTAACAGGCGGGGTGTTTGTCTATTCAACGCTAATGAGTTATTTGGCGGTTGGACAATCAAACTCGTAACGACCATTCTAAGCATTTTAATTTACTAGCCACGGTAAAGATGGAAAGGTGTCAAAGTTAAAGGTAAAAAAGAGCTCTCTTCATTTCTAAGTAGAGCTTTACTGGATATAAATATGCCCTCTAGGGCTAGGGTTGGAAGAGTGACCAACACATATGATCTAGCTCTCTCTCTCTCTACTTTTCTCTATTTCTGTCCATGCCAGCTTCTGAGTCAGAGATGAAAAAACGCCTAGTGGTATATAAAAGATCAGACGAGCCTCCAGTGAGTTCTACCAATTCATCTTTTACCGTAAGGAATGTGAGATATGGAGAGTGCTTGAAAAACCATGCTGCAAGCATGGGAGGATATGCTGTCGATGGATGTCGGGAATTCCTTGCAAGTGGAGAGGAGGGGACAGACGAGGCGGTGACCTGCGCCGCCTGTGGCTGCCACAGGAATTTCCACCGTAGGGTAGTGGAAACCGAGGTAGTATCCGATTGTTCTTCCCTCTCTTCAAATGGGACATATATAGACCACTAAACTATACTAGCATATTTTGTGTGTTTATTGGGAGGTCCAGGATTTCTCCGTCTGCTTCTTGTTTTCCCTTATTCCCTCTGGTTCATGTTTAGTGGACTGAGTAAGCTTTTCTTTGATGATGTGATATAGTAATTTTGGAATCTATAGTCGTATGCTTTGTGTTTCTTCCTTGAACACGTATCTCCCTTGATGGAAAATAAGCTCCTTATGCTAGTTATTTTGTTAATAGAAGTGGACTTGCATCAGTTTGGGTTTAATTCCTCCTGTTCAATCAAAAGACCTAATGGAACAATTGAGATAGGATCCTATATGATGTACATTAGTTAGTCAAAGATCTACTTAATTATAACCCATGACATTAATCCTAAGCACAGAAGTCTAATCTGTCCAGAAAGATGCTCTTACCATATTTCACAAGGTTTTGGACCCTCTAGATCTAATCATGTTGGTTGTTAAGTGTGCACTGTTCTTTAATCAGTATGGAAAAGGTAATTAAGGCCTTAACAAAAAACCCACTTGGAAACACTTGCTGGTTTGATTTGACTTCTGATCACCCAAAGGAACTGACAAGTAACGAACATGTAATGACGAACATGTGAAAGACTAATTGCGCTTTTCGTTTTTGTGCTTGAAAGTTGAAACTATTTGAAGAAGGTGTCAATTTCAGAAACCGAAAATGTGTCTTAATTAACTTGTTTGAATGTCATATTTAAGTTACAGAACTAGTAAGTTTAATTTCATATAACATTATAGTATATGAGAACTCGTTTATGCTGATTGATACTATTTTTCACAGTCAAAATGGGTGAAGTGAATAACCATACTATATGTGCAAAGAGTTGGTGAATAACATTTGATTTGGTGTTCTTGAAAGTGAAATTTGAAAAATGGTAACCGAACAAGATAATCTCAAAACAAGAAAATGAGAACAGAGGAAATGTTGATCAAACGCAGTGTTGATCATTTTACATGCACTAAATGTAAGCTTACCATTATAATTCCTGAAAAGTCACCAAATCCCTAGGACTGAATTCTCTCTTCTGATCCCACTCTCGCTCTACACTTTTTTGCTCTTATCAAAAGTAAATTAATTGTCTCTTCGTGCTCTTGTTTGCGCTTTTGCCCGATTAACTTATGACTTAGCCCACAATCGTGGTCGTATTGTGCAATTCCATCTCAAGATATATAAGCTAGCATTCTTAGTTGTTGCTGGTCAAATATCAAGTATCTCACCGAGGGCCAAAAAACACACGCACACACTTGCAGATTCATTAGCATATGTTAGATATTTGTCATGTGAGCTTGGAGAAACAGAAAGTGCACACAAGTTAGGTATGTGACTACAAAAATCGGGAGCAAAGCTTCGGTATACCTTAATTTTCAATCAGGTATATGTCAAATCTATAAAAATATCACGACCGCATGCATGCTTTGGAGTTTGGACTAGGCATGCTTTCAGTAGAAGAGAAGTAGCAACCCTTAGGCCATGGAGGAAGATAATATGTACCACTGAAGAAGGTAGTGAATGAAATATTTAGAAATAGATTTGCCAGCAGTTACTTTTTCTCCTTGTCTTTGTTCAGGCAAGACTTAGCTACAGATATTGAAGACTACATCCTCGTTGTGGCAACAAATATCTGACATTTCAACCTTCCGTTGCCGAAATTGAGCTTTCTTTGACTTTGTAGCAAATTTTGAAGCCTAAATTTTACTACATAAACATGATCTTGCTCATTTCCTATATGTATTGGCTTTTCGAAAGTCAAAAGAAGAATTGGAGTGCCACCCAAATCAAGCAAGTCGCAAGTTGTATATGAAAGTAAAGTTTAACTGGAAATTACCAAAAGAAAATTTTTTTTAAAGCATATTACCGATCCACGGTTCCAAACCCTAAGGGCAAGTGACGAATATGTATAGACTTCATCGACCCTCTCCTGGCATTGACATCTTGTTCGATGCTACCTTTGGACATGAGTTGCTAGGTTTCATGAACGCCTTATGAGGTTACCTACAACCGAATCCGGATGCCCCGTGTTTCTTTCAAGAGGTTCAAGATGGAGTGGAGATCATCATCCATCTGTGTCTTATCGAAGCTTTCAATGCAGAACGATGAGATGCCCCACTCGAATGGGATGACGACTTTTGTGTCAAAGGTAAGAGTGATGAGTGTCTCACCTGTGGTTGCGTGCACCGTAGTCCGATAGGCACACAGGATTTTGGAGAGCTCGTCGACCCTAAGCCTTCGGCCAAATCAAACTTTAACTTTATTCCCTACGGTTTGCAATTTTAGTATTCTTGTCTTGTCACTTGGAATTCACCCTACACTCTTTGACATATAGGCAAATTTGGAAATAGTATCCATATAACATTTGGTTATTTTATCATATGTTTGAAATTTATCATTGTTGAATAACGATTTAATGCGCTTACCACATAACACGTAGTGGGTTCGAAAACATACTGTATGAAGTTTCTAAATATTCCGACGTAGGATCCTTGTTGTTACGAGCCTCCAACACGCTTGATCTTTTTCGCAGGTACGAGTTCGTGATTGCTCTAGAGAGAGTGCTATAAAGAGAGGGTTATTACTATTGACTTGTGATTTATTGGAATATCTCTAGCCTTTATATAGAGATACAATTAGAGACTGACTTTACCTCCAACTCTTAGGAGATAAAGATTGTATTTATCTCAAACACTTAAGAGATAAATATTCTCTAAATAAATGTATTTATCCAAACTAACAAATACACATTATCTGTTAGTGGACGGATAATGGTTCAACTGACCCAATTTATTAACAATCATATTAAATGATTATTTCATCTTTTTGGAAATTGTTTCCAAAAACATGAAAAAAGGAAACACGACGATCAATTATACTAGTTTCCTTATACAATACTATGCACATTGCGACTTCTATTCCTACTGTTTCTACTCTCTAGACTTTAAAAAGGAAATTTTTCTTGCTACTGACTTAGTAGCAACCTCTTTCTTCTAACCCCCTACGTGTCCGCATTCCATTCGTCCGCCTGCATGCTCCTCGCACATGATCAAGCTGGCTTCTTTTAACGGTGTTTTGTCGTCATGCTCATCCCTGAAATTTCGGATGTGTAATACCAAATAAAATCAGGTAGGTTCTCTCTCTGTCTCTCTTTCTTTCCCTTTCCCCATCTTCTTCTTCTTCTTCTTCTTCTTCTTCCTCACACACTCCAAAAACTGTTGGTATGGACTTTCATCAATTTAAGTTTCATGGAAATCAGCAGTGGAAAATTTGAACCTTAACGCCATGATGGTGTCCTTGCTAAACTTGATAAGATTTTACATTTCACTTTCTTCCACAACTATGAATATGTCATAAGTATCACGCCATGGAAGATGACGAGTTCATTTTTCCTTCTAGATAATGTAATCATCAAATCAGCTAGGACTCCTCTTTTCTGAGAGCTCCTGTTAATGTCAATGGAACATTCTCCAATAGACCCAAGTTTGAATTCAATTATATATCACAGAAGGGGGGGTAATAGCAATATAGAGAGTCCAACTTGTGTCAAATTTTAGGCTTCGTTTGACAAAAAAAAATTTTTGGTTTTCAGTTTTTAAAGAGCAGTTTTTTAAAGAGCAGCTTAATTTTTTTTTTTATAAAAACAAGTGGGTGTTTGATAACCCCTTTTTTTTTTAGGTTTTTTTTTTTGGTGTTTGGTAACCCTTTTTATTTTGACTTTTTTTTTTGGTGGTTTGCGGTGGCGGTGGTGGGGCGTAGCGGTGGTCGACGGTTTGGTGGTGGTGGCCGACGGCCGGAGGTGGCTGCCGGCAGTCACCGGCGGTGGTGGCCGGCGGCCGGAGGTAGCTGCCGGCAGTCTCCGGCGGTGGTCGCCGGCGGCCGGAGGTGGCTGCCGGCAGTCACCGGCGGTGGTGGCCGGCGGCCGGAGGTAGCTGCCGGCCGTCTCCGGCGGTGGTCGCCGGCGGCCGGAGGTGGCTGCCGGAGTCTCCGGCGATGGTCGCCGGCGGCCGGAGATGGCTGCCGACAGTCTCCGGCGGTGGCTGCCGGTGGTCGCCGGCGGTCGCCGGCCGGAGGTGGTTGTCGGCGGCCGGCGGTGGTCGCCGGCGGCCGGAGGTCTCCGGCGGTGGTCTCCGGCGGTGGTCGCCTGAGGTGGCTGCCGGTGGGAGTGGTGGTCGAAAAAAAAAACCAAAAGTGAAAAAAAAAACCAGTTTTTGGAGTTTTTTTTTTTACTCTGCAGTTTAAAAACTGGTTTTTTAAATTGAAAAAAAAATGGTTACCAAACGCTCTTTTTTTCAGTTTTTAAAACTGAAAAAAAAAGAGGGAAAAAAATTTTGTCAAACGGGGCCTTAGTTTTTGGAATGAAAGGTGATAAGTGGTTGGCAACATTCAACCAAATTCACCCCATCCACGGCTGATTTTCCTGATTTCATAAAACTTGATACCGCACTAGCTGTTTCTGGAATGTGTGGGGAGGGAGAAGATGGGAAGGGGGAGAGAGAGAGAGAGAGAGAGAGCAGTTGCCTGATAGAAATCTCGTTACCTAAAATCCACCGAGATTTCAAGGACGAGCATGACGGCAAAACATGGTTAAGTGAAGCCAGCTTGATCACGTGAGAAAAACATGCGGGTGCACAAGTGGACGAATGGGACGCTGCCAAGTAAGAGGGTAGAAGGAAGAGGCTGTTACTAAGTTAGCAGCAAAAAATTTTCCCATTAAAAATGCGTTAGTCTCATTCCTTTTCATAATTTTAACGAAAAAGTGACCGAGTTATATTAAAAAAGATAACCATTGCAATTATTATTCACAATTGAATTTTTTTTTTTGGATGCAGCCGTTGTAAACATGCAAACTTTTCCTTTAGGCTCTCCTCTTGCGTGGGGTGTAAATGATCCTCAGTGTGACGTTCATTGCAGCATCTTCGGGTCCGCATCTGTTATTCCAACCTTTTCTCCAACCATAATATCTATGTAGACAAGAGTTTCTGCGCCATGAACAGGGTAATGGATGTTGCCTTAATCTGTGTAAGGCGCCCTCAAAACCTACTCCTTCATTGCAACAAACTTGCCATTTTGAAACTTAAAAAAAGTTTTTTTTTCTTTACTTAAAACATGAAAATCGTCTGCCGATCATCTCCTTTAATTCTTTTGGTGACAAATTGATTGTTAGGCATCCCGTGAGTTACAAAAGGAGACGAAGTCACCAATTGTGGCAAAATGGTCCCTATTTCGTTGGTCATTGGTGCACCGCAAAAACTTTGTTTTGTCCGAATTCCCTTCTCCTTGCCAACCACTCGACAATATTGTTAGATGATATATATTAATATAAAATTTACATTTTTTCCTATTATCCTATGTCTAGAACATTTTACAATTCTCCTAACTTATAAAGGATTCTCTTTTCTGTTTCTAATGAGATAGTTTTTTTCTTACCTATATAAATGTCTCATTATACTCAATTTTATTAATACTCTCTAACATAATTACCTTTTTCTTGACCTTTTCTATCATGATTTCAGAGACATACGATTCGCCGATTTGAGAGTTTTTTAACTATTTTCGCAAACTCCGGCGAACGGCCTTTTACCGTTCGCCCAGCCAATTCATATGCTTTTGTTTCTTTTCGTGCTCTTCTTTTCTTCTTGAGTTCAAAATTTTGTCTTTCTTTCTTACCCTTTTTATATAGTGATCTTCGCTTATGTTGAAACTCTAACCACCCACTACTCTTATCGTTCATCAACTCTAACTTATCTCTTTTCGCTCAAACAGAAAAACAAAAAAGGAAAAAAATTGTTTCCTTCTTTTGTTACCTCTGTCAATTTCCTTTAGCCCAAACCTTGCTCCAACACCACCATAAGATTCCGTCCTCCATCGATCATAAGATTGCCAACCATGCCACCCTGCCACTCGTTTAGTTCCTGCAATGGATCCCACTCTTGTCTTGTTCTGACTCTTGCCTTCTTCTTAGCCGCCAGATCTCACCTCGAGACCTTTATGGTTGTCGAACCTCACCCCTGGACTCCGGTTCTGTTCTTAGTCTGCGGACCTCGTTCTGGGACTCCTGCCTTGTTCTTAGTCATCGGACCTCACCCCGAGACTTTATGGTCGTCGGACTTCGTCCCGGGAAATCCTGATCTATTTTTAGTAGTTGAACCTCGCCCTAAAACCTTGATGGTTTTTGGACTTCCTCCTGGAACTCTTGTCCGTTCTCATATTGTCGGAATCTACACATGAAATTCATTTCAACTTAGATCTCACATAGTGCAGCTGGTAACAAGACACCGCTCCGTACTTAACCTCCAAACTCAAGCTTGTTCATTCTCTACCAACTTGAGTTTAGGGGGGGGGGGATGTCAGATGATATATATTAATATAGAAATTACATTTTCCCTATTATCCTATGTCTAGAACATTCTAGAATTCTCCTAACATATAAAATATTTTCTTTTTTGTTTCTGATAGGATAGTTTTCTCTTACATATATAAAAGGTTTCATTATACTCAGTTTTATTACTATTATGTAATAAAATTATCTTTCCTTTCACCATTTCTATCAAATATCGTGACTAAGATCACCAAAAGCTCATCATATCACGATAGAGGAGAATGACAAAACGAGAGAGATGGAGTTTTGAATCTTTATTTGATGATATTATAGAATTGTAGAAAAACTAGGGTAAGAGACAGACGCATATGCAATATATCATTAAGCATTACGACATGCATTCTACAGAAGTACCGCCAGGGAGACCAGAGGAGAAGAAGGCCATTAGGGGTACCGGAGAGAGGAAGGCAAAATATGCTGAGTTACCTAACTTCCGCGGGTATACAAGTGTTGAAGCTTTCTTTCAGATCCAGCTTAAAATTATGTTCGCAAGAGATATAAGCCCAAGGAATATAAGAAGCAAATCTACCACTTTTTTGTAGATGAATATGATATAACACTTTGTTCTCACATTTCACGACCCCTAATAACTCAAATCAAACACCACATCACCTTTTTCTTCTTCCACCTCATCACCATTACACCTATGTAACACCATGGATCACCAGTCCTCTTTCTCCAACCATACCCCACCCCATCAAACACCTCATCTTCTTCCACCTATATCACCCTTATAGCATCTAAACATCATGACCTACACATAAAGTCTTTTACTTTTTTTGTAAAAATGCTTGTATAGATAAAGCCCTTGATTTTATTTACCTTGTAGTCGGTATTTTTTCATCCTTTTTGTGGTTGTGTGTTTAATTACTCGATCTTAGAGTTGTAACTTTTCCAAAAAAGATGTTTACCTTGATGAGGAAGTCTATAGATAGTAGATCTAGTACGCTGTTACTGACCCCCTTATTCTCATTATGGATAGTACGTGACAAACCCTTTTAATACGAGTAGATCATGGTAGGTCCACTTATATGCTTTTCTGCTCTTCTTTTTGTCATTAAAAGTGCATATTCGAGATAAATGTTGAGATTTTAACTACAAGTAAAGAGGCAGATTAACATGTTGGATTGTCTCTCCCAAGAAATTGAATTATTATCATTATTTGGCTCTTTAATTATACCCAGGAGAATCAACGGCTACTTTTAAGTACTTGGATCCCTTTATAGTACTGCCATTCCTATGTGTTTCTTGTCATTGATAGCTGTAGGGAGAAAAAATTCTAGTATCCATTGCTTTTGAAGCATGTACTAAAATGTCCCACCTGATCCGAAATCAAAACTAATATGAAAATTTTTGACAGGTAACATACAGTCAAGACTGATCAGTGATCACCAGCTTTATTATTATTATTAGTTTTCAAAAGGACGTAGACTCTGACCAAAAGAAAAAAAGGAACGTAGAGAAAAGATCTAGACCAAATCTTGATTGACATTGCTTAGCACGTGAAGTGCGGCCACACTTACTACAACTACAAGGACAATTGCCCACCATAAAATACATCAAATTTGTTGAGGTTATCGTTTAACATTGCCAACTTTTTTGTACTTATTTTGCACTCAGATGTGCATTTTGAATATTAGTTGAGAAGTATGATCAACCTCACCTATCGTTTATGGACATGATTCTAACTCGATATGAAGTGAGGAGAGCGAGTAGACAATTGAACAAAACGTTTGGTTTGCCCACTTCATGTTAATCAAAATTAATAAATTGTTGCCCACCTTAGGCAATTTAGTTAGATTGGAAGCATGAAGAGTTTTTTTTATAGTCTTATACCTTTTCGATAATTGGTGTACACTAAAAGAATTAGACGATGAACCCCCATCAACACACTTCAGTAGAGCCATACATAGCTAGCCACGTTATATCAATTTTATTTTTGGGTCAAGTAGCGACATCATGGCAATGGTACATCATGCTAGCTCAAAGGTTTAATTAAAGTGGGCTGGTCCATGCATAAGTCCGATGACATTGTTGTTTAACTATTCACTCGCCTAAAGAAAAATTCTCCCATTCGCCTTGTGAACAGTTGAACAGAAAGTTTTATGAAGCCTACATTGCACTTGACCATGGGTTGCTTTGACACATGATACTGCAGAAGCATGGAAAGTTTCCTTTGACACTGTTTCTTCTAATACTCATTATAATCTTCTCTAAAGTCTTTTATATTTTAAAGCCACAAACAATTTAGGAAGCACTTTCCAGCAAACACTAATTGGACTGTTAGGCATGCGATGACTAGGCAACATTAGACTAGATGGAGTGTATGTATGTCAAAAGAGTCTAAATTTGTCTATAAATTGTAGTGTAATCTAGGGTTAGTTAGAGAGAGAGAGAGAGAGAGAGAGAGAGACTTGCAAATTGATTGAGCACACTCTAGAAAAACAATTTTAGCCGTAAGATTGAGTTAATCTAATATGTCCATTGATGAGGTGATGCTATAGACATGTAAGTGTCAGTTGTGTAAGAGCATCCTCCCAAGTCTTGTATTCTCTGTTGTTGTGACACCCCCAAACCTAGTGATGTCACCAGAGCTGGGTCGTCAGTCATGACCGCATTATAAACCTTGTCGATGCAGAGCAATTCTAAAAACATCCTTGAACATACATAAGGTTTCACAAAAAGCCATCCTTACAAAAAAAAAATTCATCGTAAAGCTCAACATGAGCATAGCGGAAATATTTACACAAAATGTCTAGTTCCCAAAATACGCATATCGTCGTCTTACTTTTCGGTCTACTGATTGAGCGCCTTCTCCTTCCCTTTTCTCGAAATTTCCCCTACTTCGCCCTGACTGCCTGAAACATTACAGGTAAGGAATGAGCGCAAATAGCCCAGTAAAGATAATACGAGGAACAACGCAGATAACGAAGTGACAGCCTTGGGAGAAATGATAATCAATCTCAACGATATCAAGAATCCAGAATTTCAAAGGATGACACAACATCAATTCAATGGATTAAGCAACATGCTTTCTTTTCTTTTAGTCAGACTGAGCGGTTTTAAGGCCCAACTGAACAACATTATCACCACGTTTAATGAACTGGACTGACCGAACTGACTGACTGACTACAATGCACGTGAACAATAAATCGCCAAATTAAACATTAATAAAATATAAGCCATTAAAATCACAATGTCATGATAAAGTCAAATGCAATGCAGACACCGACCGGACTGACTGGACTCAATCGACACGACTGACTCGAACCGTGCGCCCTACAACCTGTTTGCCGGTGATTATGTTTCACTGGCCCTCCTTTCACATAATGTCCCGTGCTCCGGGATGTTCATCTCAGTCTCAGACAAATAAAAGAGACAACAAGCACAAGAAGGGAACTCACGAAGAGTTGTTCGTCCCCAAACCACGCTATCGTTAAAGCATATAATATACACAACAACTGAACGGACTAAGGGAACTGAGTTCACCCCATGTCCTCGATTCAACAACCACTCAACAAGAAATTTCAGTCAAGTATACGACCGAGGTTCAACAAGATAACCCGAATTCATCACTAATGCACACAAGGTAGACTAGGAAACAAGCTAGTCGAAAACCACAACAATATTTCAAGTACGAGAGGTACAGGCACAACAACCACCGATATCTCATATTCACCATAAAACGTTCATCATACTTCACCCTAACAATGATGGATATGCCACGAGGAACAATTTCGTAGCATGGAAAGAGCCGTACTATCCTTACCTGGCTGGCTTTTAGCCGACGAGCTTAATAATTTCAAACCGCCGCGAGCAGGGTCACCTATTCAAAAAAGGTTTTACTCGTTAGCCACTAACCATCATAATATAAAATTATTCTACTTTTATTTTATCAGTTATTTACCGTGTTCTATAGCGGTCGGTTATTTCGCCTAACAGCCAGGTCTTTAACCTAGCCGAGCACCACACTAGTGCTGATACCCTTCATTTAGGAATTTTTATCCCATTCCCCGCTTCTTGTTAACTTAGAATGCTCAATTAAGGCATTCGCGAAGTTCGGAGTTCGCGCGATAAAATTACCAAACTACCCTCCGTCTAGTGGCAAATTACAAAAATGCCCCCGGGGTCCACTATTGCTCCCATCACCTCAAATCAACTTCAAAACCTTACAGGTGTTTTACCACCCTTTCCGAACTAAAATTCCTTCGAAAAACTCTACCAGAAAAATTATCAAAATACCCCTCTCCGGTGGTAATTTACTAAAATGCCCCCATGAGGTTTCCCTGCACCAAACAAATCTCAAAAGCGCTTGAAAATGTTATTTTTACCCTCCCAAAGTCATTCCCAAGCTAAAAAGTATTTTAAAAAATTTTCGCCCGAAAATTCTGGACCGGTGTCTTAACCTAGCGCTTAAAAGTTCGTTCGGTGAAAAATAGTAAACAACCTCAGAATGGCCCAAAATCTTGGAAAAAGAAACTTCTCAACATCCTAAAATCCCCATAAAAGTTTCGAGCCAAAACGCGCTCGTTTGATATTTTAAATTACACTGTAAAGTTTCACGGTTTCCCGTATTGGTTAACCCCTTTTCAGTCCTCGAAAAAATCTGAAAATTTTCCCTGATGTAGATCTCCTAAAAATACTTGGGGTCTTTTTTTTTTGAAATTTGGCTAAATCTAGATCTAGGTATTTTTAAACATTTATTGAAAAAACTGCTTAATTTATTTTGGTCTTAAGCGACCATTACGGTTACTGTTCATGATCAACCCCCACTCTTCTTCAACCTCACACCCGAACCACGCAGCCATGAACCCCCTCCCTTCATCCACGGTTACACCCCTTCTTCCCTATGTCTCTACCTAAAACCCACATCCAACATCACCAATACATTACAACACCTAAATTTATAACCTAACTCATCTAAAACACACAAAATCACACACGAACACACACCCGAACCACACACACGCATGACTCACTTCGAACACACACACACACACAGTTACCAAACACTTCCTCATGTATTCCTAACCCGCACAACTTCACATCCCTACATTATACACATTAATTCTTCACTATACCACACCTAGAATATTCCCGCACACTCACGGCACGCACTGAACACACATAAACTCACACACTCCTTGCTCTCAACCCACTAAATGCACACACTCACGCACAAACATCACAATTAACCCACCAAAACCACTAAAGGGAACAAGAATTGCCCTTTTTGAAAAGAACCTCAATTTCCTTCAATCTCTCTCTCTATCCGAATCCCTATTCTTCTTGTTCCTTCTCTGTTTCTTTCTTCTTACTTCTTTATCTTCTGTTTGTTCTTCTTCTCTTCTTTCTTTCTTTCCCTCTTCTTTTCTTCCTTCCTCGAAGCTGCCCTTCATCTTTGTTTTCTGTTTCTTCTCCTCTGTTCTCGGTTGGCTTTTTTTTTTTGTTTTCTTTTCCCTCTTCTTTGTTCACCCGAAAATTCAACCATCTATTATTATTTTTTTTTACATTCACTTAGTCACCACCCTAGCATGAGGCATGAGGTGGCAACCGATAGAGAATTCTCCTTGAACACTTGGCATTTGGGCATGCTTTTCAAAATTTATGAATTGACCCCAATGGTTTTTATATTTATAAAATGATCCCTAAACTTTATGTAATTAACTTTCTGCCCCTTTAAATTAGAAAATTTTCACTTTAACCCCAAAGCTACACTGATACCTCTTCCCACTTCCTGCCACTTAATTAACGCTAATAGGACGTTACTCAATAAAATTCCCGTTAATTAATTAACTTAGTGTTAAATAATTTTTCGATACATTCGGGATATCACAGTTGTAACACATATTACCTTAGTCAACTTTGTTTTGGTGTGTATGACTGAAAGCTAAGGGATCCCGGGAGTGACACACCAAAAAAGGCTTAAGCGGCGGCAAATGGGCTTGCTTGCCTAGGTGCAGTACGGATTAAACTGGTCTCGGTATCAAACTCTAAGTCCGTGATAATATGTCGTGGCTAATGAAAAACAAGTGTCCCGTTATGATTTGAACATAACATGCAAACCATCCGAATTATAGACTTATACAACCCCATAAGTCGACAAGTTGTAACTCGGGGAGAGAGATTAGTGTACAATGATGTTCACTTTGTATGTCTAATATGGAGCTGAAATGCAAAGCAAGTAAGTTGTCCCTTGAATTGTAGTCCTCGTTCTTTTCACTGAGATCTTGTTACATTGCATTGATTGAACTAAAGGAAAACATTCACTCAAACAAATAGTAAAGCCATCAAGCAAGAGGATGAAATATATGACCCAGTCGTCGTGAAACAGAAAGCGTGCACTATTACTTTTATCATGCACCCTAATGCCAGTGGTATGCTTCTCCACATTCCAATTCAACACTGGTTGCAAGTCGAAGCATGTCCAAGGAGAACCTATTTGTCTCGAGGATGATCCCAAAAGACGCGGTCCATATGGTCAGCTCAACAGACACCAGGTCGAGGCATATGAGAGAAGTCGTGCAAATGAAGACGGGTGCAGTGGGAGAGGCAAATCATTTGTTTGGACCAGACACTTGAACAAGATAATAAGAGAATCTAAGGCTGCTTTTCAAAACAACTTAAGGCCAACATTTCTTTGATGACACTTTAATCAAAATATGCCTAGATTTTTATATGGATTTTTAACCCAATATTCATCTCCTCATATTTTGTAAATGTTGGCGATGAGGATCTCAAAGTTTATATCTAACAAGGTGCCAAAAGAGCTTGAAAAACTACATTTGGTTAAAAACATAAGCATAAAATATCTCAAATTGCCTGATTTTGTAACTAGTTGTTTTAGGTCTTCAATATGTATAAAACATAATAAAGGTCCCTTGAAAGTGCCCGATCATGGGTTTGTAATTAGCAGTTTATTGTTCTTTTCTTTAATTTACTCCCTTGTAATAGCCAAAAGATTAAACTTAATAAAAATAAAAAAAAAGTACTACCACTAATACAGAGAATTATTCGAGAAATGTTGCGTATGATATATAAAAAGCACGACTTGAATTGATTTTAAATACTCGACAAAATTGGGCCAATGAAAGCATGCTTAGGCGTCAGGACACACTCGTTGTATTTGAATCCTTCAAGATGAAATCAAGCTTTTTTCTTTTTTGTAAAGATAATAACACCCTCACATCTTCCAAACTCTCATTCACGGCGACCACCGCCGCCATTTCACCACGATCCAAATTGAGCTTCCCCAGCCCTAAGTGGAGGGACTTGAATCCTGTGTGTGATTTATGACTTAATCCGGTCCATGAGTTTCAAAGTCATTATGTGTTGATTGTGGGTCCATTTACTCATTTGCAGTACAACAGAAAAAAAAATTTTAATTTTATGACAGGGAACCAAAAAACATATTATTTCACTCTTACACTTTGTTTTGTTACTAAGATCGTTCTATTAAGTAACGGATAATTTTATTAAGAACGGTCAAGAGCACGAACTCGTCTTTAACTTACTTAGGTACAACTCAAATCTCCCTTTACACCAAGTATGTTAACAAAGCCAGCCCAAAAACAAACAGGTCCATCTACTTGACAATTGAGAATGGAATCAGACAAGTCCAAAGGTTCCATGACTATTTTAGTGACACTTTCAAACTCTTTAGAAACACTTCTTGTACCTTTTACAACAAAATTAAATTGTAAGTGTTAGAATGCGGATGTCAATTTTACTCGATTGCTGCTCCGGCATAGAGCTTCAATACACCTTTAGTGACAACATTTTAGTAGAAATACAATATTCATTTTTTTACAAGGCTTTATCTAACTTTTGTTTATCTCGTTGAAATGTCACCTAATAAACGAGAGATATTAATCTCTTGAAATTGTCCCAATATATATTTCTTGTCTTACAAAAAAAAAACATTCATTATATTTTATTTCTTACATTTAGCGACGACTATATCGTTTCTCGTCTCAAGGAGTCTTGGAATTTCAATACCTATATACACTGCACCAAAGAAGGTCGGTTCTTTCTGATCGTATTGGTACTTCCTATTCGTTAGACAAAAAGGTATGGATTTTCTCTTTTTCTGTTAATAAAAAACCTAATTATGTATTTGTATTATTTTTTGCTTTTGATAATAGTGTAATTCTTGTTGTTAGATAAACCCTAATTGATCTTTAATTCCGTTTAGATGGAAATTATTACTCGTAGTGCTTTTTCGTTGATAGGGTTTGTCGATTTTCGTGAAAAAGAGTGAAAAACTTGTTGGCATTCCCGATACCCTCCGCAAAGTTGTTGATTCACAGAGTATTGCCATGCAGAATCGTACGATTGCACATGGGAGTGTCATTAGCAAAATAAGGAGTGCCCACCAGAAATAAACTGCTAATGTTGTGTTACTTTCTGTGATTAGAATGGATTTGGAACTTGTGAAGAGGCTAGAAGTTGAAGAAAAGGAGAGATTGGAATTAGCTTATGGTGTTCACATTCCAGAGGAGGCCATATCCTTCACTTGTGACGTTTTCCTGCGACACCCTCAAGGTTTTTCCTTATTCTTTTTGTCATCCTGGATCTTATTGTGTTTGTATAGTTATGGAAATATGAGCCAAAGGAGGGTATTTTTGGAGAAGCTTAGGAACAAGATAGTGCAATGGAACTTCTAAAGTCGACGACATATTTGGCTCTCTTTGTCTATGTGCTGTGTTGTTTTTAGTTGTTATTGTGGATGAGGTTGGTGGGAATGAAAATAGGGAGTTGATTCCGAAAATTAGAGCAGTTGAGTTGCTGGAGAAAGCCTGTGAGAGATTGAGGCACACGTCCACACAAATTTGGAAGAAAATGAGCTGTATAGAGATCAATACTTCTTGCAACGTGCTTATGTGGAGCGAACACAAATGAAGAAAGAGAAGGATCTTGACAGGCTATTTTGGCTTTCCCGTGTAACTAGTTGATTTTTTCTGACTTATGATCTGGATATGGATGAACACGTTCCGTTTGATTCTAAGGCGTGTTAAGTATGACTGCTTTGCCGTGCTTCACGTGGAGAAGGTATATGAAGGCTTACGAAGGAAGTGGGAGCAGATTATGAACAAGTGGAAACCAATATTAATGTCGCAGTTGAGGTATGAAATGAGAGTTGGAGGGTTGCAAATTCTGCAACAAGCGCGCCAAGGATTAGTTTCTGTTTGCAGGCTATTGGAGAAGGAAAAGATGATGTTACTGGAGCTTTTTGGCAACTAGGAGGCTTTGTGTTTCAACTTATAAAGACAATTCATATTGATTTTAAGCAAAATATGATCTGTTAGTCGACGTACGATTGCAGAGGTGGTCTTTTGCATCCTAGCTTATTGAGTCATGCATTAATTCCTCTTCCCCCACTCCCATCCCTACCCCACTGGATATACTGATGGTCCAATACATAAGTAAATGATTAGGACTAAAGCTTTTTCTGTAACTGGACTGTAGGCAGCGAGCTCCATGGTTGGCTCCCCAGCTTCATTTCTTCTTCAGACTTTGTGAGCTTCCACTGGAGGGCCTACGGCAAAGATTAGCTGAAAGCATATTAGGTCAAGAACATGTGATTGATCAGGCGATCACCAGAGCCTTGTCTAAGCAGCCGAAGTTGGAATCTAGCCCTATTGGGTCCTTTCTCTTCCTTGGCAACCCTGGTTGTGGCAGGACACAGTCTTCCAAAGCCCTCGCCAAGCAACTTTTTGGTCAAGAAGACGCGCCGATTGAATTTGACCTGTCATAATATACAGATCCGTTTCTGTTTCACGCCTTTTTGGTTCTCATTTTCAATCAAGGTTATCAACTTTTTATCTAGTGATGTCACTTTCCCTTTTCGTTTGTTCATTAGTGATATATTAGGTTGACTTAATATCTAGTTGTTACCTCTTAGAGGGACGAAGAGTATGATGCAGATGGGCTGCTCAAGAGGCAATGAAGAGGCGGCCTTCCACTGTTGTCATGTTTAAAAATGTTGAAAAAGCTCATGCATCTCGAACTGGTATTCTTGTTGAATTCCTGAGTCATGGTAGACTAATGAATGGCCAAGGACAGTAATCATTAGGTCGAATGTTGGAGATGAAAAGCCAGTGGTGTGCCGTTGTTTACAGATGGTTGGTGAATTCACAGGCAAAGAATTTATGGATTGCGTGTCACCGATTCATACACATAATTGTTCTTATGTTCTCGCTTGAGAGAAGAAAGGTTTGTTTGATACATAAAAGAAGATGTAGGCCATTTTTGTTCGAAACATATTTGCTTTGAATTGCTTTTGACATAGCATTATATTTGATATATTGTTCCTTGAGTTTTACCTACTTTTACTTTAATAGACTGATGAAAGGCATTTCAAATCTGGTTGAATACGTGGACGATGCAGCCGGATGGTGCAGTCTTCCAGACTTGACGGCTGTAACTAGGCTACGGTTAAGGAATGTAGCCGGTTCCATGAGCAAGAAAGGGATTATCTTATACCTTTCTCAGGCGGCATTGATTTATTGCAGATCCCTTTCCCATGTGAATATGAGCTTTGATCAACTTTTCAATATTATCTCGGACTTCTGCCAAGGCTTGCATTAATTTAGTGGCTAGCCTCATCAGGAACTAGGAATGGCTGCATTCATTTCTACCCCACGAGGACAAGTTGAATCCATAACGGATAGTTATAAGTTAAAAGCACAGTGCATGTGTAATCATTTGAATTCTTCTTCATGCCCTGGGCCCTGGATGTCTATCTCCTCTATTAGTTTTATCTGTGCACGGCGCAGCTTAATTTAACAGATTGTTTATCGTCATTCAGGTGAAAATTTCATTCTGAACTAACAAGTTTTAGAAGTAGATGTAGAACTTATGCTTCCCTGATATCGCTATTCAGGTGAATATTTCAATTTTGTTCATGTAGTATGCATTTCCTTAGTTTATTCTGGACGCAACCTTGTTCCAGGTTCTTACTACGTATTTCTTCAGCCCCCAACCCTAGTTTATTCCTTTTGCCCTTTGCCATACTTTTGGGAGACTCAGATTACTAGTATCTGGTGCTTCTCCTTTGGTTTCCACCGTTTTGTATGATATATAATGATTAATTACATTCTGGACGCAATGCAACAACACCAGATGTAGAAGCTCAAAAAGCTATACAGCATAACAGACTTCTTCGGACTTGGCCCCGAAGCCGTGAAAAGAGAGTGAGAAGATGGAAGAGTTAATGATTCTAGTTAAACCACTTAGTAAGACTTCGGTGTAGGCTCTATTCTAGTTAAACCACAAAGTAAGACTTCAGTGTAGGCTCTTGCAAGCTTGAAGTGCCATGGGTCGATCAACCTGTGTAATCAGTATCAGAATCCTTTGTCTAAGTTGTGTTGCTGCTTTTCCTTTTCCCGTCTGGAAATGCACTTATGGATTGAGGAGAACTCGGTTGGTGATATGTCCATCTTTTGTATAGACACGCTGTTGGGAGCAAATGCTTTCTGTTATAGAGTTGAAAAGAGTGGCGGTCTGGTGGAAGATCAGCATTGTAAGTGGTTCAAAGAATTCCTGAGGAATTTAAGGATTGTGTATGAGCAAGAGATTGAGGGGAAATTTCTCAACATTGAGCGCATTATTGGATGCGAACGCTGAACCATATATATTACATGTGTTCTGAATCGATATGCCAATTGGTTAACACAATTGAGGATTTCATACGCGATAACTCTTAAGAATGAAGTAGTACGTACACTTCAATCATGTGGTCTTTCGCTTCTAAAAGTTTGATCAATGTCACTTGTTCAAAATTTTCTGCTCGACTCTCTTTAGTAAGTTTTCTCACATCAGGATCTATTGTTCATATTCATCCACCATTGTCAATGGATTCTTGCAGGCACCAACCAAATTCTTTAAATGAGGAGGTCGAGCTCAGGCAAGAGGATAGTCCCAAGAAGAGGGTTGGTGGGACAATATCCAGCAATAGATGTTGTTGCGGACCCTTTTTTGAGATCCATTAATGAATCGTAGGTGCCCCTCATTGACCTTCCGTGTCATTCTTATTTTTGGGACTTACACTTGGTTGTAAATGTTCAAGGCCTAGCAGAACATCTTTTAGCTGATGCGGGACAAACTTGGCAATCCAAGTCAAATTGTCGGAATATCCCGATGCTGATTTAATTTTTTGGTTGGTTAATGGATCTGCAATTTTTTCTTGATGTGTTCTTTTTCTTGATATGTTTGCATGATGATTTGTTTGATTTAGGTTCTTAAAATGGACATTGAATGTGAATTCGTTTACTATCTAGGTAGAGTGACCTTCACATTTGTGGAAATTCAGGTCCATTGGCTGCAACCGGGTTTGTCACTTGGAGAGTTTGTCAGGATGATGCCACACAGAATTATTGTTTTCAATCAACCTGAAAAGGCTAATAAATATGTCCGTTTTGAGGACTATTCTTTTGAATTCTTGACAATGGTGCGTTGCAGGACGGACATGGTTAATGCAGTTGATTTTAGAAACACTGTAGTCATTATTGCCTCGGATGCTGGAAACAAATGCTTAATCTCCAGGCTTGTTCGAGATAAGTTTCTGGAACAGGATTATAGAAGAGGTAATCATTCGGAAACAGCTCAGATCATCAACAGTAATGATAACTTGTGGCTATGATTGGTGAGAGCAAAAATTTTGAAGTTTCATATTTGTTTGGTGTTATCGGACAGGAACTTGGTCGCCATTTATTTGAAAGTGGAGTAAGAAGCTCAAGGTCTGAGTTTTTGGACCGGATGGATGTATTGTATTCTTCCATACTTGTATTACGAGCAGCTGAGCAAAATCGCTAGGTTATTGATGAGAGATGGTCCTAATTTGGTGGAGAGCCAAGACCTGTGAGCTTGCCAGAAGCTCTTGTTTGTCTGTTTCAGAGTGACACAACTGGCTACGGATTCTACTCCCAAGCAAAATTTGAACTTCGTGCAACAGTGAATATCCAAACCGAAGCACATTTTGTTGAACCAAAGTACCCCCTCATTCAATATAATGTTCTTGAACTTGCTTGAGGGAGTTCTTTATAACCTTTTTTCCTTTGATTTCTGTTGTATGACTTGTATCTAGTTGTTGACAGTACTTTTTCAGGGACCAGCGAGGACTCCTGTGTTGTCTTCAGCAATCGAACATCTCGCGAAAGGCTTGTCAGTAGTGAAGAGGAATGAGGGGAAGGACTAGCTAACTGCTAATGGAGTTGGTTGCAGGAGCCCGAGATGCAATGTACAGCATAATCAGAGGGGCCACCGCTGGGACCATGCATCATTTATGGGATGATAGATGCCTCTAGCACCGTGACTTTGTACGTCTTTTAACATGCTCGTAATATGCCTCTCTCGCTCTCACGGGCACGCTCTCCCGTGGATCATCTTTTCGTGTGCATACACCTTGAGCATTTCTTGTGGCCCTTTGCGATATAATCTCATGAAACATGATTTGTTAGAAATACTAGCACACTATTCTTACTTTTCAAGTGCAACAAATATGGGCGTTTTATTGCCATTTTTGGTCGTCGAGAGAGAGCATCTTATGGCTTTCATTATCTGCCTATAATTTGCAGACACTACGGATATTGACTATGAGAAACTGAAATAGGCTCAATATCATCAAAAAAAAATGAAAATGGAAAGCATGTGCCATGTGAGAAGAGCTTGAAAGAAAAGGGCCAACATCAATCTGGATCAACAAATTGGCCAATCTTTCTAACTGAAAACATTAGCATATAACACGTGAAATATGATCAATACTCCTACAGAATAGTCGTATTTTATTTTATGTATATAAAACGTGAGTGTCACATGTGTATATTTGTTCAGTAACTTGCATGATGGGTCTCCATACCTGCTGCGGTGACAAGTCTGGATCAATACCTTATCCCACTCACCTCACAAGTGTGGTGTTATGCCAAGTCTTCATCTAAAGGTAATGCCATGTAAAATATGGCAAATTAGGCACAAATCCTATATCAGAAAAAAAAACTCCCCACCCCATCAACGGACACACAAAAGGAAAAGGAGGCACATATTTGTCAAAATTATGACTGAGGAATTGCCTTGTCAATTTTCTATGTATGGGAAAAAAGAAAAAGAACAGGTGAAAATTTTTAAAATAGCTCCGGTTGAACGGTAACTCACTCTAATGCATTATTAGGAATATTTTACAATCTTTCGCATTCCATTGATTGTTGCTTTACGCATAACGCACAGGAAAAGATTTCCCATACAATTGGCCCAGCAACGAGAAGAATCATCCCTACCCCTTAGCGGTTTATCAATTGTTATTTTCTGGTAAGTTCTACCGCATATTAGAGATCACCTTCTACAGAAACATCGTTTGGACCAGTAAGTGGAGATCTATCAGACCAGCCATGTTCTTATTTTGGTTAGACAATCGAGTTACTTCTTCTTGTCTTGACACATGGGTGGTGTCCGCGACTTTAATTGGAGACGATGTTCCAAAATTTAAGGTGGATGTTCTTAAATTGCATTGAATAGTCCACATTTGCTGGTCCCTAGAACCTTATCAACAAAACTTCCCACAAGAGTGTAAAAGTGGTTGAAAATGAAAAGCATTTAGCTTAAGAAATAGGATTTTCCTCCTCCTCCTGACGAAAAACCGAAAAATGGGATGTTGATCGTAGGCAAAACGGAAGAAAATTGTGGCCTTAAGAGTGCACTGCGCTTTATTCATATATAGGACCACCCCTCAAATTGCAACAAAGTGCACTGCGCTTTATTTATGCTGTCAAGGATATAGTGGTCCTATATAGATCGGCAATTAGGGTTCTTTTCATGGTCCCATGCTTCTTTCCTGGCATGAATGGGGATCACGTTTAGGCCATGGTTGACTCCTCGGTGGTCTGTTACCTTCAGAGCTGCTTTTGGTGCCCTCACATAAAAATTCCCAGAAGAAAAAACGGCACTGATAAAAGTGTTTGAGCCGAGTTATTAAATTGGTGTCTTAAAGTTGTACATATTAGCAGGCTGAAGTTTGTACAGGAACAACTTGTTTTGGACGAAACAAATTTCCTTCAAGGTCCGAAGGCTATTCTTTAGTTGTCCTTCCACAAATCTCTGCTCTACCTGAAGTCCTAGTCAAACATCTGGAGGAAATGTACCCATCAATTCGACTCCCTACGACGTTCTGATGTAACCTATTGCTTGCTGTGTTGGTCTTGCTATATTGGTCTTTCCCTCTCCGACCCACAATCTGAATGTTAGATATCAAACAATGACCTTGCATACATGGGATGGAGTTGCAATTTCTTCACAGAAAGTGTGGCCATTAACGTTGTACCGGAAAAGCAACTAATTAGCTGTAACCTTGAACAAAGTTGAATTACATCACTTAGACTACGACAAATATACAGTAGACAGTCGCCGGAAATCTAAGTGATGCAGCAGCTATAAAGGGAGGTAGTATTGACCGATGCCATTTTTCATGGCGGCCTTGCGTAGAAAAAGCTCTAGAGCCAAAATAAGACCTTAGCCCACCACCGTTCCGCATTCTCGGCTCCTGCGGCGAAAAGGGTGTCTATGTTTTTTGCACTTGGTTGCTTAGGCTGGTGATGGATGGTCTCCATTTGGTAGGCTTCCACTGGGATCTTTGCCACAGAGAGGTGGATGGGGAGACATTCATCGGCCTCCCATTGCACCACAAGCTTTGGGTACGACGACTCGCACCACTATCTATCCGGCACAAACTTTTTGCCGGGGTTTCACAGTTCAAATGTCTGATCTTTCTTTCTCGTTTTTATTTTATGTTCTTCGTTGATGAGCAAGGCAGGTAACAACTTCCTTCGAGCATAGACTCTAGCTTCAAATCGCCACCACTTGAGTTTTGTAACTAAACGCACATGATATATGTCCCTTTTTTCCTTTCCCCTCCTCGCTGTGCTGGCCAGTTCCAAACCGGCTTATAATCTCCTATTTAATTAATCCAATTTGGCAAAAAAGAAGAAGATAAAAACATGTATAGAGCTGTTAAATTTAGCTCTGCAACACCCTCGCGTATGGCCAAAAGCCGAAGATAGATAGTACAAACAGTGCCCCCACTTAATTTTTTTTTTTTTGGGGTTTAAACAGTGCCCCCCACTTGTGTGTAGCGAGCAGAGAGAGGATTAGATGATGAGGTAAGAGAGGGGGTGAACGAAACGAGGGGGTAAAAGCCTAATAATAATGATGCCGTGGAAGGAGCTGCCGTATAAACCACACTGTGTCCGGTCCAGCCAGCTAGGTATACGTCCACTGCCCCCGCCCCATCTCTGGAAAATGAATTTATGAAAGGACTGACTGACCCATGCTTAGGTTAGTTGAGTGTTAGAGAGACTCTGGGACATGCATCAAAGTAATAAATAAACAATATACTAGTAATATTTTGTGACTTCACACCAATGACCACAACCCTGAAACCAACCCACTGGGGGGAGGTGATGGACAGGACAGCAGTGTTTCGTCACCCTTGCAATTATTATACCAAGACAAGACTGCTACCCTTCCAAGGAAGGACATAATCCCAAACACCTTTGATGTAAGTAAATCAGGCTTTAGTCGCTTCCTAATTCTTGCTTACACAGATAGAGTGTTTTCTAAACCAGTTAAGCCAACAAACGTGGCTACAAGAAAGCCCAAGAACCAATCCTGAGCCGGCCAAATTAAAGTGGCCTATTTCGATCTCCATACTTTAAGAAACAATCATCTGAAGTTTCATTTCAATTCAAGAGTGAGCAGCAGGTGGAGGTGGAGGTAGAGGCCATAGCTATATTGCTATATTGTGATTTAGTTATCCACTTGAAATAAATAAATAAATAAAAAAGCAGATAAAGTGAAAGGCCGAAGAGACGAAATGCAGCACAAAAACCTGTCCATCTCGCGCGAATATAAAAAATGTGGATCAGATCAACATCTAATCCTCTCTACAAGATAAAAGAGAAGTATTCTCCGTGCAATAAAAGCCGCATTAAAATATCACATGTAACCGCCCAATTTATATGCTTATTACACCACTTTTGGCTGCTTCATCTCAGACAGCAAATTTTTAACCCCCCCTCCTGATGGGGGAACACATTCAGAAATTACAAGTCCAGCTTTACTTTACTTTAAGCAAATACTAGATAAAGAAGAATTACTAGTACTTTTTCATTTTTTATTTTTTTTCCCCCGATTTTGAGTTAGGGATTGAGGTATTAAAAATTGGAACAAGTACAAAATGGAAATAATTTAAATCTCCACATTGAACATTCTTTCCATATTTGTCATCCGAAGCAAAGTGATTAACAGACATTCAGCCTCAGCCTCAGCCTCTTTCTCTCTCCTCTCTTCTCTAAATAAAGTACTGGTACGTAGCAGTAGTAGTAGGTTATTTATCCATAATGAAAGATTAAGAAGAAGAAGACGAACCATTAGTGGTAACATTAACAACCTGAGCAGCACTAACCCTATCACTGCTATGAAGCTGATGATGATGCCCCAGGTTGCTCTCGCTCTCGCCCCCGCCGTTCAACTGGTGGTGGTAGTCGGAAGCCGTGGCAGTAACATCAACACCATTTTCGCCGCCGATTCCAACACCGCCACTAATTCCTCCGTTGGTGTTAGCCTCGCGCTTACCAAGTGTACTCTTGTTGTTGTGCATCCAAACTTTTAACACGCCTCTGTCAACCCCAATTTCGTTACAGAAATCTGATATAAGATCTTCATCCCTCTTTTGTATCTTCCACCCAACTTTCTCAGCGAACTCGTACATTTTCTCCTTCTGATCTTGCGTGAACTTGGTTCTAAATCGCTTCCGGCCATTTGGATGTGCAATTGCGCCAGTATTTGCGGCTGCTAGGGACATGTTCTCCGGTGGGGGGGCTGATAAGCCTGCGCTGAGTGCTAGAAGCATGTGGGGTGCGGAAGGGTAGTAGGAGGAGGAGATCGGCGGTGGGGATGGGGAATTAGGGGAGCTGCTGTTGCCACCAGCGCCCCCGTGCAGCGGTGGCGGCGGTGGTGGAGGGTGATGGCGATGATGGGGTTGGTACTCAATAACGTGCTGGGCGGTAGGAGTGAGGATGGTGGGCTGGTGCGGCTCTTCGGGCTCACGGCGGTGGAAGTTGCGGTGGCAGCCGCACGCGGCGCATTTCAGGGAGGTGGGGTCGGTGGGAACGGCGGTGGGGGAAGGCATGAACTCCCCGCAGCCGTCCACGGCGTGGCCGCCCAGGCTGGCGGCGTGGTTCTTGAGACATTCCTTGTAGGTCACCACCACCTGTGGGTTGCCCAAGAGGTGGAGCGGCTGGTGGCGCTTGAGCACACCGTTGCTGAAGGACAATGGTTTCACGGGCTGGATCCGGGTCGGATTTTCTGTTTCAGCTTCTGGAGTTTTGACAGAGGTGGTGGTGGTGGTGTTGGAGGTGGCGGTGGTGGTTATGTTCATGGTTGGGAAAAGTACATCTAGGGTTAAAGCTGATTTAAAAAATTGGGGTTAGGGTTTTATTCTAAGAAATTTGGGACATCTTTGTCCATGGAGAAGGGGTAAGATGAAGGAGGAAAGAGGGAACAATGGTTAGAAAGAGGAAATGGAGGTTTGTTTTGGGTGATGATGATGATGATGATGATGATGATGATGAGTAGTGATGACTGTAGATAATAAAAATCTTGGTTTTGTGGTTGTCCTTCTTAACCCAACTTCCATTTTTAACCCGGGTTCTAATCCCTGGTTAACTTGTTGACCCCACTTGAGGATTAGATTG